>JACEVL010000638.1:282500-314879 GCA_020284085.1 Aporrectodea caliginosa
ACCAAATATTGTTCTATTTGGATAACTCTTTTGACACAAAACTGCATAAGATTGATCAAAACGATTTACTGTCGCGATCCGTGATTATATTGCTTCCTTTAACGACACTTTAAAGGTGTCTAAAGGTATCACGCTAAACAATATGCTTGCTTCGCTTATTTACTGTTTAACGATCACTTTGTGGTAGGTTAGCGTACGATTGGTATGGTATGTTACTATTGGGTATGATAAGGTGGAGTGAATTCAGTTACGACGACGACCATCAGTGGCTGATTTCTTATAGGAATAGACGAGTCCATGAGTTGGCAGTAAACACCTTTTTAACGTAGTCATCTGACGCTATAATTATAAGGGTACGCCTCCGTTGCTAAATTAACTTGGCGTTGGAGATAGTGGATTTAGTAAGGATAATTATGTCGTTAAACTGAAACTAATTCTGATGCCATACGAATGGTGAGAATTGTTTAGAATAATTTGTGTAGACGTTAATGGCCTTTGTTGTGATCAGACGTTGTTACATGTTAATTGGATCCATCCATCTTGGAGAAAGGAGGAGGGCGACGCTAATCATCTATGTTTACTTTCTCATGAACTAGCATGGGGGTCCGGTGGCGCGTTGGATAACATCTGGCGTAGAGTGCGAGTGGTACCGAGTTCGAGCCCCGTTAGGGCGGATATGCTTTGTAGGCTGCTATTAGCACCGTGTATTGCAGGCTGTATGTTCTGTTAGTAGTTAACTAGTTAAGATTGTTTCAATTGCATAACATGTAAATGTACAGCGCAGTGCGTTTGTCAGGCGCTCAATTAAAGAAAAGATATTATTATTATTATTATTATTATTATTATTATTATTATTATTATTATTATTATTATTATTATTATTATTATTATTATTATTATTATTAAACAGTGTCGTTAAACATCAACTAACCAATCTTTATCGGAGAAATGGGAAAATGTCCAGAGTTTCATTAATGGTCTGGAACTTTAAACGTTCTGGCGAAAATGTGTCGATGCAAATTGTATTTCCATTTGTACTTTACTTAGAGTGATGCTATTCATAATCTGTTGTGGACTTACTTTTTGGATAATTTTAATAAATGCTGAATGCCTTGCATTGGTATTCGCAATATTACATCATGATGAAATGGAGTAGTTAGTTGGATTACATGTGTACAATGAGCTGATCTGCTGTTGACTATAATTACTGAAATAATCTGTTCGTATGTCATAATGAGGTACATTTAGAACCGCCCGTCGGCTTTCACTACGTATTATAGGGTGAATTTCACACTTAAAAGATGGGTATGATAATTTACTTACTTATTACAACGTTCGTTTTAGAAATAGTACGATATAAATGGCTTAAGCACATTTTTATATAGGGTCAAATGAATTCGTTAAAAAGGTGTTCAGCATAATCGATTATGGCAACAAATGTCGTTGACGTTGACAGAAACTAATCCGAGCAGATCTTACAGTTCCTATGGCATAATCTGTGTTTTCCTCTCTTTCTTTATATGTTGTATATGTTGATTTGCGTTTCTACTTATGTGGCGTGATAAAGGTGTTCATTATCACAGTGGAGGATATGTTATAGGAACAAACAAGGCCCCGAGTAGTGGCTTATACTAAACACCTTTTTAACGCATTCCGCTGATGCTATATGGATCGACTTTAATTGTAGATGGATTAATTATTAGCTACAACAAAGCGACAATAACTATAATCATAATAAAACAGCGTTAATGACAGAATATTAATTATTATGATGTTCAAACGTTTTAAAGTTGTGATTTTTTATCAGTGTATTTTCAATCGTCTCTTGTTAAAACGTATATGAAAAACTTGGTTATTTGCTGTTTAACGACGTTATGTTATAACGATGATGATTAGCGTCTACCTTCTCATTTAACCAGGCTTAGGACTGGCACTAACACATTCAGTGTCACGGAAATGCTGAGAAATCAATCAACGATTGTATAACATGGACGCTCACCAACAGATCGATACTAAGATATCGATAGGAAGAAATCAATAATAAGAGATCGATTTTTCAAACCAACCAATTTTTATCAATCTAATCCTCTCAATGATTTGCCATTGTATCTTAACCAAACAGATCCTACGTTGCTATGTATCAGTGTGTAACGATTACATCTTACTTTACAGTTTAATCTTAATAAAACGCTGTTGCAAGGCACCTGTTGCCGATTAGTTAGGATGCTCACCCTGTAAAGCGGAGAGTATGGGTTCGATCCTCCTCCTCGATTGATGATTGTTCGTTATATCGTAGCCAATTCTCATTCACTGATACTGAGTGTGAAGTAATGTTTTAATAATAACCCTAATAGTCATTGCAATTAATAAAAGTGATTGCTAATTCGTTATTGTTTGGCGACATCTTGCGTCTTCCATTAACATCGACCTTACATGTTTTTTTCAGGCAATGAGGTGGCACATAATGCCATTTAACGCCTGATAAATAAATAGCGTATAATGTATACTTTTTAAAGGTGTCTAAATATTATTATTATCGTTGCTATTTAAATCGTAGTTGTTAGGCGACATCTTACGTCTGCCGTTAACGTAGACCTATCTATTTCTAGGAGTACACGCACTGTCATTTAACGCCTGATAAATAAATAGCGTCTAACGCATGCTTTTTAAAGGTGTCTAAATATTATTATTATTGTTAGGATCTTTTCTTCGTCGTCTATCTGATCCGTGTCCAACCTATCTCGAGTAAGACGTCACAGGCAGCGTCACACAACCGACAATGGTGACGCCGTCATGTCGTCAAGTCCAAGCCATTGGTGACGTCAGACCGAATTATCCCAACAGCAGTGAGTGACGCAATGGTGAAAAAAGCTGATAATGGAGTGGCGGTGATTGTGATTGTGATGATGATGATGATGACGGCGATATTGGAGAGAGGGAGGAGGAGGAAGAGGAGGAGGAGAAGGAGAATAAGGAAGAGGAAGAGGAGGAGGAGAAGGGAGAAGGAGGAAAGAGGAAGAGGAGGAGGAGAAGGAGAAGGAGGAGGAGGAGGAGAAGGAGGAGGAGAGGAAGAGGAGAAGGAGAAGGAGAGGAGGAGAAGGAAAAGGAGGAGGGGAGAAGGAGAAGGAGGAGGAAAAGGAGGAGGGAGAAGGAGAAGGAGGGAAGAGGAAGAGGAGGAGGAGAAGGAGAAGGAGAAGGAGAAGGAGGAGGAGGAGGAAAAGGAGGAGGAGAAGGAGGAGGAGGAAGAGGAAGAGGAAGAGGAGGAGGGAGAGGAGGAGGGAGGAGGAGGAGGAGAAAGGGAGGCGGGGTTCACACCAATTGTTACGATACCCCTTTGCCGCTCATAGATCTTTCTTTACCTCGATTCCGTTGGGGCTTCATGGGGTTAACTGGTTGAAAGGATGGAGAGCTGTGGCAGAAAGTACATGGCATGCGTTCTAACCAATCACTCTCATGAATTAATCATCCCATGATTAAATATATATATATATATATATATATATATATATATATATATATATATATATATATATATATTAATAATCTTATTATACGATTGGTTAGAGGCTTAGAGCGCTCAGCTTATATAATTATTATATACCTGTTCAACACTTGGACACGTTCAACGTTTTACTAATCGTCTGTCGTGTCCCATCCTTATATAGCATCGGTTGACACCGTCTTAAAGGTGTCTTAGGCGAGCGCTCTTACCACTCTGCTAGGATGCGTGTGTATGTATGTAGTTGTGTATATATATATCTCTACACCATAGCGTCTTTAGGTTCCTAATTCAGCCACTGTTTAGTATTATGGCAAGTTTCGGAAGTCATTTTAAGCGAATTTTGTTTGGTAAGTTTCTCTTTAACGACCCGGGGGGGCGATAGCGCCTTGGATAACATCTGGCGTAGAGAGCGAGAGGTACCGAGATCGAGTCCCGTAGGGCAGCCTTTGTATTGTATTTGAACACTTGTTATAGCGCCCCTACCAGATTTCCAATTCAGAGGCGCTCCCGACTACTGCGCGGACACTGAATCGGAGTTTCACGCCGAAGCGCATGAGCAATTGCGAGTGAAGGACTTGCCCAGGGTCCCTACGCGGCGGCTTTGAGGTGGATTCGAGACCCGCAACCCTACGGCTGCAAGGCACCGAACATACCCCTACACCACCGCGCCCCAGTTGTAATGTTTTGTATTGTATTGTATTGTATTGTATTGTATTGTATTGTACTCCACGTTTATATTGCGACCGAGCCACCCGCAGTAAAGATCGAGAAATTAATCTCTGATAAACCGACCGACCGAAAATCGAACCCGGGCCGCCGGCGTGAGAGCGGGCTACCAACCCCACTCGGCCGCCCAGGACCTGCTTTGTAGGCTGCTATTAGCGCCGTGTATTGCAGGCTGTCTGTTCTGTTAGTAGCTAAGATTCATGTCTTCTGTCATTTGCGTTCTTGTGAACTGTAAACTCTACCGGTTGCAATGTGTCAACTGGATTGTTTCAATAAAGGAAGAATTATTATTATTATTTTTTTTTTTTTACCCGAGGTATCAAGGATCCCTCAGGATTTATGAAAAATTGCTATAAGGAGCAGGAAATTTGTCTGGAGGGTCAGGCCTCGTCTTCAGGGTTTGCAGGAAAAGTGCCGTTGAATGCGACCACGTTATAGCGTTGGACGCAAACAGACGACGTTGGAAAAGGAATGATGTCTCGCGTCTGTCGCCACCAGTGAAAAGACATACGACGGCCTAGTTCACTAATGAAGTCCAGAGCCGAAGGATTGAACGGGCCCAAAGTCTCGATGGCCACGGGCTGAAACAGATGAGATGTAGGAAGCCCCTGGTACTTCTGGATCTTACGGTTGGCCGCCTGCACTGAAGCGGGCCCGACCGAGCCGGCTGCGATGTAAGAGGCCGCACAAGTGTGGACGACCGTTGCGTCCCAAGCCAGGTACTTCCCTCCCATCCACGGTATGAGGGTGGCCCCATCAGGTCTTTTACCAGCCGCTCGAAACAGGCCCGCTGGTTCCTTGGTACTGGGGACGTCCGCCTTGAGCAGGGCGCGCCATATGATGTCATTAATGGCATGGTGACGCGAGAGCGCCCAGATGCCCTCCTACACACAAAGCCGTGATGGCCCTCCGAACCGACCAAGTCCCCATACTGGCACCTATGGGGGGCACACAAGGCCAAGCCAAGGCGTAGGCCAACCGCCACCCGGACTGCCTTGTTATTATTATTATTATTATTATTATTATTATTATTATTATTATTATTATTATTATTATGATTATTATTATTATAATTATTATTATTATTATTATTATTATTATTATTATTATTATTATTATTATTATTATTATTATTATTATTATTATTATTATTATTATTATTATTATTATTATTATTATTATTATTACTCTGTGTCATAACAACGCTGATTAGCCTTTCCCTCCTCACTTAGCAGTGGGTGGAAAGAGTCTCCGCAAGACGTGCGCGTCATTTACTGTCACCGCTCTCAACGCTTGTGTGTCTGTATGTGTGTTTGTGTTTCTTTGTGTCTGTATGTCTGTGTCCGTCTGCCCGTGTCTTCTATCAGGTGTCGATTTATTAGATCGATTGATATCTTTGTGTAGTGGCGCTTATAAATTCACAATGATTAGACGACCTGATAATAAAAAAGACCGTTCTTTATGCAGTTCCAGTTACCACGACTTAGGCAGAGTGGACGTAAATTGGATTGGATCGACAGTTTAACGGCAGCTTATGACAACATAGGCCGTTGCCGCCGACAAAGATTAGTTTTGGCATATTACAGCTCTTTCACGAATTGAAGCGCGTTACGAAATTAGCTTTCTTTACAGCTCATACTACAGAAACGTTGCAACACAGATGAGCTTTCTGTAAATTACGAATTTATTAAGCGCCACTACACAAAATTAATTTTTATATTCAGCATATTTAAAAAACACAAATATTTGTTTTGTAAACTTAGTAATCGAAAAAGCGGTTGAACACCATTTTAATACGAATATCCGCTTCTATATAATTCAGCCTTTTAGTGGCTTGTAAATTTTATGATGGTGATAGAATAATCATTGCAACAAACGAACCATTACGTCAAGAACCGTTCAAATACCCTAAATTACGCCAAGTAAGAATTCAAATAGCCAACAACACATCAAATAGCTGTTCGGATAGCCAAGATCACGTCAAATAACCACTTGAATACCCGGCATCACGTCAAAAATAGCCGTTCGAATACCCAACATCGCGTCAGTTAACTGTTAGAATACCCAACATCAAGTCAAAATAACCGTTCGAATAGCCATTACCACTTCAAATAACCGTTTGAATTGCCAACATCATGACAAATAACTGTTCGAATAATCAACCGCAGGGTAAAGTAACCGTTCGAATACCTAACATCACGTCAAAAATAACCGTTCGAATACTGTGCATCACGTCAAATAATCAACGCACACGTCACAGACATACTCGATTGGCGTACCGTCAAATTAATAATAACAATAATAATTTCACTCCTGCTCCTGATATTTGCCACGTATCACCAACAAAAACGTCGATTTGTTCGAAGACGAATGACCAAAAGACGAAACCAGATTTCGGTCCGTTGTGAGAAAATGAGACTCGGCTCCGAAATGCCATGTCTGGAAGTTGGGGACATTGACGTGTTTGGAAATCTTCGTGAACGTAAACGATCGGTTGTGAAATTTTGTACACCTCTTTTTACTTTCTAGCTTGGATATATAGGCTGCTCGCTGCAAAGCGTTTGTTATGTGGATAGCAAATTTTGGAGATTTCAACAAAACGTTACTATCGCAATTTGAGACGGTGCTGATAATTTACACACCTGTTTTAAGTGCCATAGAGAGCTATATAAAAGGGAACGTCGATATTTACGCCTCTGATTAGGTTGTACTGTGAGAGGCGCTTTATAAAATATGCAAATAGAATAGAATAGAATCAGTGGCGGAGCCAGAGGGATATGGGGCTTAGTCCCCCTAACTGCGGCTCAGTCCCCCCACCAAAAAAGTGGGAAATCACTGCAAATAACAGGGAGGAGGGGGACAAAAGGGAAGGGCTTAGAGCTTTAGCCCCCCCACTGAAATCCTGGCGCCTCCACTGAATATAATAGATATAAACCTATCTATTACAATAGAAATCGTGAGAGTACGTTGACAGGACCATGTGAGCGATACGTTTTCGGCATTTGCGAGGGTCAGATAGCCTCCATGCAGATATGCTTTCTATGGACTTGGTAATTAATGTACACAGGGCCTACTATTCCCCCCTGTAAGCTGGAAGCAATCCCCTTACTCAGTGCGCGTCGCCACGATTCTAAAAGTAGTATGGGAATGTAAGGGGTCCCCAGAAGCTGACGCTTTTTGCATATATTGACAGTGTTTCGTGCCATTTTTCGTAATCTAAAATACACATTTAAATTGCTAAAAAGTATTTTCTAGCTTTTAGCAGAAAAATATGTTGTCGCTATGCAAACATTACAAGCAGTATGAAATAATACCACTAATACCAAAATACATAAACTCAATGACAGTCGACAGCCGATACATTGCAACGGATCTAGGACATTTCTCCCCCGGACATTTCTTCCCGAAGTTGGACTTATGAAAATAATTCTTTACTTTAATAGAAGTTGGATTGATGAAAGAAATTCTTTTCCTTAAATAGAAGCTGGATTGATGAAACAAATTCTATGCTTAAATAGAAGTTGGATTGATGAAAGAAATTCTTCTCCTTAAATAGAAGCTGGATTGATGAAACAAATTCTATGCTCAAATAGAAGTTGGATTGATGAAAGAAATTCTTTGCTTAAATAGAAGTGGGATTGATGAAAGAAGGTCTTTGTTTCAATAGAAGATGGATTAATGACAGTTATCATGGACAATGGTACAGTTACCTACGTACTGTTGGGAGGGGTATTTCCGGGGGAGGGAGGGGAATGTCCGGATACCATTGCAACAGTTGACAGTTGAGTCAGTACTGTCAGTTGTACAGCAACATCCATTTCACTAGGGGGGAACTTTCCCCTCTGGCACAAATTGGAAGCAGTCTGCTTCCATCCCCCCACGTAAGTATACGAAACGCTAATTGCTTTAAATCGCATGTCATTGTGCTCTTTAATTAAAATTAAAAAAATATTGCCAAGACATGTTTTTTTTTGTTTAAGTTCTCACCGTTGCTATGGAATAATCTGTGTTTTCTGTTTTCTTTTAATTTTGTATCTATTGAGTGTTGTTTCTGTCTATTTTCTGGCGTAATAGAGTCATTTACTATAACTAACAATAAAAGTGGATGATATACTTTTGCTTCTAGGTCGAATACTACACTCAAAAGAGGTAAGCTCAGATGGGAGGTACTGAATGCTGATCCCTCCCAGGTCCTCTTCTGGATGCGCCCTTGCGCAGAAATGCAGCTCTCAATAGGCGATAAGTAGTGGTTAGTAAGTAAGTAAGTAAGCAAGTAAATAAGTAAGTAAGTAAGTAAGTAAGTAAGAAGTAAGTAAGTAAGTAAGCGCGCGCAAGCGCGCAAGCGCGCAAAGTAAGTAAGTGCGCGCGCGTGGGTAAGTGCGTGAAAGTAAGTAAGCGCGCAAGCGTGAGTGAGAGGTGCGTGCGCGCGTGCGCGCGCGCGCCAGTGCGCGCGAAGCGTGCGCGCGCGCGCGTAAGATCAAAGTGAACTAAAGTACAGTGAGGTAAGTAAGTAAGTATATCCTTTATTATACCAATTGCTAACCGCATTTTGGTTTACAAGAGAATCACATTTATGTGTTAGGCGAACCTAACATATCGTAAAAGTTTTGGTGTGTCATCTATCATCGGCATTAAACGCTTGCGTAAATCATCCGTACATTGCTGCTAAATGGGTGTATATGTATACATTGCATACGATTAGTTAAAGTGGTTGCCTTGTAACGTGGAGATAATGGGTTCGATCCTCCTCCCCTGAGACGGTTACTGTGTAGGGACCTTGAGAAAGTCTTTCGACTGAGGCTTCGTCATCATTATCATCTGTTATTTATTAATACATAGTAACGTCATTGCAACGGTGAACGAGCTTTTTCATTCGCTAATTCTGATTAGAATCACATTTAGTGATCCTGAGTGCTTAGTAATGCTGAGTTCTAAAACTTATCGTCATTGCAATAGAGTAAGTAAGTTAGTTAGTGAGTAAATATATTCTTAATTATAATTATTAGTAATTCATGATTGTTTGGCGACATCTGACGTCTGCCGTTTACGTTGACCTTACATTACTAGTTAATGGCTATTCCAAGTACATACTGCCACTGAACGGCGTGATAATTGAAATATATACCATTTACTACACACTTTTTAAAGGTGTCTAAATATTTTATTGTTACTATTATTATTATTATTATAATAATAATAATAATAATAAAAGATATTATTATTATTATTATTATTATTATTATTATTATTATTATTATTATTATTATTATTATTATTATTATTATTATTATTATTATTATTATTATTATTATTATTATTATTATTATTATTATTATTTTAACTCGATAACCCTTATTTTATTATTATAATTATTATAAGTTAATAATGTGATGATCTATATGGCGCCGTATCTTCGAGAACAAGAAACATTTAGACTCCTTTAAATGCTGTTGAACGATTTTATATAAATCTAAGCCAGTGTCCGTGTTTTGGTTCATTTGTTTGTTCTATAAATGGCGAGTGTCTAGCGACCACAAAACGTTGTTAACGAATTATTACTGCAATTATTCATATTATTGCAGTAATGTTTAAAACTAATGATTTTGGACACCTTTTAAAATGTTCTACGCTTTCCTATAAGAACGAGTAGGACGGAACAGCTACTCTTTGTCGGCAGCAACGGCCTATGTTGTCATAAGCTGCCGTTAAACTGTGGAAACTTGTCCTCCTCCCTTGAGACGGTTGCTGTGTAGGAACCTTGAACAAGTCCTTCACTTGAAATTGCTCAGCGCACCAGAATAACTGAACATGCGTGTATAGTATAGGCCTACATGTATGAAATACCATCGGCAGAGGGTTTTGTAATACCCTATGCTAAACACCTTTTTACGCATATATCTGACGCTATATAAACCTACGCGTTAGCAGAGCTTTTAGTGTCCGTAGTGCCGGGTCTATTATTATAGGAACAAACGAGAACACAAGTAATATTTGATGGTTAATTTAGTAGATACTGACGGGAGTTTGTCCATGAGAGGCAGTTGATGAGGTGACGGAAGGATGAAGCAGTGTTAGGGTGGAGGAGGAGCGGGTTGAGCGAAGCGGTTGGACCGTGAACAACTGACGGAGATAGGACGGTTGGGAAGATGTAAATGTGTTTTAGGTGAGTGATATGACTTTATATTCTAATTCGTTCTGGAATTTTGAGCCAGTGGAGTGATTTGAGGATAGGAGTGATGTGGTGGTGTTTGGGGTTTGGTGAGAGCACGAGTGTAATGGTCGATACTAAACACCTTTTTTACGCATTAATATGTCACTATATAAATCTACGCTTCAGCAAAATTTTTAGTGTTTTTTGAGAAATATGGTTTATTATAGGAACAAACGAGGCCATAAGTAACGGTTGATGTTAAACACCTTTTAACTCCGCCACTGCTTGCATTTTGGCAGTGCCAGTCCTAAGACGATATGAACTATATTTTTATGTCGTTAAACAATGAACACTAATGCTATTTTAAGGTAATGTTTGAATAGTCTTAAATGGTGTTTTTTGAGAGCTATGAATTCATTTTCACTGCACTGTATATGTTTTATAATTTGTCATCAACGGTCTTTGATGTCATATGAGGACGTTAAACCTTGGAGTAAATAAATAAATAAACAGTTAACATCTGTACAGTAGCACCTAATTAATTAATTAATTCAGCCTATCCGTTTAATCGCGAATATATCTAATTTTTATTAGCATAATAATTTATAGTAGCGAATCCAATGAATCGCTGCGTCTTAAACCATCGAAGAAGCAAATGTCAGCTGGTTACAGGTAGGTAGTTTCAGTTTAACGACACTGTGTAGTAACAAAGACCATTAGCGTCGCCCTCCTCCTCCTTTCCAGGCTTGGAACTGGCACTGTCAGAGTGCGAACAGTAGCGGAGTTACCAAACAATTGAATTCATGATCCATATTTATATAGCATCTATTGGCAACTCTTTAAAGGTGTCTAAAAAGAACGCGAGCACCAATTGGCAATTGGCTCCACCGTTTAACGGCAGCTTATGACAACATAGGCCGTTACCGCCTACAAAGATTATTTTTGGCATATTACAGCTATTACACACAGTTTCTTTTATATAGCGTCTGTCTATAACAATTATTTTGATATCGTGATTCATGTTTATATAGAATCTGCCTACAACTCTTTGAAGGTGTCTAAAAAGATCACGATAACCAATCGGCAACAAATTTCTTTGCTTAGATAAAGCCACATATGAATGTGTTTCAAAGGGGTCTAAAGAGGGCGCTCTAACCAACGGCTATTCCAGCTTTGGCGAACCTCCTTAACTTCTATCAACAAAGCTTGACGTATGTTGGTTGATTTTATAATCTATCAGACGGATTCATAATGAATTATCCTGAGCCTGATATTAAAACGCTTTCGAAATAGTAGAGCGCCGTTTGGCTGAGAAGAGATCCTTCAAAAACTTAAACGGCTCTCGGTTATGCCAGCGAAAAGAAACTTTTGCTAAATCAGATAAATTCGTTGGTCTTCCCTCCTTCTCCAGGCTTGGGACTTGCACTACCTCAACGCGACCCGAAACTCATCCTTTAGTGACGCGTGCCTAACTATTGTATTGTATTGTATTGTATTGTATTCAAACATTTATAAAGCGCCTCTCATAGGGTGAACCATTCAGAGGCGCTCCCAGTGCGCAAGGCCAAAGAGAAGAAAAAGGTTTTGAGAAAAGAAAAGGTGGAAGAGAGGTTACTAGCTAGAATTCGAGAGCGAGTAGATGGAGACAGCGCATTCCAAAGAGAGGGACCGATTGAGGTAAAGGACCGGGACTGAGCCATAGCTGTTCTAGTATGAGGAACTAGAAGCTCAAGTCTGTTTGATGAGCGTAGTGGTCGATGGGAGGAGGCTGAAAGAGGCCGGAGTAAAACATCAGCTAAATATTTTGGGGCAAGACCCCTTTGTGCCTTGAAGACTAGAATGATGATTTTGAATTTAATGCGAGCAGAGAGAGGAAGCCAGTGCAGTTGTTCAAACATGAAAGTAGAAATGTGAGAGTACCGTGGTAGGCGTGCTACTAAACTATGCCTCGAACCCTGGACCCTCGTCTGTCAGTCAGTCAGTCAGTCATTCATTCATTCAGTCAGTCAGTCAGTCAGTCATTCATTCAGTCAGTCATTCATTCAGTCAGTCAGTCAGTCAGTCAGTCAGTCAGTCAGTCAGTCAGTCAGTCAGTCAGTCAGTCAGTCTGTGAATCACGTTGAGTCGTCCTTTATGTGTTTATTAATTTATTGATAATAGTTCGTACCGCTGCTATTTTTATAATAGCTCTAAAATCGTAATACTGCTTATACTTATAGTTCGAATTTTACACTTAAAACAGGTGTGGAAATATCTTTGAACAGTTTAAATCGTTCGCGCATAGACAACTTTCATAAGCATCTTGAGCTTTATTATATCCTGTCCAGCTCAAGCGTCAATTTTTATAGGGTTTAGACAAAAACTTTAAAAAAGGTGTTCAACATCAATTATTATATTGTCTGGTTCTGGAGTTGAACGAAATCTTTTTGAAAGAAAGCCGTTTGACGTCGATGTAAATTATTTTGAACTATTCTCACTGTAACTATGTATTAACCTGTGTCTGTCCACTTTTCTTTTCATTTTGTAACGGTTGTTGTTTCTACTTATGTGGCGTGATAAATGTGCTCATACTTAGGGACATAAGATATGGCTGATGCTAAACACCTTTGTTACGAATTCATATGAAGCTATATAAAGTTTCATAAAGAAACGCTAATGTTTGGATTTTCAATTTTATGTGGTGTAACAAGACGACAATAAAATTAATAAACACATGTGTTTACCATCATCAGTGTTAATGACAATATTTGAAGTTCAAACGTTTAAAAGTAGTTGTTTCGGTGTTTTCTGTACTGTGTTTCCCGATATAACTATGATAAACTTGGTAAGTTGCTGTGTAACTACGCTATGTCATGACGATGACTATTAGTGTCGCCCTCCTCCTTTCTGAAGGCTTTGGATTGGCACTACCTCAACGACCACTCACAGACAGTACATTGTCATCTATCGCAACCCGAAACTCATCGTTTAGTGACGCGTGCCTAACTAAACCTCGAACCCTGGACCCTCGTCTCAAAATTCCCGTCATCCGATACAAAAACCTTTAAAACGGGACAGCAGCCTACCAGATCAGGGCCATTTTCGAAAGTTCAATACGGGGTCGAATTGCTCTTCGTGTCGCTTTGTTAATTAAGAAAGAATTGGTGTTTCAAATTTATATAGCGCCACCTCGAGAGAGACATATGGGAAAATATCATTAATGGTCTTGAATTTTACATTCTGACGAAAGTTCGTAGCTGCAAATTGTATTTCCATTTGTACTTTACTATAAATGTAGCTATTCGTAATCTGTTGTGGACTTACTTATTAGGTAGCACTTCAAAGGTGTCTAAATAATGCTGAATGCCTTGCCTTAGAATTCGTAAATGACCATGATGCCATTACTCAGTTGTATAGTTAGTTTAAAGACATTTGTACATATGGGCTGATCTGCTGTTGACTATAATTAATTAAATAATTGAACAGTTCTCTCTGTTCGTATGATATAATACGACTCATTAAGGACCGCTCGTCTGCTTTTACCTAAACGGGGAGTTGTACTTAAAATTACGCTTAAAAGATGTGCATAATTATGTCACTCTACTGCGTTCCTTTGAAGCATTGCGCATATAGTCTCATATAAGCTACACAGCTCGAGCGCAATTTATATAGTGTAAGATGACGTTAAAAAGGTGTTCATCATCAACCTTTATAATAATAATAATAATAATAATAATAATAATAATAATAATAATAATAATAATAATAATAATAATATCTTTTCTTTATAATGTCTGGGTGCAGCTTTCAACGACATCTTTTGGCAACAATGGCCGTATACGTCGACAGAAATATTTTATTCGTTCATTCTGGAGATTTATATAGTGCCCCTTCGAGAGTCCACTCAGGAGCGTATACCAGCTGAGATAGGTCGTCTTGTAACGCCGAGAGCACGGTATTGTATTGTATTGTAGTGTATTGTATTTGAACACTTGTTATAGCTCCCCTACCAGATTGCCTATTCAGAGGCGCTCCCAACTACTGCGCGGATACTGAATCGGAGTTTCACGCCGAAGCGCATGCGCAATTGCGAGTGAAGGACTTGCCCAGGGTCCCTACGGTATCGATCCTTCTCCCCTGAAATGGTTACTGTGCAGGGACTTGAGCAAGTCGTTCACTTCACTTCCTTTATAAGAGGAAGTTACGAACGGTATGATCTGTTCAAAATAAAACACCTCTTTCAAGAACAGTATTTGTCTATAAATTTGGATTGAAGAGAAATCCTGTAATTGGACTTGCCCAGTGATTAGAATTTACAAATCCTGTGAAACACATTTCCTGTTATTCCAATTACTATGTAATTTTTCTAAAAGGGTTGGCACTTGGAGCATATCATGTGCTGTTTCAGAATCAATAACGATTGCCAATACATGTGTTTCATTGTTTAGATGTTTTAATGCATATAATTTTGAGGACAAAGCGTTTGTTCTACGCTTTTTATATTTTCTAAATTTTTTTGATCGTGACTGAAAAGTTTATAGGTTTCCAAAATCCACTGTGATCTGTTTGTTTTCTTTTCCATTGTTATGCATAGAGCTGGTGTCTTTATGTTCTGGATCTTAAGTATGTTAAAGAAAAGACATAATAGGCTGATGGTAAGTCACAGTATGCTAATGCATTGGTATCATCCAACACAGGCATTCGTTACATGATGATTAGAGAATCTCGCCAGAGGCGCTCTCGACCAAAAGTCTTGGGCAAAGCTGCACATTTTACGAAGTCACACACACAAAAGCCGAAGACATATCTAGACCATAATATTATCTCTCTAGCATAATTATAACTGTACGTGTGAGAACATATCCAACTTACCCTATAAGGCACAGAAGCCGACAGTTCAGCGCCGTCATCTTAGACACCTTCAAAACAATGTCCACTGATGCTATAATAACGATTGACACGAATTGTACTTTGGTGGTTTCAAATAGATGGTTTGAGCATGTGCATTGTAACGCGGAGAATCACTGACGACGTTAAGAACTTGAATTGAAAAGTCACGACGACAAAGTTATCGACGTTTCATGAATATTAACAATAAGTAATCTTAATCAGAAAACTGACTTAACAACTTTCGCATCCTCTGCGTTGGGTACCCGATTGGTTAGAGCGATATCTTTACATACACCTTTAATCGAATCGGTGTTGAAAAAGTGTTTATGTATATATATTATTAATACTTCGGCTTCCTCCCATCGTCCACTTCGTTCCTGCAATAGACTTGACCTCTTGGTTCCCCGTAGTAGAATTGCTATGGCTCAGGTCCGTTCCTTTGCTTCAATAATTGGTCCCTCTCTTTGGAATGCTCTTTCTCCTTCTGTTCGCTCTGAAATTCTCTTCTTCCTTCGCTTTTCTCAAAACCTGTTTATTTTCGCGGGGCCTAGAACACTGGGAGCGCTTCTGAACGGTTCACCCTACGAGATGCGCTTTACAAATACTTAAATACGATACGATACGATATATATACATATATATATTCATGGATGGATGCGATATAAATCGGACTGGTTGCATTCGCCTTGTAACTTGGAGAGTATGGGTTCTATTCTCCTCCTCTGAGACGGTTACTCTGTTGAAATAAGCTTGAGCAATTCCGTCACTCACAATTGCTCAACCCATTTGAATCACATTTTCTGACCATGTGTGCGTAGTAATGTTTAAGACTTAACACAATCGCAAGTAATAATAGTGATTATTAATTCATGATTTTTTGGCGATATCTTGCTTCTGCCGTTCACTTCAACCTTACTTGTCTTGTCCGAATATCAGAAGCACATACTGCCATTTGACGCGTCTTAAATAAATAGCGTCTAATGTATGCTTTCTAGAGGTGTCTAAATATTATTGTTGTCGTTATTAATAATAATATTAAACTAATATTTTTTCTTTAATGAAGCGCCTGACAAACGCACTGCGCTGTACATGTAGAATGTTATGACGATTAAACAATTCACAAAAACACGAATTACAGAAGACATAAATCTACAAAGTTGCAGCCATGCAAGGCGCAGGAACATTGTACTTTTACTGCCACCTAGGGAATGAAGGCATGAGCTAAATCAAGGGGAATCAAACAGGGTCCGTGAAAACTTCAGGCAAGAGTGTAATCCATTACACTATCCTCCTCAAGACATCTTGCGTCTGCCGTTAACGTCGACCTTACATATTATCTACTTGTGTAAGAAGGCCGACATACTGCCATTTAACGCCTGATAAATAAATAGCGTCTAACGCATGCTTTTTAAAGGTGTCTAAATATTATTATTGATGTTATTAGGATCTTTCCTTTGTCATCTATGATCTACGCTTTGACTGTCAATATCTGATCCGTGTCCAACCTATCTCAAGTTAAGGCGTCACAGGCAGCGTCACACAGCGGACAATGGTGACGCCGTCTTGTTGTCAAGTCCACGTCATCGGTGACGTCAGACCGAATTGTCCCAACAGCAGTGAGTGACGCAATATTGGATAAAGCTGACGATAATGGAGATGAGTAGGAGGAGGAGGAGGACGAGGAGGAGGAGGAGGAGGAGAAAGAAAAGTAGGGGGTGGACGGTGAATGTGGTGGTGGAAGTGATGACATTCATAGATGGATGCTGTATATCGGATTGGTTAGAGCGGTCGACTTGTAATGCCGAGAGTATGGGTTCGATCCTTCTTCCCTGAGACGGTTACTGTTTAAGGACCATGAGTAACTCCTTCAGCTCACCAAATCACGTTTACTGACTGCTCGCGTAGTAATGTTTCATACTAACACTAATCGTCAATAGGGGAGGAAGATTTAGGGTTAGTAGTATGGGAAAGATGAAGAGAATAAATAAACAGATCTCGAATAATCAATAAACGAAGATATATATATATACGGCTGAAAAGGACAGTTTTGAGGCAAGTATAGAAAGATTGAGAGTGGATTCTGGGATGCAAGCGCAACGTCAAAGGAAGCCCGTTCCAGAGGGAGGGGCCAAGCACTGAGAAGGCTCGATTCTGCTTAGTAGCTGTGCGGGCAAAGGGACCATGAGCACGCCCCGCTCAGTAGAGCGGAGAGAGCGACGACCCGGAGCACCCAAGGTAGGGCAGCAGAGGTCGCGTATTTGTATAGCACCCTGGTAAGGAAGCACTTCTGGACTAGTTGTCATTACTGGGAATCGAGCCAGGATCTGCATGGCCATCGACTGACGTGTTGGACATTATGATAATCGCTCAAAAGAATTCGTGCATTAGATTACATTGGAATAGATTAGATTATGCATCAATAATAATTCATGTTAAACACCTTTTTAATGAATTAATCTGGCGTTATATATAATTACGCCTTAGTTTCGTATGACGTGTAGAAGTGTCTGGCTTGGAGTATTAAGGTAATCGCTCAAAAGAATTCATGCATTAGATTACATTCGAATGGATTAGATTAGATCAGATAAAGCTAGGGTATAGTATGGTAATATAAAGAAAAGATAAGTTAAGCCTCCATTTCTCATGACAATGCATCAATAACAATTCAGGTTAAACACCTTTTTAATGAATTCATCTGGCCTTATATATATCAACGCCTTAGCTACGTGTATCGTCTACGTTTCTATCTGTTCGACTGTTCAAAGTGCAATGTAATTAAACTTCGATTAGACATCATTATGAAGCTTGATGCTCTTTGCCAGCAGAAAACACGTACGAAAGGAGGAAAAGGAGGAGGAGAGCGAATGAAGGAAAGGGAGGAAGAGAGCGTTTGGAGGAAGAGGACGAGGAGGTCAGGTGGAGGAAAGGGAGGAAGAGAGTGAATGGAGGAAAGGGAGGAAGAGAGCGTTTGGAGGAAGAGGACGAGGAGGTCAGGTGGAGGAAAGGGAGGAAGGGAGTGAATGGAGGAAAGGGAGGAAGAGAGCGAGTGGAGGAAAGGGAGGAAGAGGGAATGTGACGTATCCGGTATATAACGATTGCATCTTGTCTTTTACATTTTTTTTATCTTAGCCGATTAGTTAGGACCGTCGCCCTGTAACGCGGAGAGTATGGGTTCGATCCTCCTCCCATCCGACGGTTACTGTCCGTCACTCAGAATAACTGACCATGCGTATAGGGAAATACCCTCGTCAGAAAAACTTTTATTATTAGGATGATA
This sequence comes from Aporrectodea caliginosa, assembly GCA_020284085.1. Taxonomy (NCBI): domain Eukaryota; kingdom Metazoa; phylum Annelida; class Clitellata; order Crassiclitellata; family Lumbricidae; genus Aporrectodea; species Aporrectodea caliginosa. The sequence goes on from JACEVL010000638.1 coordinate 301,026, forward strand.
AAATTATATCAAATAAAATACATACGAATAAACAGTTTTTAGACTTCATAAATAAGACAAATCCAGAAAGAGAGAAAGCAATCCTTTAAACTTTCATGGTAGCCAAAATACAGTTTGCAATAATATTGGTCCTGCAATAAAAAATATTCTATTCTAATACCAATACTAATCGTAACAACGATTATAATAATGATGATTACTTTTTCGTTACTGCTTGGCGACATCTTACGTCTGCCGTTAACATCGACCTGAAATGATCCTCGAATTAAAGTGGATTGAGCGCGTGACTTATTTATATCATCTGGTTTTTGCGTTTAAAAGGTGTCTAGGATTACATTATAATTGATTGATGCTGGTTCATGAGAAAGTGAAGCCTAACTTATCTCATCTTGTTGTATCTAATCTTATTTATCCTTTCTTTAATCTAATCTAATCTAATCTAATCTAGGACATCTATTGAGCCGTTATCATAATGTCCACTATATCAATGGATGATCATGAGGTTTGGAATTCGTATTAACCCAGACAAGTGACTAGAGCCAGCTCGAGGGTTAACATCGTTAACAAACTTTGTTTGTGTGTTTGCTTAGTTGCTGTTTAACGACACTACACCGGAATAAAGAAGAGGAATTTGGTCGAATATTAACGATTTGTAATCCGCACTTATATACATGTAGCATCGATTGACAACAGATTAAAGGTGTCTAACATTATCACTATAACCAATCGGCTACAATATTCATTTTTTCTATTAAGTCAGTCAACAAGTCCGTTGGTCGGTATTTCGGTCGGTCACTCAGTCGGTAAGTCAGTCAGTCAGTCAGTCAGTCAGTCAGTCAGTCAGTCAGTCAGTCAGTCAGTCAGTCAGTCAGTCAGTCAGTCAGTCAGTCAGTCACTCACTCACTCACTCACTCACTCACTCACTCACTCACTCACTCACTCACTCACTCACTCACTCACTCACTCACTCACTCACTCACTCACTCACTCACTCACTCACTCACTCACTCACTCACTCACTCACTCACTCACTCACTCACTCACTCACTCACTCACTCACTCAACTCTTACTATCATACAGTGTCTTTAAACTGAAACTATTACTTCATCTGACATATCTGAATATATGAATGCAGTGTCGAATTTACTGTAGGAACAAACGAGGCCAGGAGTAATGGTTGATCCTGAACACCTTTTTTACGCAATCATATTAGGCTATATAAACTAATGCTTCCACAGAAGTTTTGGTGTCTTATATTTCTTTTTGTTGGCCTTTGATCTCGCAGTGGACTAATCCCAAGTAATTTGTAATTGTAATTGTAATCGAACATTTATATAGCGCCGCTCAGAAATCAGCAGCGCTATTGACCTGCGTCAGTGCCTGAATTAGGAAACAAAAAAGTCTTAAGACGTCTACGGAACTGGGAAGGAGAAAGGGCTAGTAACTCAAAACGAAGAGACTGAGGAAGAGAGTTCCAAGCTGATGGGCCAACACGGGCAAAGCACCTAGAGTGGGCCGTCGCAGAGCGCATGCGAGGGACAACCATAAGGCCACGGGTCGAAGATCGCAAAGAGGCCCTCGCAGGTAAGGAGGAGACAAAGGTGCAAAAGACCTCAGCTCGGATGGGGCCACCCCAACAAGGCAGTTACGCATGAGGGAAAGGATTTTGAAGTTTACCCGCTGTTGGATAGGAAGCCAGTGAAGAGTATCCCGAATATAGCTTGAGATATGAGCAAACTTTGGAATGGCGCCTATAAGCCGAGCAGCTGCATTAAGAATAGACTGGAGTTTGTGAGTATTAGAGGCGGAGAGTCCAATGTATGCAGCGTTCCCAAAGTCGACCCGAGTGCACATCAAGGCGTGGATCAGAGTAGTAATGGCATGCAGTGAAAGAGAGCTGCGAATGGAACGTAGTTGGCGTAGATGGTCCCCGTATGGTCGTGTAATACACGTAAATTCAATATTATTCCTAAGTTTACCGTCGTCATATGACATCAGAGGCGACCATACAGAAACATATACAATAGGATGAAAACTAACAACGTATAGCTATATCAGGGTTTGATAAACTTGTTCCACCCGATATATTTGTTTGAGAACCCTCACCCAAAGCAGTTTAGAGACCAACCAATCCCCAAAGCACAGATGGGAAGGCCTACATTGGTCTCTCTCAGCTCCTTTCCTGGATCCACCCTGGCACAGAAACACAAACTTTCTTACCATCGGATATACGCAAAACTTTTACTCAAAGCACCTTTTGGAGAATAACACAATAGTATCTTTTACGTCAATATAATTTTAGCAGTTTTAACGCAGAAGTTTCTAGTCAACCGTTATACATCAAAGATCTCACAGTACAAAAAGAATTGACTTTAAACGCACGACGATGCCAAAGGATCTTATTTATTTAATAAGTGGCTGTGATACCATATAATGGAACATTTGACGTTTGTCCTCTTATGGCGAAATAGCAAAACCAGTGGCGGAACAAAACGCGGCCATTAGTGATCGTTGATGTTAAACACCTTTAAAACACATTCAGCTGATACTATATAAATGAACACTGGCCACTGAATAGCCTTTATGATGTTGGCCTAAGTCCCGATGTGCATTAAGCCATTCGAAACGGCGATGACTGTTCCAAGTGAAGCAATATAATTAAAGGCATTTGAAACCCCAATGTACTGGAAGATCTTACAGTGTACAATTATGCAATTCACAAGACACAAATCTTAACTACTGACAGAACAGTCGCCCTCCACATAGATCCAGGATTAGAACTGGCACTACTACACTTAGTGTCACGGAAATGGTGAGAAATCAATCACCGATTGTAAGTCCTGCACGCAAAGGATAGGAAGAGATCGATACCTCCAATAATTTCCAATAATCTTACCTAGCATAATCCAATCCTATCGATGATTATTATCCTGTTGGTTAATAATCAAACAAAAGATGGCGCTGGTCGATTGTACGTTGTAATGTATCAGTGTAGAAACATTGCATCTTACTTTACAGTTTTATCTTAATAAAATGCTGTTGCAATGCACCGGTTGCCGAGTAGTTAGGATGCTCGCCTTGTAAAGCAGAGTACGGGTTCGATCCTCCTCCCCTGAGACGGTTACTGTGTATGGATCTTGAGCAAGTCCATCGCTCACAATTGCTCAGTGCCATCGATTGATGGTGTTTCGTTGTTTTTCTATATGTTATTTATTTACACATAGTAACGTCATAGCGACGCTTAACGAGCTTTTACAGTTGCTAATTCTCATTAGAATCAAATTTACTGACTGTTCATGCGTAGCAATGTTTAATACTAACAGTCTTATCATTATTGCAATTAATAATAATGATTACTAAATAAATAATTCGCTATTGTTTGGAGACATCTTACGTCTACCGTAAAAGTCGATTTTACGTTACCACTAGCCACGAGCCAGATATATATACTCTCCCGTTGAACGCGCGAAAATGAGTAAAATAGCTTTCATTGCCTACTTCTTTTATTTTTTTAAATATTTATTGTTATTATTATTATTATTATTATTATTATTATTATTATTATTATTATTATTATTATTATTATTATTATTATTATTATTATTATTTAATCGTCATAACATGTAAATGTACAGCGCAGAGAGTTTGTCAGGCGCTTCATTACAGAATAAATATTATTATTATTTTTATTATTATTATTATTATTATTATTATTATTATTATTATTATTATTATTATTATTATTATTATTATTATTATTATTATTATTATTATTATTATTATTATTATTATTATTATTATTATTATTATTATTATTATTATTATTATTATTATTATTGTCATTATCATTATCATTTTTATTAAAACTCGATAACCCTTATTTTTATAATTATAATTATTATAAATAAATAATGTGATGATCTACATGGCGCCGTATCTTCGAGATCAAGAAACATTTTGGACTCCTTTAAAAAGCTGTCTAACGATTTCATATAAATCTAAACCAGTGTACGCGTTTCGGTTACTTTGTTTGGCATATACATTGTGAGAGTCTAGCGATCACAAAACGTTGTTAACGAATTATTACTGCAATTATTCACATTATAAATCTCATCCCACGTTACTCTCTTAATTAACTTAACAATTCATCATGCAATAGTTGATAACAATTTGTTGCCTTATTGTCGCTCTAACATTGGCTACTCGTTATATGGTACAATCTTGCTTAGCATTCATTTGTAACTTTTGTTAAATTGAAATGTACCTGATGGCGGTGTGTCTATCAGTTTTGTTACCAATAAAACGAATATAATAATAATAATTATTCCTGATCTGTGCAACAAATAAATAAAAAAACGTCGATGTTTTAACCGATGATTTGGACACCTTTTAAAATGTGCTACACTTTTGTATACGTAGGAGTGGAACGTCAACAGCTACGATAAAGAGGGCAGATGATCGCTTTGTAAGGCATGGTACGGTCGAAGTCAACGGCTATGGCAGCCACAGGGTGTCTTACAACACTCATTTTAACGATAAAGACAATGTAATTAGTAATTTATATAGCGCCGCTCACAGCCGAGGCCATTCAGTAGCGCTCCCAGTGCGAGAACCCCGAGAGAAGAAATATGTTTAAGGGAGAAAGAGAGATGAAGACAATGATCCAGAAAGGAAAGTCTCACGCAAAGTGAAGTGAAGGGCATTCCATAAAGAGGGCCCAATGATGGCAAAGGATCGAGTTTGAGCAATCGTAGTCCTAGCTCGTGGGACAAAGGACCAAAGCAATGATAATGATAGTGACAAGGGTTATTATAATATCAATAACAACAATAATTATCATCGTCATCATCATCATCATAATCATCATTATCATCATCGTCATCATCATCATCATCATCGTCATCATCATCGTCGTCATCATCATCATCATCATCATCATTATCATCATCATCGTCGTCATCATCATCATCATTATCATCGTCATCGTATCGGATTGGTTAGAGCGGTTTCCTTGTAAAACGGATGGTACGGGTTCGATTCTCCTCCATTGAAACGGTTACAGTGAAGGGAATTTTAACAACTCCTTCACTCAAAATTGCTAAAAGCTATCGATTGTTGATTATAGTAGCCAATTCTCATGAGACTCACTTTAACACTAACACCTATCGCGCTGCCTCATTAAACGCACGCTATGTCGTAAAATGAACGCGGACTACTTTCAGAGTACACGTTATAGGATACTAGATGGATATAGTAAAAAACTTTGTTTTTACGGGCTGTATTTTATTATTGTTTAACACTAACACCTATCGTCATAGCAATTAATTATAATGATGACTAATTCGTTATTGTTTGGCGACATCTTCCGTCTGCCGTTTGCATCGACCTTACATTTCTGTTACTTTTTTTTACGGGATGGGTAAAAAGTCACATACTGACATTGAACGCGTGATATACAAATAGCGTCTAATGCATGCTTTTTAAAGGTGTCTAAATATATTATTGTTGTTATTATGATCTTTTCTTTGTCATCTATTATCTACGCTTTGAATATCAATATCTGATCCGTGTCCAACCTATCTCAAGTCAAGGCGTCATAGGCACTGCTAGGCAGCGTCACACAGCAGACGGTGATGACGCCGTCATGTCGTCAAGTCCACGTCATCGATGACGTGAGACCGGATTGTCCCAACAGCAATGTGTGACGCAAAAGTGGGAAAAGCTGACGGTGATTGTGATGATGATGATGACGATATTGGAGGAGGAGAAAGAGGAGGAGGAGGAGGAGGAGGAGGAGGAGGAGGAGGAGGAGGAGGAGGAGGAGGAGGAGGAGGAGGAGGAGGAGACAGAAAAGGAGGAGGTTGGCATGAATGCAGTGGTGGTGGATGATATGATGGTGATGACGAGGAGTAAGTCTTAATTGTGAGTGAAGGACTTGCTCAAGATCCCTACATAGTTACTGTCTCGTGGGGGAGGAGTTTCGAACCCATATTCCCCGCGTAGGAAGGCGAGGGTTCACATAAATTATCACCATACCCCTTTGCCGCTCCTAGATCTTTCTTTACCTCGTTTCCGTTGGGGCTCAGCGGGGGTGCATTGGCAGATAGGATGGAGCGCTGCGATTGTAATACAGAGGGCAGCTGAAGCTACATGGCATGCGTTATAATCAATTGTATACAGTTTCCCATTATTTAAATAATATATATGTAGTGATGAGCTTCAAATTGAAAGAGCTGTAATATACCAAAAACTAATCTTTGTCGGCGACAACGGCCTATGTAGTCATAAGCTGCCGTTAAACTGTGGATCCCCCATGAGCTTCAAACGATTGGTTAAAGAGCTCGCCTTGTATGCTATGCACACTTAAACGGATAAAGACTGCTATGTAATTAATCGTATATCGAGTCCCATCCTTATATAGTATCGACTGACACTGTTTCAAAGGTGTCTAAGGCGACCGTTTTAACCAATCGTGCACAACGTTTTATTACCTATTGTATTGGCCCAATCACATCTTATTAATCGGCGGTCGTGTCCCATCCTTATATAGCGTCAGTTGACACCGATTAAAAGGTGTCTAACCACTTTTCTAGGATGCGCGTGTATGTATGTATGTATTGTGTACGTATCTAGATACCAAAGCGCCTTTATGGGGGGCCGGTGGCGCATTGGATAAAATCTGGCACGAAGACCGAGAGGTACCGAGTTCGAGCCCCCGTTGGGCGGATATGCTTTGTAGGCTGCTATTAGCGCCGTTGTATTGCAAGCTGTCTGTTCTGTTAGTAGTTAAGATTTAAATTGCATAACATGTAAATGTACAGCGCAGTGCGTTTGTCAGGCGCTTATTAAAGAAAAGATATTATTATTATTATTATTAGATTCTTAATAAAGCCACTGTTTAGTATTACAGGCAGTTCTGGAAGTCATCCTAAGCTAATTTTTTTGGTAAGTTTCTCTTTAACGACACTGTGTCATAACAGCGTTTATTAGCCTTTCCCTCCTCACTTATCATGCTTCAGACTGGCACTACCCAAAATAGCATTGGCGGAGTTATTTACATCTTGTGGCTGCCAGTGCCGTTAACGTCGAACAAACGTAACATTGTTGGAAACTCACATAAAAAGACATGCAGCTGATGAATAAATATACCTTAGGTGGAATCAGTTAAAAAGGTGTTTACCTTATTTACATCTTGTGGCTACCTTTGCCGCTAACGTCGGACAAACTGATTTTTTTCTGATGTCTCACATACAAATACATGCAGCTGATGATTTAATATAGCGTTGGTGGAATGCGTTAAAAGGGTGTTTAACTTAAACTCATGACCTCGATTGTTCCTATAACAAATCCGGCATTTATTTGTTCGGTTTTTGCTATTTACCGACATCGTATCATGTCAAAAAATAATTAGCGTATCCCTCCCCCTCTCCGAAGGCTTGGGACTGGCACTACCAGAGTAGAGGTGTGTAAATAAAGCATTTTATATCATTGTTGATCCTGTGCGAACAGACCGTTGATTTTGACCGTACGCTACTTGACCGATAAAATATGTTGCCTATGGATGGATTCCAACTTTAACGACGCATTTAAGTCTGGATGAAGAGGAGAACGACGCTATTGACAAGAGAAGACCGTGCCGCTAACAGACATTATTTCGACATATTACGGTAAGCTTTTTTTAGTAATTGTGACATTTGCTAGTCGGCTACCGTGTCCCACAGGGTATGCTGGGTGTGTTACCTTACGTATTATATGCTGAAGAGATAGACTATAATATTATGGCCTAGAAATGTCGTTTGCCTTTGTGTGTGTGACATCGTATGCAGTTTTTGCTGCCCCAGAATATATATTACAATATATATTATCTTCTATTGCACGATGGTTAAATTCGGTTTAGAGGTGTCTAAATGGATCACTATTAAACTGTTTTAGCCATTGGTTAATGACATCCTATGACTGTCAGGTCTGATTTATGAACAGTGTTTGAACACTGAGGTTCCTAAGTCTATACCTGAATTTTATTAATAACAACAATATTAACAACAAAAATAGTAGCAACAGCATTAACAACAACAATAGCAATTATCGGGTCACCTCTGAGGTATTACCCCCAACCCGTATGCCTTTCTGTCACGAACTGGAGTGCTAAGTAAGATGTCACCGATGTTGGTCATAGATGGTCAGATTATCTTTGCTGGTAATTAATATTTGGTATTTAATATTTAAACGTCCATTTGTGTCCAGCGAAATTGACCAACCGGGAATCCGTCCACTCAAGATGGACAGGAGAGGAATGATCACAGGGAGGAATGGGTGTTGGATGGATGGAGGGAGTAATACAGAGGGGTAGAGACGGAGAGAACGAAGCACTTATAGAGAGAGAGAGAGAGAGAGAGAGAGAGAGAGAGAGAGAGAGAGAGAGAGAGTGACTTATAAATAGGATCAAATACATCCGTTTTCAAGGTGTGTAAATATTTTCATCGGTAGATGCTTGGTCATGAGATAGTGACGCTTAACTTAAATTTTTTATCTTAGCTATTTACCTCTGACTTGAATATGATCAAATCCAATCCAATTCAATCTAATCTAATCTTCTATTGCACCGTTATCATAATGTTTAAGACATCAGTCGATGTAATTGTTTCAATTGCATAACTGTACACTGTAACCGGTTGCGGTTTGTCAACCGGATGTTTCAATAAAGAATATTATATACATCAGGTAGGTTAACGTAGGGTAGTTATGATAATTTAGGAAAATGGAATTGTAAGTATAGTGTTAATTAAGGTAACACAACGACCGTCAGAGGCGTATTTATGATTGGAATAGGCGAGTCCATGTTTTGATGGTAAACACCTTTTTTTACAATGTTTTCCAATGCTATATAAACCTACGCCTCCATTGTTAAAACAGTGTTTTATGGATGATTCTTATTTCCTAATATTTTAATTCCCATTCCAATAAAATGGGAATTAAAATATTAGGAAATAAGAATCATCCATGTCAAATGAATTTCCAACCACATTGGACAGATATCAGTAAAACACCACAAAACAAGAATCATTCTATACACTACAGAACAAATGAATTCATATCATCTCTTGATACATCTTTTATTGGACCCTGTTTTCCCCAAATTCCCCCTTGGACTAATAACAAAATAGATATAGATATCAGTCTCAAAAAGCAGATTAGCAAAAAAAGAGATAACCCTGAACTTCTGAAATTAGTTGCACTTCAAATGATATCAGGATATAAACTAGAAACACTTATTTACACGGATGGGTCAAAGGCAGACGAAGTTGTTACTGCAGCTTTTACAATTCCAAGTATAGATTTAGATAGAAAGTTTAGATTATGTAATGGATCCAGCATCTATGCAGCAGAGTTAACTGCAATAAAAGAAGCAGTAACATGGATACTAAACACTGAGAATAATAAGAACTGCCAATATGTAATATTATCCGACTCACTAAGTGTACTTACTTCTATTAAGAAAAATAAATCTGATTCACGACCCAATTTATTTAACGAACTGATGATGCAATTGAATAGATTGGAACCTAATCAAATAAAAATGGCATGGATTCCAAGCCATGTAGACATAAGTGGTAATGAAAGAGCAGATAAATTAGCAAAGGAAGCACTCAATTTAGATAATATTAATTCCACAAAATACTTAGAATCACAAGAGATGAATACTTTTATTAAAGACTATATAATAAATAAATGGCAAATAGAGTATAACGTTGAAAAGCAAGGGAACTTCTATAAAACCATATGCCCACTTGTTTCTACTAATATAAAATTTTCTGATCCATATAGGCATAAAGAAGTACAAATTAGTAGATTGAGACTAGGTGTTGCCATTACTAATAAAAAACTATTTCAAATGAAAAAGCACCCTAATGGGTTATGTGATACATGTGAGGTTACGGAAAGTATAGAACATATTCTATTGGAGTGTAAAAAGGAAAATATTTCAAATATTCTAAAAGATAAATGTAATAGTTATAAATCAGAATTTAATTTAAAATCTCTGCTTGATGTGGGATGTTTGCAGAGTGCAGTATATAATCTTGTTAAAATCATTAATAAAGGAAAAATACTATAATTATTGTCATAAATATTAGTATCAGATCAAATCTATTACAAACATATAGTTGAACACATTCCTTATGATTAAAATACCAATAAACACAAAATATGTGTGATTAATGGTCATTTCATTATTTCATTGCATTTTCTAATGATATTACATTGTTTCATAGGAAAATGTTTAATGAAATGTTTAATTAAGTATTCTGTCATGTAAATAATTGTTAACATGCATTCTTGTAAATAGATGTATGTTAAAATAAAATGTGTATATAATACATGTATATTATATATATTACACATCTGTGCTGAATTTCTGTTTGCAAATAGCATTACATGTTATTTTAGAAAACTTAAAGAAGTACTGTTAATAACTTTGTAAACATATTTGAAAAGAGCTAAAATAGCCAAAAAAAGAGCTGATATAGCCAAAAAAAGAGCTGATATAGCCAAAAAAGAGCTGAAATAGCCACCAAAAAAAAAAAAAAAGGAGAAAAAGGAAAAAAAAAAAAAGGAAAAAAGATGTTAAAAAAGAATTACAATAAAAGAGCCAATGGGCCAAACATAACGGAGATACAATACTTTAATATGTATCAAATCAAATAATATGTATCTATCAAATATTGTTAATATTGTTAATAAGATTGAGGAGAAAACAGTTATTAACATTATACAGAAATGATCTTAATCCGTCAGAAACTTTAAATACGTCTACATCTTATCAGAAACGGAATCAAAGCCAAGAAAAGAAAAAGAAAACTGTTGATAGAAATTATATGAAAATGAACTTAAATCGTCAGAAACTTTAAATACGTCAGCATCTTATCAGAAACGGAATCAAAGACGAGAAAGGAGAAAGAACATTTGTGAGAACATTACAAGAAAATGAACGGAAATACATCAACAACTTTAAAGACGTCAACAGCCTTTGTAGCTATAGGATGTCGTTAAATATTGGATTAATAATAATGTTAAAACAGTTGCAGGTTCACTATGCCGGTCGGAATTCGTCGCCATAAGATGTCGTTAAACTCAGAATGATAGGACCCACCCATCGTTAAACTCCTCCACAGCTCGTACTCTGGTAGCGCCAGTTCCAAGCCTGGAGAAAGGAGGAGGGCAACGGTGAAATAGTGTCGTTAAACAGCAACTAACCAAACATTATCGTAGAAATGGGAAAATGTCAAGAGTTTCATTAATGGTCTGGAATTTCGCTTTTTTGACGAAGTGGGTCGCTGCAAATTGTATTTCCAATGGTACTTTACTGTAAGTGAAGCTATTAGTAATTTGTTGTGGACTTACTTATTGGATAATTACCACAATGACGATGACCTTGCCTTGGTATAAGTGACAAAACATAATGCCATTACTCAACTGATAAATTTATCATCTTGATTTTTAGTGTATAGCAGTGTTATCTGTCCCTTTCAGGATTACCTATTCTGGGAATCACCACCATTGCTCAAACCATTTTACTCGTCTGTTCAATTGTGTTATTATTGTGATTGTGGTTGATATCTAAAGAAACAATTGTGATTGACTGATTGAACTGTATATGTATTGTATGTATGTTTGATTACATGCGTAGATTGAGCTGGTGTCCTGCTGTTGACTATAATTAATGAGTTAATGAAATTACTGAACAGTTGTCTCTGACTCTGTTCGTATAGCATTTTCTGATTCATGGAGGTCGGTTTGGTTTCCCAGTTTAACGGCAGCTTATGACAACATTGGCCGTTGCCGCCGACAAAGATTTGTTTTGGCATATTACAGCTCTTTTATACCGCTCTTCTGCTTTTAGTTATAGGACAAATTTCAAACTTAAAAGAGGTGTTTATTATTTCGCTACACAACTTTATATAATATTATGTAATCGTAATCGAGCATTTATATTGCTCCACTCAAAACAGAGACGCTCCCGACCAGGGCCAGTGTCTTCACTTGCGGGAATCTTGAGCCACAGGCTAAAAGTCAAATCTTGCGACGACTAATTCGATCACTTACAATCATTCAATCGTCCTGAAACTTGGCAGATAGACTCGCCCTCGCAGACACTTCATTCTATAAAATTTCAGCTCCCCAAAAAAGGCTAGCTTATAGAATCGGGGACTCAACTTTTCGAATCGGGGAATCCCCTTTTCCGATACGCAGCGTTGCCATTGGCCATCGTTGCCATTGGCCGCAACAGAAACGGGTGCGCTGCCTCATTAAACGGACGCTATGTCGTAAAATGAACGCGGACTATAATACTATATTTGTAGAGGTAACTGCTTCATAAGACGCATTATAGGATAGTAGATGGATATAGTAAAAACTTTGTTTTTACGGGCTGTATTTTATTAAAAATTCTTTTCAACCGTCATAGGACCGGCGAACATCTAGTAGTAAAAATAAAGCCCGAAGTTCAGCTTTCGAGTTTGCACTTTATAAAATTTTAAGTGTACGTTTGCGACTAACAATTGCGCTTATGTTTCACTTAAAATTATACAAGCTATTGTACGTCTTGTCAACGTGAAACAACGAAGCTATCCAGGAGTGATAGATAGTTCTAGTCGCTTGACGGAAGAGATACGGTTTGAACGAAAGTCATATAAATACGTTTTAAAGGTGTCTAAAGACAGCGATCTAACCAACTACTATTTATCCAGCTCTGGCGAACTTCGCTATCTTCTATCAACAAAGATTGACCTACGTTGACTGATTTTATAATCTATCGACGGATTATTAATAAAATTAATTATCCTGTGCTGGATATTAATACGCTTTAGAAATCCTCGAGCGTCTTTTGGTCGGGACGAGATCCTTCAAAGACATCAAAGGCTGACGGTGATATCTGACGTTTTCAGAATAGCTCAAATGATAAGGAACTGTTGCTAGATCTGATCCTATGGCAAATAGTCAGTGAGTCAGTGAGTCAGTCAGTCAGTCAGTCATTGAGTGAGTGAGTCAGTCAGTCAGTCAGTCAGTCAGTCAGTCATTCAATCGGTCAATAACTGAAGCGGTTTTTGTGATTTCAACTTCTAATTGCTATCGTCTGTTGTCCTAGATTAAATGATTTCCCTTTTTCTGCTGGTTGCTAGGTAATGAATGTTGCTAGGCTACTATTTACCCAGTGTTCATGCCAGATTCCCATGACAACGGCTGGTCCCAACGTCTTAGCTGGGTTCATACTCGATCCCGTGTACTTTATCTGTGCAATAATGAAAAAATACACCACGACAGGTATGTTAGTGTAAGGTCCTGTATGCATGTATGTGCGTATGTATATATATAATATAATATATATGTGTGTGTGTGTGTGTGTGTGTGTGTGTGTGTGTGTGTGTGTGTGTGTGTGTGTGTATGTGTGTGTGTGTATGTATGCATGCGTATTGGTTTGAATCTAATAGGTAAAGTAAGACAGGCAAGGTACTAACAAAATCAGTAAGGTAGGTTAACATACGTTAGGTATGGTAAGTTACGATGGGTGTATGGTAATGTATAGTGAATTCAGATAAGACGACGACCGTCAGAGACTGATTTCTGATAGGAATAGACGAGTCCATGAGTAAACACCTTTTTAACGTAGTCATCTGACGCTATATAAGGGTACGCCTCCGTTGCTAAATTACATGTAACTTGGCGCTGGCGATAGTGGATTTAGTAAAGATAATTATGTCGTTAAACTGAAACTAATTCTGATGCCATACGAATGGTGAGAACTGTTTAGGATAATTTATGTAGACGTCAACGGCCTTTGTTGTGATCAGACGTTG
>JACEVL010000639.1:0-70000 GCA_020284085.1 Aporrectodea caliginosa
AATGTATTTGAATCCCAGTGTAAATATTTACTAACAAAGTATAGCTGTATGAAATGCTGTACAAGTAAACACGTCTAACTGAATATTTCAATTAAGATGTATGAACAAAATCCAGTATACAAACACCATTAATAAGAATCATAGTCTGAAATACAACTATCCAATAAAGACGTGGATAATTGACGGCGATATACATGAGCAAATTGGTCACCCTCCCTCATATGACGAGGCTAAGAAAGTGAAGTCGCAATAACTTCGTACCCTGAGTTTAAGCGCCATCTTTCAGCATCAAAATAATAAAAATAATTATTCTTAAATTGCGTTCTTCGTTATAGATAATAGATTGATCTACTAGATGCCCTGTCAGCTAACGAAAGCATAACATAATGTCAGGTTATATAAGCCTCTTAAAAGCGTTTTTTAGGTGTTCAAGGAAATCATTGCATTATTCATTGTTTATCGATATGATCTCTGAACATCGATTGATGTAATAGCAGATGAATGCATTTTAAAGGTGTCTATGTATGCTTCGACATAGACGTGTAACTTTTAAGTTAATCTAATTTAATGCTATTATTACACAAAAGGTAGGAAGTAGTTACAGTAGTAAGAGCATTTTATTGTTTAATGACGTCTTGTGGCCGTCAGGGCCATCTGAGCTCGTCAGTCCAACATTATGACATACTGATGATTTAGATACAATCTGACGTTTCTTGCGTATTTTTATGTTTTTGTTTGATTAAGACTTATTCCAATCTAAGTATTGACTGGCTGTAATTTAGCGGGACCCATGATCCCTTCTGGACCCCATGTAACCAGTAGGCCTACATATCAAATCATTGCCTTATTGTTTCATTGTTGTTGTTCTCTTCTTATTATTAGTTACACAAATAAATAGCTGATTGAAATTACTGATTGATTAAATTAGATGATTTTGTGTATTATGCTATTTTAGCTTAGATTGTGGTAAATTAGATGATTTTGTCTGTATTGCTATTTTAGTTAAGATTTTATATTCTTTTGTTAATGTGATTTTTGATGTATCCGTCTTATTTTATTTGGTTTTGTTTGTTGTTTGTTTTTGAGCCCAAGGCTTACTCTACTCTAAGTATCATTGACTGTCTTTCTTCCCCTATCTGTATTTTTTTACATGTTTAGGTGTCCCTATTTAGCGGGATCCATGATCCCTTCTGGGCCTCCTTGTAGCCAGTACATGTCAAACCGTTACCTTACTGTTTCATTGTTCGTTTTTCTCTTCTGATGGTTACAGAAATAAATGATTGATTGATTGATGATTTATTTATATAATTACGGCTGCAATCAAATGGACAAGAGCGGATGAAGTTGACCTAGGCTCACTCAACCCATTGGGCCGCACACGAAAACGAACTGCGAGGCAATGCCAGCCAGTCCCAAGATTGGAGCAGGGAGGAGTGCGACGCTAACGACCCTGGCAGACTAAGATGTCGATTAAACATTAAAACAACAGTTACTACTAATTATACTCCAAGGTTGTATGACATCAAAGGCCGTTAACGTCGAAAGAAAAACGTTTTGTACAAGTCTCACGGTTAGTAACAGATAAATTGGCACACAGTTGTTTAATACATATTATAGGAAACTAACATAAACAATAGCAGCCAACAAACACCATGAACAAGAATCATAGTTTCAAATACAACTATCCAATAAAAACGTATAACATGACGGCGATATACATGAGCAGAAAATGGTCACCCTCCCTCAGATGGCGAGGCTAAGAAAATGAAGTCGCAAGCACTTCGTACCCTGAGTATAAGCGCCATCTTTCAGCATCAAAATAATTATTCTTAAATTGCTTCCTTCGTTATAGATAATAGATGGATCTACTACTAGATGCCCTGACAGCTAACAAATCATATTTTATTTGTCCGTAGTTTAACGTCGTCTTATGACATCAAAGGCCGTTGACGACAATGCAGAAAATATACAAATACAATCATAACCAGAAACTTATAGCATCCGAACAACACCATTAAAAGGTGTGAAACAGAGCTTTACAATTTTTCTAATATTCAATATTTTTGTAGCATAAAGTATTTCATCTCATATTGTCTGTGATCATTATGTCCTGACAAATTTCATTAACTAACAAAGCATACATGTATTATAATTGATTAAGGTATTCCTTTAAACTGTTCATGTACATTAACCAAGCCATATCATTATGCAATATTGAAGAACTAAAATTGAATGATAGTAATATTGTAATATGAATATTCATTAACCAATAAGTAATATTTATAATTTTCTAACATCGGGTTCTTATTATTATGACATAACATATTTTAAACAAAAATCAACAGTAGAAAAAAAGTCGTCCATGGATATTTCAGCAAACAGCATTGCAACTCATTACTGCAATATTATTAAACAACACAACAGCCACTCCGATACATCAACCAAACCAAACCATTTGTAATATATAATACTGAAGAACCAAAGTTAAATAATAGTAACCAGCATTGCAACCAACATTGCAACCAACATTGTATAATTGTAATATGGCAATATTGATATTCATTAACCAATAATTAACATTAATATTTTTCCAACATCAGAATTTTATTATAAATGTTATATGACATAACATATTTAAAAATTAACAATTGAAACGATGTTATCTACAAGTGTTTTAGTAACCAAAATGTACACATACAACCTAAATTAAACTATAATAATCCATTTACAACTTGTGAATCACAATAATGCATTATTTACTTCAAAAATATAAAAGTGTATTAATTAAATATTCATAGTTATAACTGAGAAATAAAACTACTCACAGGAACAAACTTAAAATATCCAATTACAAAATTTTACCTTTATTGATAATCTTAACTAACCTATACACTTCATTTTGAAATAAATTTACCGTCATAAGGGTTTTAATGGAAATTTCGTATTTATATAATTGACATTTATTTCTAAGTAATTCTGAAATATCTACTTTTACACAGTCAATCAAGAGGTGATGAATTGTCTCCTTGACTTGACAGGTATCACATAAACCGTTAGAATGCCTTTTTATAACGAATAGTCTTTGATTAGTATTGGCCACTCCTAGACGTAATCTAGAAATTTGGACTTCCTTATGCCTATAAGGTTCGAAATATTTTATATCTGTACTAACAATTGGACAAATAGATTTATAAAAATGACCTTTATTATCATTACTATATTCTAGTTGCCATTTATTTACTATATAAAGTTTTATTAAAGTAAAAATTTCCTGAAGTTCAAGATAATTTGTAGAATTTATTTGATCAATAGAAAGACCTTCTTTAGCCAAAGTATCTGCTCTATCATTGCCTAACAGATCAATGTGACTTGGGATCCAAATAAATCTTATTTGATTAGAATTTAGTTTGCTTATATGATATAATAAAACATTTAATAAAGTAGGTCTAGACTGACAGTAAGACCTCTTAATTGATGTAAGAGCACTCAATGAATCACAGAAAATCGCAAACTTACAATTATTTTAACACTCATTGTTTAATATCCAAAGAACAGTTTCAACAATTGCAGTTAATTCAGCTGCATAAACACTAGAATTATTACACAATCTAAATTTCTTATCCACATTTAAACTTGGTATCGTGAAAGCAGCAGCAACAACGTCATTTATTTTTGACCCATCAGTATAGATATGTATATAAGACTCATATTTAGAAATTAATTCTAAAGCATTTTGTTTTAAAAATTCAGGATGATCATATTTCTTATTTATATATTTCTTCAGAGATAAGTCAACTTCTATTTCTTTATTACACCAAGGAGCAGAAGAAGGGAAGGAGGGGCCAATAAATGATGTATCAAGTGAAGAGAAGAATTCAGAGGTACGAGTATAGATTGAATGTTCCCTACTATCAGATGTCCTAAAAACATTTGTCCAGTGGTTTTCCATGACTCTAGTAAGGGGGTGAAATTTACTACCCATAATTTTAACTCCAAATTTTATTGAATTTTGGAGTCGCCTAACAAATCATAACATAATGTCACGTTATATAAGCCTCTGAGAAAACGTTTTTTAGGTGTCCATAGAAATTGTTCATTGTTAATCGATATGATCGCAGATCGCTGGTTGATGTAATAGCAGACGAATGCATTTTAAAGGAGTCTCTGTAAGCTTAGACCTAAAAGTGTAACTTTTAAGTTATTCTAATTTAATGCTATTATTACACAAAAAGTAGGAAGTAGTAACAGTATTTTATTGTTTAATGACGTGTTGTAGCCGTCAGGGCCGTTCTGAGCTCGTAGACCAACGTCAGGACATACTGATGATTTAGGAACAATCAGACGTTTCTTGCGTATTCTTATTTGTTTAATTACGGCTGCAATCAAATGGACAAGTACGGACGAAACTGACCTACTCTCACTCAACCCATTGGGCCGCACACGAAGACGAACTGCGAGGCAAGGCCAGTCAGTCCCAAGATTTGAGAAGAGAGGAGGGCGACGTTAACGACCTTGGCAGCCATAATATAAGATGTCGATTGAACATTAAAACAACTTCTAATTATAGGCCTACTCCAACGTTGTATGACATCAAAGGTCGTTAACGTCGAAAGGAAATTTTTTAGCAAGTCTCACGGTTAGTAACGGATAAATTGGCACACAGTTGTTCAATACATATCTAGGAAACTAAAATAAACAATAGCAGCCTATGTGAAATGTCTTACGCTTTCTAGCAACGACACATACCCAAATATCGCAGACTGTGAGGTGGTATGTAAAGAGGGAGTAGTGATTGAAGGTAGGCAGGAGTGCTCGTTGTTAGGGTCTTTAAAGGTAAGATAAGTGTAGCGGTTCGCTAACCACTACACTTATCTTACCTTAAAAAGCTAACAACGAGCACTCCAATGCTGGATTGTCAATCGAGAGGTAGGGGGTGGGGGTGAAATCCTCGACAGGGTAGGAATACTTGAACATCGAAGTATTCATTTAGATAGAGCTTGGAACGTCCTTCAGTCCTGACGAAGGACAAACAACATCAAAGCGATTTGCTGACTTTTAACTGCCTCGTCAAATTCAGCGTAATTAATTAACTCAGCTAATCTATTGACTTTTATAAAGCGACGTTATATCATAATCGTAATCGCAATCGAATATTTATATAGCGCCACTCAAAAACAGAGGCGCTCCCGAACCGGGTCAGTGTCTTCACTGGTAAAGAGAGAGGTTTTTGCTTATGTCGGCCTCCAGTTGGAACCATCTTCCGCATGAATTGCGTCGTGAGCTCCTCAACCTTTCTCTTCCTCTGTTTCGGAAACGCCTGAAGACTATCTTATTTGTTAGAGCCCTGGGTCGGGAGCGCCTCTGAATCTCTGAGTGGCGCTATACAAATGTTCAATTATAATTGCAATTACAATTGCAATTATTAACTTATAACCTGTTCCAGCAGCTAGTGTTTTGGAATGCCAGTTTAATATATACTAACAAAGTATAGCCTATATGAAATGCTGTACAAGTAAACACGTCTTACTGAATTTTTAAATTAAGATGTATGAACAACATCCAGTATACAAACACCATGAACAAGAATCATAGTTTGAAATACAACTATCCAATAAACACGTATAACATGACGGCGATATACATGAGCAGAAAGTGGTCACCCTCCCTCAGATGGCTAGGCTAAGAAAATGTAGTCGCAAGCACTTCGTACCTTGAGTTTAAACGCCATCTTTCATCATCAAATAATTAAAATAATTGTTCTTAAACTGCTTTCTTCGTTATAGATTATAAGATGGGTCTAGTCTACCGAGATCCATAACAATTAGCAATAGCGTAACATAACGTCAGTTTATATAAGCCTTTTAGGAAGCGTTTTAAAGGTGTTCAAGAAAAAAATTGCTTCATCATTGTTTATCAATATTATATCACTGTATGTATGGGTGGATGTATGAAGACACTTAATAGGGTTAGAGGCGAAAATCTGTACATCCATCAAAAAGGCAAAAGAATCACCTAAATAGAATAATATTAGGCTGTTTCCCCTTCATTTTGACCTTTTGACCTTGAATTGACATTGGGTAATGTTAGCATTTAAGTACTCTGTCTTTTCGAATGTAGCCCTGATCGGCCCGAGTAAAACGATGAAAGAATCACCCAAATAGAAAAATATTTAACGAAGTTATGGCCGTTTCCACAGATTTTCCTCTGAATTTGACCTTTTTGACCTTAAAATAACCTTGGATCGTCTTACATTTAGCAACCTTGTTTCTTACCACAGGTAGCCCTTATCAAATCGAGAAATAGCAAGAAAGAGTTAGCCGAATTCAACAATAATTGGCTGAGATCTGGCCATTTTTCTCTGATTTTTGCTAAATTTCATTTTTTTATGACCTTGAAATGGCCCTAGCGTCAAAAATTCAGCTTGACAACAGCGATTTTCCTAATCAGCAGGGTCGAATTAGTATAAAAAATTATGTTGCCAAAATGAACATGATTTGCTTCTTACACGGCGTTTTCCAGTTTTTACGCCTAGACTATTAGGGTTTTAAAGGTAAGATAAGTGTAACAATCAATCAATTTCGTTTATTCACAACAGCAAGACAGGTCACAACTTGTAGCAGTTAACAGATAGGAAAAATTGTCTTAGCTCTGACAGTTAGTTATTAAATGGGTTGAGATAGCAAATATTATCTGTGCTCTAACAGTTAGTTACTAGTGTTAAAGACGAATTATTAGGCTAGTGGCAATGTTAGTTAGGGCAACGAACGAGGTAACCAATATGGTGTAGACTGGAGATAATGTATTTAGTAGATGTTTTTAAATAATACACGAGATATGAAATAGCGATCGTCATGGGCGTATTTTAGGTGGGGGTTTTACGGGTTCAAACCCCCCCGAAATAAATAATTGCAAAAATTTTTTTAGTCATATTTTCCAACTGCGAAATTAAATCTTTGGATGACATTGCTTGTACGTGAAACTTCGAAACTTTTACTTACTTTTTTATATTTGGTCTCTAGTTCATATTGCTCTTTGTATCTTAGTCTTTGGGTGCTTCTGTGCTTGGTTTGATTTCCGCCTTTCAATGTCTAGTGGGCTGTAATTTCCTGTCTTTTACAAGTGACATTTTGTTTTTGTGATTTCTTTATAAAATGCAACACAATGTATAAATTCAATACTGTTATAAATGAACTCGAAAGAATGTAGGAAACTACTAAGCACGTTTATTATTTTTTATAAAATTGATGTTCTAGGTAGTAGGTACTTGTTAACATTGCTTGTTTTTTTATTGTTTTTCATGCTTCGAAATCATTTCTTATGAATATTGACATTTTGTTTTGTGATTTTTATGTAAAAATGCAACACAATGTATAAAGTCAATACTGTTATAAAAGAACCCAAAAGACATCGTAGCTACGAGTAACAGCTGGTTTCTATCAGCACTGAAATAATAGAGCAATTTTGTTAAGATGACAGCTTAAATTGCTACCATTACAGTGTGGAAATTCAAAAAATTTCAGTAGGGGAGGGGCATCCCCCTTGCAAACCCTCCCTATTGGCGCTGCGCGCCTCGGCAATCCCCCCTAAACTTTGGAACCCCCCGAAATTTTTTCTTGGCTACGCCCCTGGCGATCGTCCTTGGTTGGGAGGAGGAAACCGTGTGGCCTCGGTCTTAGCTCATAGCAGAGGTGGGGGCGGCTTGGAGGAAAGAGTCTATGCAGAACATGGCTTTCATTTGCGTTAATAGCCGCGAATAGTCGGCCATCAGCTGCATCCGCCAGCTCCGCAGCGGTGGGAGCGTCAGGGCCAATAAGGCCTCTTTGCTTCATCCTGGCTATCTGCTGTTCTATAACGGTTCGCTAACCGCTACACTTATCTTACCTTTGAAACGCTAACAACGAGCACTCCAATGCTGGACTGTCAATCGAGAGGTAGGGGGTTCAAATCCCGACAGGGTAGGAATACTCGAACATCGAAGTATTCATTTAGATTATTGTGCGATAGAACTAGGAACGTCCTTCAGACCTCACGAAGGACAAACAACGTCAAAGCGATTTGCTGACTTTCAACTGCCTCATCAAATTCAACGTCATTAATTAACTCAGCTAATCTATTGACTTCTAAAAAGCGACGTTAGATCATAATCGTAATCGAAATCGAATATTTATATAGCGCCACTCAAAACAGAGGTGCTCCCGACCCGGGTCAGCAGTGGCGTAACTAGGGGGTCCGGCGCCCGGGGCAAGAATTTTCGGGACAAAATTTTTCTTACTTCCGCAAAAATTTCTGATGACCTTTTTTTCCCCGTTTTTTCCAGCAGAAAATTGTTAAAATCGTCAGAAGCGCCCCTCATTTTGTCATTTTGCGCCCCCCGTATACAAGAATCGTGTATAATCATGGTGTATTTTTATCTATTCATGGCCCGATTTCTTTCACAAAACCATTGTCAAAAGCCTCATTTTGCGCCCCGTCTTGCGCCCGGGGGCGGCCGCCAGACTCCCCCAGAGGCGCTGCCGACGCGGGTCAGTGTCTTCACTGGTAAAAAGAGAGAGGTTTTCAGGCGCTTGCGGAATTGGTCAAAAGAAATAGGAAAAAGGTCAGTCCTGACTCAGAGGGACTGAGGCAATCGGTTCCAACTAGTAGGACCTACAATAGCAAAACTCCTGGACTGGGCCGTAGAAGTATGTACCCGCGGGACAGCCAAGTAATAAACAAAGCATCAGTCAGTGGTCGCTGAAAATGAAATTTCAATCAAAATTCATAATGCATTTGGAGGCAAGGTATGAATCCGACAGATCATATATCCAGACATAAATGTAGGATACGGCGGCCCATTGCTTTAAAACGCTCTTTTCAGACACCTCTAAAATGTTTTCAACCTATGCTATATAAGCACGGAAAACGGCAGCCATATGAATCAAATAGACAGAGCACAGATTCTGAAGCGCATTCTGCCATAGGAAAGTAAAAGAACTGTCCAACGTAAATCCTGGAAAAAAGAAAAGAGGGTGACGTCATCGGCCCTAGCAGCCACAAGATGTCTTTAAATGATCACGGGAAACTTGTGCCGTTTGGTAAGCGCTGTCTTTTGAACACCTTTAATTTACTGTGTGTTGAAATATGTTAACAACGTTTGCTTAAAGCGCTGGGCTTGTTACGTGATGATCATAGGTTGTATCCTCCACCCTGAGACGACTACTGTGCATAGACTTCAGGCAAGTCCTTCACTCACAATTGCTAGGCGCCATCAATTGATGCTTAGTACAAGATACTTAGTACAAGATGCTTAGTACCATATACTGGGGCGCGTTAGCCTAGGGGTATGTTCGGTGCCTTGCAGCCGTAGGGTTGCGGGTTCGAATCCACCTCAAAGTCGCCGCGTAGGGACCCTGGGCAAGTCCTTCACTCGCAATTGCTCATGCGCTTCGGCGTGAAACTCCGATTCAGCGTAGTCGGGAGCGCCTCTGAATGGGAAATCTGGTAGGGGCGCTATAACAAGTGTTCAAATACAATACAATACAAAAAGATTATAGCGCGTAATAAAGGCGTAATTACAATAATACAAAATGCAAACAACATCACATAGCTAGGAATCAAACTCGTATGGCATAGGAAACCACCGGACGCATTAGCCACTCTAGCTTTCCCGCCTACATGCAATGATGCAATAATTGATCCTGCAGGTGCGACTAGCCTACGGGGCCAAGCAGTTGGACGAGTGGGATGGGAACGTTCCCGTTCGTCGGTGCTACTGGGGTCAGTTCATGACACTTCACCACAGGCGAACACCAGAGTGGATACAGAGACTGGACAATCCATCTTCCATCCAATTCAGCCAAATATGGAAATCAAAGTGTACCTCGTTGCATAGTCCTTCTTACTTCAGGAGTCTATAGGAGTGGCATCAGTCCAATCTTCGATAAGCGTTGGACCATACCCAGCGCGGTATACATATATCCAACCGTATGTATGTACGTATTTAAGTATGTAAGTTTGTAGGCTATGTTTGGATTTATGTGTGTGCATCATGTATGTATATGCGTATGCATGTATGTATATAATGTATGTATGTATGTATCTATGCATGCATGTATGTGTGAAAGGATGTATGTATATTACTATATGAGTATGCATATAATTATGTATTGTATGTATGTATTGTATATATGTGGAAATACGTATGCATGTATGTATGTTTGAATGTATGTATACAGTATGTTACAGGCAATGTGTAAAATCAGTATTAAGAACTTCGATTATTCTGCAACTTCAAACTTCAAAGTCCAGTGGACGCTGCAAAATAAAATTTATTTAATAGGTGCAAATGTTTCAAAGGGAAAGTCCAGTGCAACATTCGATGTCAAACTTCGATTGTGTTTCAGGCAATCTGTCAAATTTTCATCAACATATTCCAGGGATTTTACAAAATCCCTGGTTTTTTCAGGGATTTTGTAAAGTGCCTGCGTGAATTGCCTAAAAATTTCAGGCATTTTACAAAATCCCTGATTTTACACATTGCCTGTAACATATACATGTACATATGCTGATTTCTGAGCGGCGCTATATAAATGTTCAGTTATAATTACAATCACAATTACAATTACAATTATACGTGCATGTGTGTATAATATGCATATCTGCCATTAAATGACAATCATCGTGCCGTCAAGCACATTAAAACAATACAGGATGCTAGCATGCTTACTCTTTTGAATTCTTCGAACAGCTAACGTATTTGAATGTCAGTTTCACTTACTAGGCAAGTATATGTGAAATGCTTCACAACTAAAACACGTCTAACTGAATTGTTCAATTAAGGTTTATGATCAACATTCAGTATACAAATAGCATAAACAAGAATTGTACTTTTAAATAGAGTTATCCAATAATAGGTGACGGAGGTAAACATGAGCAGAACGTGGCACATTCGTGAATGCGTGAATAGGCGAATATGTGAAGATGTGATATGTGAACTTGTGAATATGTGAATAGATGTATACATGTGGCCAGAACTTAGCATATTTACAGCAGTTCATTATTATTCCAGACGCTGTCACTCCCCAGATTCGTCCCATATCTCTGTATCATTTCACCGTCGTCTCTAAACGAACGCGTGATTGCACTTCAGTACAGGTGCACTATGATATTCATTTGTGTAGTTTGAACAGGCAATGAAACATGATTTACACGAGGTTTAGCTAAGCGGGGATGCTCGATAGTATACTGTTTAGCATGCTGGAATGTCTATCGAGATGTCGGAGGTTCAAATCCCCTACTGGGCAGAAATATAATAATAATAATAATAATAATAATCTTTTCTTTAATAAGCGCCTGACAAACGCACTGCGCTGTACATTTACATGTTATGCAATTGAAACAATTGTAAAACTACTAACAGAACAGACAGCTTGCAATACAACGGCGCTAATAGCAGCCTACAAAGCATGCCCGCCCAACGGGGCTCGAACTCGGTACCTCTCGGTCTCTGTGCCAGATGTTATCCAATGCGCCACGGGCCCCCCCTCCCCAATATGGTCCGAGATTTCTGCTGTACCTGCACCTCGGCACCTCGTCTCATCTTCCCATTGTCGGTGAGAAGATGAGACGGCGAGGGAAGGGACTGGCCACCCCATAGTTGCCGAGATTAATCAATTGTTTCGCAAACACTTCGTTCCCATGGTCGCCTCAAGGATAGCTTAAGGGAGAGTAGTAGTAGTTTCAGTTTAACGATGCTGTCTGAAAACAAAGATCATTAGCGTCGCCCTCCTCCTTCATCCAGGCTTGGGACTTGCACTAAAGCACGGACGTGCAGTGGCGGCGTTTCCTTAAGGGACTGCTATTCTTTTTCTTCTGCCAACAGTTTAGCGCCATATTTCGGCATCAGAAGTAGTCGGCATAACCAAAATATTCTTATACTTCTTTCGTCGCCAAATAGGGAATAGATACACGTACGAAACCCGATTCTTGTCTGTTAACGCTAATCGTAACGTAATGTCAGGTTATATAACGTTGTTTGATAGCGTGTTAAAGGTGTCTAAAAAGACCAATACGTTATTCTGTGTTTATTGACATGAATGAATGAAGAAAAATTAATAGGTCATCGGCGAAAATCTGTGCATAACTTATTGCAACAATGTCGACAGATATCATTTCGGCTTAATACAGCCTACTTTATGGCTTCACCTTGATTTTTATTGTTTGTTCATTCGAGTACATGATCAATTAGTAGTTTGCAATTACAATGTTACCGACTGGATCGCAAAACAATTGCAAGAAAAAAGATAGCAATCATCCGAATTAAAAGTTATGCCTACATGAAATTACTAAAACAACTTTCCTGCAATATACCAACAACGACGACCAGAAGTCGACACAGTGATGGATGGATCCACAGTTTAACGGCAGCTTATGACAACATAGGCCGTTGCCGCCGACAAAGATTATTTTTGGCATATTACAGCTTTTATATCTAAGTCGACACAGTTTATCTAGCTGAGCTTTATATTGTGCTGGATTCAACGTTAAAAAGGTGTTCAACGAGTACATAACATTATTCAGTGTTTTAACGATACCTTGTGGCTAAAAGAGCATTTCAAGTCGACTTAAATAACTTTACTCGGATTAGGATAGGATCGATAGTTTAACGACATCCACGTCATTCTTATTTTAACTAGCCATTTAATAGGGTTAGAGGCGAAAATCTGTACATCCAGCAAAACAGGCAAAAGAATCACCTAAATAGAATAATATTAGGCTGAGTTATGGCCTTTTCCCCTTCATTTTGACCTTTTGATCTTGAATTGATCTTGCATTACATTATCCAATTGGGGAGCGGTAGTGTAGGGGTCATACACGGTCATACAGGTGGTGTAGGGGGTATGTTCGTTGCCTTGCAGCCGGAGGGTTGCTGGTTCGAATCCACCTCAAGCCGCCGCGTAGGGACCCTGGGCAAGTCCTCGCAATTGCTCATGCGCTTCGGCGTGAAACTCCGATTCAGTTTCCGCGCTGTAGTCGGGAGCGCCTCTGAGTAGACATCTTGAAGGGCGCTATAACAAGTGCTCATACATACATATATACATACATACAATATTTTAAAGACATCTTGTGGATGCCAGGCATCGTTGGCGTCTACCTTGCCTTTTCTATGTGTGTATTTTGATCATAAGATAGAGAGAGATTCCAGTAGTTTGACAATATAATACAATATAACTGCACAAAAGTTCAGAAGTGCACACCCGACGAAACACACTCACCAAACATCCCAGATACAATTATATTGCAGACGGATTGTGAGTGAAGGACTTGCTCAAGGTCCCTTCACAGTAACTGTATCGGACGAGCATCGAACCCGTACTCTCCGCGTTACAGGCCGAGCGCTCTAACCAATGGGACACCGTGCCCCATGGTGTCTTTTGCCACCAGAGGTCGTTGAAGTCGTTATGGAAACTGATTTGTTCAGTTTTAATCGTAGAAGGAAAGGTACGGACCAGAAATAGGAGACCGAGGTTCATCCGGCTGGTAGGATCAGGTTGCAGATCATGTCTAAATGCGTTGTGGTTATAGTAGTCTATGATATTTCCAGGCATTGATGTTAAGAGTGTAGGCCACATTTACTGTTCTTTCCTGTCAGATACTTCATGATTAAAAACGATCTTGCTACTGAGAGTAGAACTGGCTAAACCAATGATGTTTGAACAGCCATTTTATCACCAAACTTCTCAAACTCCTTTCGCGGTCTTTTATGACTACAGCAGCGCCTCCTAGTCTTCAAACACTGTTTCTTCAAAGGGTATGGCGATAAATAAACCGATGAATATTTTGTGACGCAACCAACTGATATAATTTCTCTATGATCGGAGCATTTTGCAGATTTAGGTATGCACTGCACTTTTCCTTAGGCATGAGCTGAACTTAATTCGTTTTCTTGACTTAAACTTAAGAATTGGGTTTGCTGGAACCTGATTCATACAAGTTGCAAATGAGTTTAAGTCCGATCTGTTACTGAGGGTGACCCGTCAAGAACGGCCCAGGACAAATGGGCCCCGACAAAAGCGGCCCCGACAAAACAGCCCCCGTCAAAATGGCCTCGACAAAACAGCCCCGTCAAATCGGCCCCCGTCATATCGGCCCCCGTCATATCGGCCCCAGTCATATCGGCCCCAGTCATATCGGCCCCATACAAAATATCCAATGTTCCAAGTACTTTTAAGCTTACGCTGACAAACTTTGTTGAAATGAGGCCTCAAGCTACGGTTCAGCTGGACAATGGACTGCGGGGCCCATCGTCTAATGCTAACTGGTTTGCGTATTTAATTATTTAAATGCTTTCAATGACAACTATCATAAATCCAACTTCTATTTACGCAACGAATTATATTTCATAAATCCAACTTCCATTTTAAACTGACCACATAAAATAATTTGGCAACGTAAACTACGGTTTTACCAATCAGAGTTCTATTTACGCAAAGAATTCTTTTCATCAATACAACTTAAAAGTACTTGTGACATGGGATATTTTGTGAGGAGCCGATGTGACTGGGGCTGATGTGACTGGGGCCGATTTGACGGGGGCCGTTATGACGGAGGCCGATATGACGGGGCTGTTTTGTCGGGCCGTTTTGTCGGGGCAGATTTGTCCTGGGCCGTTCTGACGGGGTACCGTTACTGAGTGACTACGATCAGAAGTATGAGTAGCCTATGACTGCAGTTATTTACCCAGAGACTTCATCTCCGTCTCTCCCCCGCCCACCCAATTTGCTATAATGGGCACATTGACCAATCCTGAATATGCTAGAGCTTCGCAGTTAGTTTTAGAGTTGCGCTTTAGAATTGTGTAGGTTACGAATAATATAACAATAATTATTGGTAGTAAGATAAGGCGGTGAAGGAGAGGACTGGTCATCCGCATTCGTATGTCCACTCCCATGGGTTCCTTGAGACGCAGCTCTTCTTCCACGGCATCAAACACCGTTGAGGAGTATGGAAAAGCATTTTACAAGTCTCAGTTTCCTTAAAAAACTGCTAATTCGACCAACAGTTTAACGACAGCTTCTTACGGACTGATCTAGATGTTGACCAGATAACGGCTTGGTTTTGGAGTGCCATCGGTTGATACCTTTTGAGTTAGACACTGGCGCAGTATAAGTTACTAATTACAATTACAATTATTACATCAAAAGCTTTGACGTTGATTCGAACCCATGTTGCGCATCCCACAATCTAGTACAGAATTGCATCGATACATATATATATCGACCAATGACAGCGTTTTAAAGGTGTTAATGCAGATTTAGTGATTTCAGTAGTGTGATAGATTTCGTTGAGGTTCTAACAATTTACTTACATATTACAGCACCAAAGACCGTAGATGTTAATTAGAAAAATACTTTGCAACATTTAGAGGAGCCTTAAGTTCAGAATTTTGTCCATCTTCCGTCTAACGATATCTCATGGAAATGATCGCCCGTTAACGTCATATATCGAACCGCATTCGTATGTCCACTCCCATGGCTTCCTTGAGGCGCAGCTCTTCTTTCACGGCATCAAACACTGTTGAGGAGCATGGAAAAGCATTTTACAAGTCTCAGTTTCTTTAAACAATTGCTAATTCGACCAACAGTTGAACGACAGCTTCTTACGGACTGATCTAGATGTTGACCAGATAACGGCTTGGTTTTGGAGTGCCATCGGTTGATGCTTTTTGATTTAGACACCGGCGCAATATAAGTTACTAATTTCATATTTCAATTATTATTACATCAGAGGCTTTGACGTTGTTTCGAACAAATGCTGGTTTCAACTCCAAGATAACACAAAGTTGCTTCAATCAACGTGTATTTATATATCGGCTAATATCAACGTTTAAATGGTGTCCAAGCAGATTTAGGCATTTCAGAAGTTTTGGTAGATTTCCTTGAGATTCCAACAGTCTAGGCCTACTGACATATTACGGCAGCAAAGGCCATAGATGTCATTTAGGAAAATATATTGCAACGTTTACGGGAGCCTTAGGTACATAATTCTTTTAATCTTCCGTTTAACGATACCTCATGGCAATCATCGGTCGCTGACGTCATTTCGAACACCGTACATGGCAATTATTGGCCAAACATCAAGCACAGTATCCACACTGCCGGATACTTCGTTCTGCAATGCAGAATGATCGCGTTGTCCCACGATATCACACCTCGATACGTGCACATCGGGACTTCTCAGTCGTTGGATCATCGTAATGGAACAATATTATTTATCTATTGAAATACGCTCAATTCCACATTTTTATGACTGCATTGCATTTTCTCGAACACTAAAAACACACCTTTTCCCATCTGTCTGATAGCTACGTACATAGTCGATATGACCTCCGACCTAGGCCCCACCCTTTCGTCCTTCCAGCAAAGGACAGCAAGAACTTTCTACCGCGCATGCTGTACAAAAACACTTAGGCTACTAGCAGCCCTATGGTCTTATCTCCTTATAGTGTACCCTCCATAATTATAGTGTATACCAATCCAATACGTTAACAAACTCAGCATGGATATGAACATTATTCAAATCTACAATTGGTCTAGGCTCCTTTATTATAACCATAAGTCACCCACTTTTCTTGCTGGGTGCGTTATGATAGCTAGTTTTCAATAAACCAAAATACAATACAATACAATAGTGCTTCCGATAGGCTCTAAAAGATGCGCTATGCAAGAATTCTGTTACATTACATTAAAGCAACAATGGTTGCTAACATTGTTAAATCATAAACTGTTCCATCAGCTAATGTATTGGAATGCCAGTTTAATATTTACTAACAAAGTATATAGCCTATATGAAATGCTGTACAAGTAAACACGTCTAACTGATTTTTAAATTAAGATACATGTATGAACAACATCCAATATAAGGCAAACACCAGTAAGAATCATAGTTTGAAATACAACTATCCAATAAAAACGTATAACGAGACGGCGATATACATGAGCAGAAAGTGGTCACCCGTCCTCATAATTATGGCGAGGCAAAGAAAATGTTGTCGCAATCACTTCGTACCGTGCGTTTAACGCCATCTTACGGCATCAAAGTAATGAAAAATTATTCTTAACTTAAACTGCTTTCTTCGTTATAGATAACAGATGGGTCTAGTCTACTGAATTCACTGACAGTTAAAAACAGCGTAACGTAATGTCAGTTTATATAAGCCTCTGAGAAAGCGTTTTATAGGTGTCCAAGGATAACATTGCATTATTCATTGTTTATTATCGATATGATTTTATTTCACCACAGTTTAACGTCGTCTTATGACATCAAAGGCCGTTGACGACAATACGGAAAATATACAATACAATCAGAACCATAAACTTATAGCATCCGAACGACACCATTAAAGGTGTCAAACGGAGCTTTACAATTTCACTATAATATTCAATATTTTTGAAACATAAAGTATTTCATCTCATACTGTCTGTGATCATTATGTCCTGACATTTTTCATTAACTAACAAATCATACATGTATTATAATTGATTAAGGTATTCCTTTAAACTGTTCATGTACATTAACCAAGCCATACCATTATGCAATATTGAAGAACTAAAGTTGAATGTTAGCAATATTGTAACATGAATATTCATTAACCAATAAGTAATGTTTATAATTTTCTTATTATTACAACCACAGTTTAACGTCGTCCCAAGACACCAAAGGCCGCTGACGACAATGCAGAAAATATACAATACAATCATAACCAGAAACTTATAGCATCCGAACGACACCATTAAAGGTGTCAGACGTAGCTTTACAATTTCACTAATATTCAATATTTTTGCAACATAAAGTAGTTTATATTATCGACATGAGCACTGATCGCCATTTGATGTAATGGGAGATTAATGCATTTTAAGGTGTCTCTGTATGCTTCGACCTAAAAGTGTTACTTTTAAGTTAATCTAATATAATGCTATTATTACACTAAAGGTAGGAAGTAGTAAGAGCATTTTATTGCTGTATTTTAATGGACAAGAACGGATGAAGTTGACCTACGCTCACTGAACTTATTGGGCAGCACACGAAGACGAACTACGAGGCAATGCCAGCCAGTCCCAAGATTGGAGAAGAGAGGAGGGCGACGTTAACGGTCCTGGAAGCCCTAAGATGTCGTTTAAACATTAAAACAACTACTAATTATACTCCAACGTTGTATGACATCAAAGGCCGTTAACGTCGAAAAGAAACATTTTTAACAAGTCTCACGGTTAGTAACTGATAAATTGGCACAAAGTTGTTGAAAACATATCTAGAAAACTAGAATAAACAATAGCAGCCTATGTGAAATGTCATACACTTTCTAGCAACGACAAATACCCAAACATCGCAGACTGTGAGGTGGAATGTAAAGAGGGTGTAGTGATTGAAGGTAGGTGGGAGTGCTCGTTGTTAGGGTTTTAAAGGTAAGACAAGTGTAGCGGTTAGCCTGCTGGACTGTCAATCGAGAGGTCGGGGGTTACAATCCCCGACAGGGTATCCTAATACTCGAATGTCATCGAAGTATTCATTTAGATTATTGTGCGATAGATCCAGAAACGTCATTGAGACCCGAAGAAGGAGAAACAGCCTCAAAGTGACTTGGCGATATCAACTGCCTCATCAAATTCGAAGTAATTAATTATTTCAGCTAATCAAGCCATTGACTTCTATAAAGCGCCGTTATATCATAATACAAAAAGCATCAATCAGTGGTCATTTAAAGTGACATCGCAATCAAAAATCATAATCCATTTTGGAAGCCAGGTTTAAATCCGACAGATCATGTACCCATACATACATGTATAATGCGGTGGCCGATTGCTTTAGAGTGCTCTCTATTTAGACACCTTTAAAGTGTTGTCGATCTATTCTATATAAGTATAGAACACGGTAGCCCAAGAACTCAACCCGTCAGCAATCCCAAGCGCATTCATTATGCCATCATGCTAACAGTGAGAACAGTTCAAAAAAAAATTACAGACCTCTTTTCAAGTTTTATATTATACCTATAAGAAAAAGCGGAACACCAATCGTGAAGTTTGATACTAGTCTCATAAGACGAGATAATCCGGATGTACACAAAAAGGTGGTTAGACCTTCTAAATAAAAATATCGTGCTTGATCTAATCTAATATGATCTGATCCGATCTCATGTGAACTGATCTGGTATGATCTGATTTAGTCTGAGAATACCTGATCTAATGTAAAACTCAAGTTGCATTCCTTTCATATTGTTATAAGCATCATTTAGTCTCTAAAAGTCATGGATAAAAAAGTATAATAATACAAAACTCAAAATGAGAAATAAAGCAGAATTTGAATGAAGGATGAAAATAAGGAGAATTTTCTTAAGTATGAAATATATCAATCAATTCGTTTATTGATCCCAAAACCAAGAACAAGAACAAAACAATGTTTCACAGCAGTTAAACACAAGGCATAATCATTATTAATATACAAATATCACTGCATAGATAAGGGAGCAATGGGCTTACCCGAAGGGAATAATCCCGCTGGATGGGGGCCTAATTACAAAACTATATTAAGAAATCTTAGTAGTGGTAAGTAATTAGAAGTGGCAGTAGCTTGGAAATCCAGAAATAACTGCATCGAGGTAGCTTCCCTCGGCCTTAAAGTAAAAGAGAAACACTAAAACCAAAAAGAACTAAATAATTGCAATGTTATTTAACATTTTTTATTGTGTGTGCACGGATTTTAGATTTAAACGAGGCTAGACTCATGGCTGCACGAATACATTCTGGTATGCTATTCCATATGAGGGGACCCTGGTATTTTATAGAAAATTTTCTGGTATTCGTTCTGGCAAATATGCTTATGTAGGCTCTTTTATTTCTAAAGACCTTGTCGAGTAAGTTTGGTTTAAAGTAGGCTGAAAAATATGTAGGAGTTCAAAGTGGAGGAATTAAAAGGGACCGTTGATGTCACCCTCTACCTTTCTAAAGGCTTGGTATTAGCAGCATTAGGGG
Organism: Aporrectodea caliginosa; assembly: GCA_020284085.1. Lineage (NCBI taxonomy): Eukaryota > Metazoa > Annelida > Clitellata > Crassiclitellata > Lumbricidae > Aporrectodea > Aporrectodea caliginosa. Next base: position 20,007 of record JACEVL010000639.1, read on the forward strand.
TAATGGCCGAGTCCATTGTTTGGCAACATCTTATGGCAACAAAGGACGTAGATTTTTCGAACAGTTTCACCGTTATTATAGCGTAATGCATTCAACGATCAGATAGATGAATGTGATATTCTATAAAATATTGTTAATAAGATTGACGAGAAAACAGTATATAATAATTTATATGAATAGGCCTAAGAGATCGACAACAATCACCTGTCAAATCACAGCATCCTGTCTGAAATGGAATCCACGCCAAGAAAAGAGAAAGAAAACTGATGACAGACAGTATACGAAAATGAACTTAATCCGTCAGAAACTTTAAAATAGCCTACGTCAACATCCTATCAGAAACTGAATCAAAGACAAAGGGGAAAGGAAACTTATGAGAACATTACAATAAAATGAACTGAAATACACCAAAAACTTAAAGACGTCAACAGCCTTGTAGCTATAAGATGTCGTTAAATATTGGATTAATAATAGATCAGCCGCTGAAACTAAATTGACGCGACGTAACAGTTTTAATTATTGGGCGAATAACACGCTTAAAAGAGGTGTATAATAATTGTTTGAACATCTCTCTCCGTTCCAATGGCATAAAGACTCGAATTTGAATGAACCCGCATTTGGTTGGTTATTTTAATGCTTAACGACGTTGTGTCATAACAACGATGATTAGCGTAGCACTCCTCCTTTATCCAGTCTTGGGACTGGCACTAGCCCAGTTATGGAAGTTCCGCAGTTAATCTGCATTTTATTGAAACAGATGAACATTGTAGCCACATACAGAAACGCGTTCTCGCTCGTCAGTCCAATTTATCATAATTCCGTCGTCGTTATTTTCATTATCACCAAATAGAGCGAAATAAAACGCAAAAGAGGTGTGTAAGGGACTGCGCTTTTTTTGCTTGTTTACTGTTTAACGACCACTGTGTGGCTACAAAGACCATTAGCGTCGCCCTCCTCCTTCATCCAGGCTTGGGACTGGCACTGTCAGATACTGCGCTATTGCCCCTCATATTATACTTAAGTAAGTAAGTAAGTAAGTAAGTATATTCTTTACTTACTTACTTATTTAAGTATAATATGTGGGGCGTCTCTAACGACCTGTTTTGACTTCTTGTAATTTCTACTAATTGCTAATTTCGATTAATTGTTATTATTTTAAAAGAAGTTTTATATAGCGCCTCTTGCAGGTAAACTACTGAGAAGCGCTTCTGACTAATTGGGCAGTTTTAAAATTATTCAATAACATAGTAGAGTGGCCCCTGGGCAATTAGCGCAGTGTAACAGGGAGGCCATTCCAGATCGGAAGAGCATGCAGTTACCGAAAAATAACGGCGCTGTCTTATAGCAGTCCGTAAGCCGGGTACCAGCAGCTCAGCTTGGTCCGCCGACCAGAGGTAGAGCAACAGAATTCCGCAGATATGGGAGTCTCTCATTGCAATGCCAAGCCAACGCACAGGCCCCGTAGGAAATCCGCTGTGGGAAAGGGAGCCAATGCAGGACATCCCGTATATACTCTGAAACATGACCCAATTTTGGGATATGACCGATAAGTCGTGCTGCTATGCGCATAACCCGATCCAGAGAGTCAATCCGGCTGGCAGGGAGTCCATCCTAGAGGGCGCTACAGTAGTCAAGGCGAGAAACAACGAAAGAGCGGACGAGGGTAGAGTCACCACTAAAGGTCAGAGAGCGGGATACCATCCTGAGCAAGCACAATTGATAGTTATAGCAAGTTCATGAGGCGAGTGAAAGTGAGTTCTTTGTCCAGAGTAATGCCAAGGTCTCGCACAAAGGGTGAGATTGTGATCCAAGGGAACTCTAAAGTTAAAGCTTCCACGTCTATTTTTGCCAGCTGCTGGCTCGTCCCAGACCAGATATACAATGTATAGGGCCTTGGTTGGGTTTAACCGCAGACGGTTAGAGGAGATCCAGGCCTCCTGAGACTCCATGGCCCGACTAATTTCTGGAACCACAGCAGCAGCTGCTGATGCTGGGCAATGAACATAATACGCCTGGAGGTCATCGGCGTAGGATTGACACAGGATAGCACTAACCAATAATTGTCTATTAATTGTTTTTCTATGTTCTGTAGTCAAACAGGCCAATTTAATTTTATATGCTGAAGCTCAACAGGAATCCAACGCAGCTGTTGAAGTAGGACTAAGGAACTTGTTCGTAGTTGAACAACATCTAAAGTGACGTAATCAACCGTTTTCTGCTCTTACTTATCGGGCGAATCGAAGTGTAAAAGAGGTGTCTAATGAACTGCGCTTCTTGTTTATATTTCAACTCTAACGATCTCTTTTGACTACTGGTGATTCAATTGTTAAATTCTACTAATTAATTATTCTCTATTAATTACTTTTTCTATGCTTTGTCCTGCATTTGCGCCAGCCGCATGCAAATAAAGGTTGCGTACTTGACTACTTGTTTATTCTGCGCGCCTCTCAAGAGTCTCTAATTAGAACTTAGAAAATGACAAATTAATTAAAATATTTCATTTATAGTAACCTGCTATGATGTTATCAGGTAACCAAAGGAATGAAGAAATTAGAAATATCATGAAATGCAAATGCATGCAATGAATATACCCTAAGTTCGAATGAGAAACACAAGAAAGAATTAGCTGATTTCAAGAATTAATGGCTGAGATCTGGTCATTTTTCTCTGATTTTTGCTAGATTTAATTTTTTTATGACCTTCAATAATCCAGAATTTAGTGTCAATATTTTCTCCGGATACAGCTCTCGTCGAAACAAACAGAACAAATAAAGTTCGTGCAAATCGGACTCTACGTTAATTTGTTGTGATAAAAAGTGTACATTGAGAATGGACCCAAATTCCAAGACCCTAGAATGAGCGCCTACAGTCCTGTAATTTAAGAGGTCTATGGTTCATGGTGTTAGTAGAGACAAAATCACTAGACACAAAGATGCACTGCGCGTTGGATTGGATCCACAGATTAACGGCAGCTTAAGACAACACAGACCATAGCCGCCGACAAAGAATATTTTTTGGCATATTACAGCTCCAATGTATATTATTATCATTAAGTGTCTGCTATGCTTGTAATAGTATTCAGAGCCGTTGACTCTGAGCTCGTCAGACAAACTTCCTAAAAATCAAAGGCTAATTTCAGCCTTAGAACTATCAGTGTAGGCTATACGTGGATATGTGTGGTATTTGTTCATTTGCTCTAAGGAGATCAGACGGAGAAGTTCATGATTGTCGCTTTTCTTGCCTGTTGATTTGTGGAAAGTGTAGCTTATTCTTCAGCACCTAAGTCACATCTAGATAAGTTTTCCTCTATCCAGACTGAGGCGCTAAGGCTGCGCTGTGGCCCTGCCAACGGAAACTGCTGTCTCAGCACTTCAAAATGCTCGATTACGATTACTTAAGAGATTATGCGCTTCATCAAGACAAAGCCTATTTCGACGAGTTTAAACTTCATTTCGTAAAGCACTTATCTTGTTAAGGCAAATTGGAATTGTATGGAAAGATAAGGTCTAGGTCAACGTCCCTGGCAGCTACAAGATGTCGTTGAATACCTATACTGCTGTAACTACTAAATATTTGTCACACAAGTACTTACAATGACGGTAACGCCTTATAGTGAACGCCTATTTAGACACCTTTAAAATGTTTCAAACACAAACTATATGAATACGGATATGCGTATAAACATCTGAATTTGCTCTGCGGTACATTGCATTTGCCAAACGAGGTCAGAGTAAACGGCAGTGGCTGCCATAAGATGTCGATAAAGGATGAATAGTATTTAAATCATCATGGGCACTTCGGCATGCTCCATTGCAGGTATCTTTGTGATCTAATGCACAAACCCAACTGGGCTACTTCTCTTCGCCATCTTTTATCATGTGACCGTCTTGATTGATATCTTTCTCCCTCGAGCAACGACTGCAATAACCCAACATCGTGCTTTCGCCTTTGTAGATTCCTCCTCATGGAATGACCTCCTCGCCATACGCTCGAAGATATTGGCTGGGATCTTCACCATATCCACCCGCTGCTTGAAGACATTTCATTTCTTCGGTGCATCCCCGCTGAGAGCGTTTCAGAATTGCTCATGCTGTTAGAGGCGCTTTACAAAGAAAAATATTCACATACAATAAAATACAATGCTAATACCTTTTATGTAATAAATAGCATTAAAAATCTAAAACCACCCTATATAGGATCGTCGAGCATGCTAGACACTGCCTGGATAAGATATTCTCTCCTATCGTAGGCCAGGGTTGCTTGCGATATCACCCGACAAAATCAGCGACATCGTGTATAGCAGCCGGTCCTGAAGGTTTCGCGTACGAGCCGCTGATGCCAAATAGACGAAAGATACCAGGATGCCGGTGTCCCGAGATATTCTACCCCCTAAAGCATATCCCCCTGATGAAATAAACCGGTGTAGAGTATTCGGAGGCATAGACCATTCTATTCCCCATCGTCATATGCATCACGATAGCCAAGACAAAAATCCAGTCAAAATCACCAAAAACGAAGTAAATTAATTTCAGGTCAACGTACAAACTAAAGATACGCAACTTAAAACATGTATGCGTAGGCCTACAATAAATCCAAAAGTAGGCCTACGACTGAATACACTTAGAAATCGCTAATAATGCAAACTAAACCGGATACTCCATTTCGCTAAGGGGGACACTCATTTAGAGGGATACTCTATTTCGTGACACCGGCACTACGGACAGGAATCCATTGATCATGTGAACAGTGATCATGTGAGTTTACACAGTCCTGCTCTCAAGATTTCGTCGAAGTCACTTAGAAGTCCTTCGTCTAAGAAGCAGGCTGATGTTCTTAATGTGTATAGCAACTTCGGTATGCTTAAGCTACTTTTCAGCAAGGTGTAATGATTGGCGTGGGTTTAGCGTCTCAAGCCTTGTGATGACTTTCTCCAGCACTTTAATCTTTTACTTAATAGATTTATCGACAACCTTGCCTGACAGTAGCGGTGCTCCCAGCAATGTCAATTCTCCAACGGGCACATTTTCAAACTCTGCCTGAATCGTATTTTCATCGTCGTAGATTCTTACGGATTCTCCTCATTTTCCCTGATCGTATAAAAAAACGTGTTCTCACGAGCTCACAAGACTCAAAACCTTTAAAACCCTATCCGTCGATTGATTTGATGTGATGTTATTTGCTGCATTATAAGGTAGTAAATAAGAAAATAATAAATAACTTACGAATTATTAGGTAGTAAATAGTAATAGTATTTTTGTTTAGCGATATCTTGTGGCTTATGGTCGTTGACCCTGAGTTGCTCGGACGAATGGTCAAGGCTGAGCTTACGATAAACGCATGTTTATATTTATATAGTATCGAAAGGAAGAGTATCAAAGGTGTCTAAGTTGACGTTAACCCAAATAGTGTTGTCTTGACTGCATCTACTTTTATGATTAAGAATATCGTAATAGGAATAGTATCCATTTTACCAGCAACTTGTTACTTGGCTTTTGTTCGTCATACAGATGGCAATGTTCTTATTTTTTGTCGTTTTATATTCGGGTAACGAATATTTTTTATAATTATATACATGTGTAATTCATCATTTTCTTTACCGTTTATTTTCTTCATTTGATTAGTTGCCGAGTTCGTACAAGCAATTAATAGGTGCAGAGTCTTTCTATGGCAACTTCTCTACAATATTTTCTTCAAATTACCAAAACGGCTTTTCTCGGGGCTAACAGCAGAAAAGATAGTATTATGTACTGCAACTTCTTCTTTTGCAGTTTAACGACATTGGTAACAATGACCATTAGCGGCACCCTCCTCCTTCGTCCAGTCTTGGGACTGGCAGTCACTGGCACCGGCTGGCACTAAGCACGGATGGGCAGGGCACGGACGTACGCTGGCGAAGGTACTTTCAGCCTTGTGCACTTGGTCGCCGACCCTCGTCTCCTGCAGGCCAAAGGTCCGAGGCGCCTGAAGCTCCCTCGCCACGACAACGCGCATGCATCAGACATTTTCACTAAAAGCATAACGCAGTTTATTTATTTATAGTGTCATTTAGAACCTTTAACATGGTGTGTAAGAGCATATTACATTGTCAATTGCTTAAAAATATCTTGCGAAGGAGCGGGCTACTGACGTCGATCTAGCGTAACAAGGCATCCTACGTCATCATCGCACAATTAGTTAGGTAGAATTCATTTTATCGACACTGTGTTATAACATAGACGACATTTTAACATTTCTTATTCAGGCTTCGGACTAGCAGTTACTTTCGGACTTGCAGTTACGTTAAGTAGAGGCAGCAGCGAAGTGTATAGGAAATTGCGGAGTTGGATGTATAACTGTTTAATTCCCATTAAAATACTCAAGTGTTTTTTTTTATCTTTAAGAGTTTCATAATTACAGCTTGTAGAGTCATTACACCGACCTACCTAAGTACCACACTTCTGGCTATTATTCCAAACGTAAAACGCCATCTTATGGCTGCCAGTCCTACTCCATGCTCACTTGTATCCTCTCGTCTTGATTATGCTAATTCCCTTTTTGTGGGTGTCTCAGAACTTCAGCTCAAAAGGCTACCTATATTCATGCACTACTAACTCCTTACATCCCTCCTCGTTGCTTGCGATCATCAAGTTCAGGTCTTTTAGTTGAGCCACGACGCAGAACAGTTGTGGGCTCTCGTGCATTCCACGCCTCTGCTCCAAAGGAATGGAATCGACTTCCACTCACTCTTCGTAGCTCAAATTCACTTCCTTCCTTCAAAAGCGGCTCAAAACTCACTATTTCTCCTTGGCTTTCAAGGATTTAGAAATCTAGTTGCATCTTCACCAGTCCTGGCGTCTGAATATATAGGCTATCCGCGCCTCGGATTCACTTTTCGGTGTGACCTTGCGTGCGTTACAGATTTATGTAATAATAATAATAATAATAATAATAATAATAATAATAATAATAATAATAATAATAATAATAATAATAATAATAATAATAATAATAATAATAAAAATAACAATAACAATACCAATACCAATAACACTAACACTAACACTAACACTACCACTAACAATAACACTACAAAAAACACTAACAACAACACTCCCAGTAACACTAACAATAACACTAACAATAACAATGACACTAACAATAACACTAATACTAACACTAATACTAACACTAACACTAACAATAGCACTAACAATAGCCATAGCAATAGCAATAACAATAACAATAACAATAACTATAACTATAACTATAACAATAACAGTAACAGTAACAATGACAATAACAATAACAATAATAATAACATTGAATTCCATCATTAAATTAGTAACTGGTGGTCAGAAACCAGTCAGAAACCTGGAAACAGAAGGAGGGCGACACTGAAATGACTAGAATGTGATAGCTTCTTGGATAGTTTATTGTAAGTCCTGTTCGAGCAGGATGAGGTGTGATAGGCCTAATATTATGGTGTCGCTGAGCCGAAGAGTAAAAGTCCAGATTCTTTAATATGAAGTATATATTAATTTCATGTTGTTAGGCAAAGTCAATGCCAAGTCATTGGTCAAGGCCGCCACAAGATGTCGTTGCATATTGGACACATTATTATTGGATAAGGCGTAGAATAATAATAAGTGGATGCAGGCTACACCACTATAAACAGAATGCACACCGACGTGGAAAGTTTGTTAGACACCTCCAGTAAGTTATTTCCTGTCACTATATAAATCACGCAGCTTGTATTACGCAGCGTGTAAGATGATAATGTATGTTTTGTCTGTAATCCTATTACTTAAATCTGTAATAATTCTAATTGTCATCAGGACATCACCAAATGTAATACAATCCAGTGCAAGGACTTCCATAGCGCACGTTCAACATGAGCACAAGATGCAGACACACTTAATACTCTAAGCGTTGTGGGGCGGAGTAGTGTAGGGGCGTGTTCGGTGCCTTGCAGCCGGATGGTTGCGGGTTCGAATCCACCTCAAGCCGCCGCGTAGGGACCCTGGGCAAGTCCTTCACTCACAATTGCTCATGCGCTTCGGCGTGAAACTCCGATTCAGTGTCCGCGCTGTAGTCGGAAGAGCCTCTGAGTAGAAATCTTGAAGGGGCGCTATAGCAAGTGCTCACATACATACATACATACATACATACATACATACATACATACATACATTACATACATACATACATACATACATACATACATACATACATACATACATACATACATACATACATACATACATACATATAGTTTGTCGAGAACAGTTTCCTGCATTTATAAAAGTGGAAACAAGCAACTTCGTCAAAGTCACCAAAACTTTATGATTGGTTGGTTAATTTCTGTTTAACGGCCATGTGTAAAAAATTATTTGCATCGCTCTCCACCTTTTTCCGCGCTTGGATTGGCAATACCAGAATTAATAATTATAGAGTTAGAATTTCAAACTGTTTATAATGACGTGTCATTATTTGCTGACATTGTGTTTATTTTCTCCAGAATAAGATGGAACATATTTGAAGCGGCTTGGTTTTCGTAGCCATCGCTTGACGTTTGGTGTATTATATTTCGCCGGCGCTATAGCATTTAAGGACCATGGATGGAGCGTTTAACGACATCTTATGGTAATGAAGCAACAGTTCTCATCGTTCTTATGGAATAATGCAATCTTACGTCATATATTTATCTATAAACAATCCGTCGCACTGATCGCCATTTGATTAACATATAACATATAACAAGGAATGAATGCATTTTAAAGGTGTCTCTGTATTCGTCGACCTAAAAGTGTTACTTTAAGTTGATCTATTACAATGCTATTATTACATAAAAGGTATGAAGTAGTAAGAGCATTTTATTGTTTAATGACGTCTTTTTGCCGTCAGGGTAGTTCTGAGCTCGTCAGTCCAACATTATGACTTTCTGATGATTTAGGTACAATCTGACGTTTCTTGCGTATTCTTGATTATAATTACGGCTGCAATCAAATGGACAAGAGCGGATGAAGATGACCTAAGCTAACTCAACCCATTGGGCAGCACACGAAGACGAACTGCGAGGCAATGCCAGCCAGTCCCAAGATTGGAGAAGAGAGGAGGGCGACGTTAACGGTCCTGGCAGACCTAAGATGTCGATTAAACACTAAAACAACTACTAATTAATTAAACTTCAACGTTGTATGACATCAAAGGCCGTTAACGTCGAAAGGAAAACGTTTTGTACAAGTCTCACGGTTAGTAATGGATAAACTGGCACAAAGTTGTTTAATACATATTATAGGAAACTGAAATAAATAATAGCAGCCTATTTGAAATGTCTTACGCTTTCTAGCAACGACGCATATCCAAAGATCGCAGACTGTGAGGTGGAATGTAAGGAGGGAGCATAGTGATTGAAGGTAGGCGGGAGTGCTCGTTGTTAGCGGTTTTAAAGGTAAGATAAGTGTAGCGGTTAGCCTGCTGGACTGTCAGTCGAGAGGTCTGAGGTTGCAATCCTCGACAGGGTATATGAATACTCGAATGTCATCGAAGACTTCATTAAGATTATTGTGCGATAGATCCAGAAGTGTCCTTCAGACCCAAAGAAGGAGAACCAGCCTCAAAGTGACTTGGCGATTTCAACTGCCTCATCAAATTCGACGCAATTAATTATTTATTTCAGCTGATCAAGCCATTGACTCCTATTAGGCGCCGTTATATCCTAATACACAAAGAATCAATCATAGGTCACTTAAAGTGTATTCGCAATCAAAAATCATAATCCATTTTTGGAAGCCAGGTTTAAATCCGACAGATCATGTACCCATACATACATATATATAATGCGGCGGCCGATTGCTTTAGAGTGCTCTATTTAGACACCTTTAAAGTGTTGTCAAGCATGCTATATAGTCATGAAAACACGGTAGCCCAGTTAATTGAAACGTCATTACTACAAAGCGCATTCTTTATGCCATCATGCTAACAGTGAGAACTGTTCAAAATAATTACACACCTCTTTTCAAGTTTTATATTATACCTATAAGAGAAAGCGGCACAACAATTGTGCAGTTTAATCACTGCCAGATAGCCTTCAGGCAAGTCCTTCACTAACAATTGCTAGGCGCCATCAATTGATGCTTAGTACTAGATAATAGAGCTTAATTATAAAGGCGTAATAACAATAATACAAAATGCAAACAACATCACATAACTGGGAATCAAACTCGGATGGCATCGGAAAACATCTGACGCATTAACCACTCTAGCTTTCCCGCCTACATGCAATGACGCAATTGATCCTGCAGGTGCGACTAGCCTACGGGGCCAAAGAGTTCGTCGAGTGGGATGGGATCGTGTCCGTCGTCGGTGCTACTGGGGTCGGTTCACGACAGTTTACCACAGGCGAACACCAGAGTAGATACAGAGACTGGACAATCCATCTTCCGTCCACTTCAGCCAAATATGGACATCAAAGTGTACCACGATACATAGTCGATCTTACTTCAGAAGTCTAGGAGTGCATCAGTCCAATCTTCGATAAGCGTTTGACCATACCCATCGCGGTATACATATATCCAACCGTATGCAGGAATGTATCATGTATGTTTGCACGTATTTAAGTTTGTAAGTTGTTTGGATGTATAATTTCATCATCATCATCATCATCATCATCATCATCATCATCATCATCATCATCATCATCATCATCATCATCATCATCATCATCATCATCATCATCATCATCATCATCATCATCATCATCATCATCATCATCATCATCATGGTCGTTATCAGCAGCAACAAGCATTTTATCATTCTCCTCTTCCTCATCATCATCATCAAAAACAGGCACTACGCTATAACCATCTTCTCGACAGAAGTAGTTACCAGAAGTTAATGACATCTTATGGCTGCCGTATCATACGTTATAGTGTTTTAGTCAGTCAACAGTAGTAGTAGCTCACCTACTGTTTAACGACATTGTGTCATAACTAGTATGATTTGTGTTGCCCTCCTCCTTTATGCAGTCTTTGGTCTGACACTACGGGTGAACGGGTAGCGGCGGAATTAAATCATTTTACTCGTATTTTAACGGCATCGTGTTTTACCATACAACTTATTTGAGACGACTAATAACCAGCAATATGAGCTTCGTCGGCTGTTACTTATAGGGCTGAACAAAACGTAAAATAGGTGTGCAAGGGGCTGCGATACTTTTCCTTAGAATCTTACACTTGCGTCTCTAAAGAGTGTTTTGACTACTAGTCATTTCTACTAATTATTTTTAGTTGTGTTAAAAGTGTGTTATTCGCCCTATAATTAGAACTGTTCCGTTGTTGTTGTTGTTGTCGTTGTCGTTGTCGTTGTCGTCGTCGTTGTTGTTGTCGTTGTTATTAAAGAAGTTTTATTATAGCGCCCCTTGACGATAAACTACTCAGCTAAACTCCCGGCTAAATACGACAGTTTTAAGATTATTAAAGAACATGGTATATAGAGTGGCTTGTGGGCAATTAGCGCAGGGTAACAGGGAGGCCATTCCAGATCGTAGGACCAGCAACCGAAAAAGAACGGCATTGCTTAATAACAGTCCGTGAGCGGGGAACCAAAAGCTCAGCTTGGTCCGCTGACCGGAGGGTGGATCGACGCTGGACACATAAAGTGGCACAGCAGAGTTCCCGCAGGTACGGGGGAGCTAGTCCCTCAATGCCACGCCAAACCAACGCACAGGCCCTGTAGACAATCCGCTGTGGGAAAGGGAGACAATGCAGGACATCCCGCATGTGCTCTGAAACATGACAAAATTTGGTGACCTGACCAATAAGTCGTGCCGCCGTACAATAGAACCCGGTCCAGACAGTCCAGCCGGCTGCCGGGAGTTCATCATAGATGGCGCTACAGTAGTCAAGGTGGGAAACTACAAAAGAGTGGACGAGAGTGCAGGGACCACCCTGAGCTAGCAAGTTTATGTGCCGAGTGAAAGTGAGTTAATTTCTATTCATTATTATAATTAATCCAGAGTAATGCCACATAAGGTGAGAAAGTGATCCAGAGGAATTCATAAGTTAAAGCTTCCAAGTCTATTTTTGTCGTATGCTTGTCTTGTCTTGTCTTCAACCATCCTCGATCCGAGGGTTGGTCGCTCCATGGACAAGTCTTCTCCACCTTTTTCTATCTTCCGTCTCCGTCAACAATCGATGAAAAGGCATATTCATCCATGTGCTGATGTTGTTAAGCCATCCCATTCTCGGTCTTCCCCGCGTCCTTGCTCCTGGTACAGTTCCCTGTATAATCTCCTTTTCCAGGCAGTTTCCCTTTTTCCTCATTAGATGCCCAAAGTATGTAAGTTTCCTTCTTTTAATCTGATTGAGTAGACTTCTTTCCGTTCCTGTTTTCTCTAACACCCATTCATTTGTTTTTTTTTCTATCCATGATACTCTCAGAATCTGTCTTAGGCATTTCATTTCAAACGCATTTATTCTTTCTTCTTCATTTTCTTGATAATCCAACTTTCACACCCGTAAGTTGCCACTGGCCATACCAAAGCCCTCATGAGTTTCATCTTTGTATCCATCTTTATGTTATGGCTTTTCCATAATTGTTTCAATGATGTTATTGTATTAAGACCTCTAGCCAACTTCTCTCTTATATCCTTGACGTCTGTTGCATCTTCCGTTATCAAAGATCCCAGATATCGGAATGTGTCTACTTGTTCCAACCTTACTCCTCTAATTTCTATGTTACACATTTTCCCTTTTTGTGTCATCACTTTTGTTTTATTCATATTTATCTTTAGTCCTTTGTTCTCTCCTATTTGTTGTAAACGATTGACTACTTCCTGCAGCTCACTTTCTGATCCTGCCAGAAGTACTATATCATCTGCATATCTTAAATTCGTGATTTTCCTTCCTCCTATTCTCACGCCTCCCTCCCAACCTTCTATTACTTCTCTCATGACCGCTTCTGCCATTATGTTAAACAAGTGTGGTGAAATTACACACCCCTGCCTCACTCCTTTCTTTACTCGGAATCCACTTGACAGTGTTCCTGCCACCTTTACTTTTGCCTGTTGTTTACAATATAATTTATTCAATAAATTAATAATATGTGCCGGAAAACCCATTTCTGTCATTGTTATCCACAGTTGTTCATGTGATATACAGTCAAAAGCCTTTGTAAAGTCTACGAAACACATGTACAACGGCTGTTGATGTTCGTTCATTTTCTGCATTATTATCCTGAGATTTATAAGTTGATCTCTTGTTCCCCTTCCTCTTCTAAAACCGGCCTGTTCATCAGATAATTCTGATTCTGTTTTTCTTCTCATTCTCTCCATTATGACCCGAAGAATGATTTTGCTGGCATGAGAAACTAGTGCTATGGTTCTGTAGTTTTCACATTTTCCCATGTCACCCTTTTTTGGTATAGGTATAAAGATTGAATTCGCCCAATCCTCAGGCCAATCCCCTGTTTCCCATAACGCTATACATATGCGATGCATTTGATCCAGTGCTGTCTCTCCCGCCGCTTTGAATAGTTCTACTGGTACATCATCCATTCCTGTGCTTTTTCCATCAGAAAACAGTCCAGCCGGCTCCTTCATAGCTCTAGCTAATTTCTGATCTTAGCGGAACCGGTTCTTGTGTGTAACTTATCTCCTCTCTTGTGTTTCCTTCTGTGTCATCATATAACTCTTCACAATATTCTTTCCATCTTTCTGCTATTCCTTCTTTATCTTTAATCATCTCCCCTGATGCTGCCTTAATTCCAAACAATTGTGGACTAAATTTTCCTGTTAGAGTTTTGACTGTTTTATACACTTCCTTCATATTTCCTGTCCTGTTTTGTTGTTCCAGTTCTTCACATTTTCCTTCTATTTGTTTTTGTTTATCCATTCTCACTTTCTTCTGTACCTCTTTTTTTAATTCTTTGTATTTTTCTCTATCACTCATTTTTGCTTCTCTTTTTGCTTTTACCAGATCATACGTGCTTTCTGTGATCCATGTTTTCTTCTTCTGTCTCTCTTTATATCCAATCGTTTCTTGAGCTGTCTCTAGCAGAATCTTTTTGGTTGTCTCCCATAAGTCCTCAGGTGTTCTTTCTTCTGTTTCTGTTTCCAGTCCTTCAAATCTATTCTTTACTTCTATGGCGTATTCTATTGCCTTTAATCCTTTTAAATTCTCTATATTTAATTTTCTTGGAGATGTATCTTTTCTAATCTTTTTCAACTTAATTTTTAATTTTGCTACCAGCAACTGGTGGTCCGAGTCGCAGTCCGCCCCTGGAAAAGTTTTGCAGTTCTTAATGCTTTCTTTCCACTTCTGTGCAATTGCTATGTAGTCTATTTGGTTCCTTGTTTCCCCATCTGGTGATATCCATGTGTATAAACGCCTTGGATGGTGTTTAAACCATGTGTTACTCAAACTTACTTCATGTTCTGTGCAGAAGTCCATTAGTTTTTCTCCCGCTTCATTCGTCTCTCCTATCGTTCCTTTTCCGACTATTGCAGCTCTTACATCTGTTGTTTGCTTTCCTACCTTTGCGTTAAAATCCCCCATTATCATCAGGATGTCTTGTTTTGGAATCTGTTTTATCTCCGTATCCAGTTGTTCATAAAATTCTTCTGAGTTTTCTTTAGTATCTGCTGTTGTTGGCGCATATATTTGTATTATGCTAATATTTCTCGGTTTTGCACTTATTCTTGCCATTATAATTCTATCGTTCACTGGATGATACTCTACGAGAGTGCTTGCAATCTTTTTAGTTATCCATATTGCCATATGTCGTATGCTAGTGCGTCCCAAACCAGATATATTATTGGGTTTTGGTCGGGTTTAGCGCTTATAAGACATCCAGACATCCATTGTCTCCATAGCCCTACCAATTTCTCGGACCGCAGATGCTGATGCTGGGCAATGAACATATTACGCCTGGATGTCATCGGCATAGGATTGACTCAGGATACCATTACCCGATAATTCTCCATTAATTATTTCTCTATGTTCTGTAGTTAAACAGGCCAATTTTATTTTTATTCTGAACCTCAACAGAGAGCCAACCCCGTTGCTGGAGTAAGGTTGATGAACTTGTTCGTAGTGGGACACGCATCACTAGGTAGTCGTAGATGTACAACTTATTCAGCTATTTTACTGTACAACTTATTCAGCTATTTTTCTGTACAACTTATTCAGCTATTTTCTGCCTATAGGCTACTTATATCGCAAATCAAACCGTAAAAGAGGTGTGTAATGAACTGTTCTGTTATTTGCTTCTGTAACGATCACTTTTGACGACTGGTAATCCCTACTAATTGTTAAATTATATTAATTAATTATTCTCTGTTAATTATTTAGTCTATGTTTTGTCTTGGATTTACGCTTGTTGGATAAAAATAATGGGGCGCGGTGGTGTAATGTCTCTCTCTCTGTCTCTGTTAGAGGCGTAATATAAATCTGTGAAAATAATTACGAATTATTCTTTCACGGCATACTTTACATTACATTACCAACAACATCTTGCTCTGCATTGGTAGGGTACGGTAGTCAATGTTTAACGACGCTGTTTCTCGTTGCCCTCCTCCTTTATCTAGATTTCAGTCTGGCACTTCTAGAGTAAAGGCAGTGGCGGAGTATCAGTGGTAGTTCCAGCGTTTAAGGACATCTTATAGTTGCCAGTAACGTTGACGCCGCCCTCCTCCTGTTTCCATGCTTGAGACTGACTCCACTAGAATACAGGCATTGGCGGAGTTGTGTGGGTTAGTGGAGCAGTGGATGTGCCTAACCGCATTTTTTTAGTGTCACACCCCTTTTGTGTATTTCCTTTTTAACGACTAGCTGTGTGGTAACAGAGACTATTAGCGTCGCCCTCCTCCTTTATCCAGGCTTGGGACTGGCACTAGCAGAAAGCGAACAGTGGCGGAGTTTCACACCCCTTTTATTTAGAACAAGGTTTAACGTCGTCATTATGACATCAAAGGCCGTTGACGACAATTTAAAACATATACAGTGCAGTGAAATGAATTCATAGCGTCCAAAAGACACTATTTAAGACTGTCCAAACATAACCTTAACATGTCATAGTGTTCATTGTTTAACGACATAAAAGAAATGACGATTCATAAATATACAGTTTGATACATGCAATTTGGTATACCTGATGCAAATTTAACAATATTTAGCAGCATTTGTCGTATACAAGAATTGTTTCTTAAAATGATTTCTTGATCACCATTCCTACACACCCCTTTTTAATTATTCAGAAATACCTATTTATAGCACAGAATGGAAGCGCTTTAAAGGTGTTTAAGTGAACGTTGATTCGAAAATTTTACTCCTAAGTGAAACTAATTAAACGTAATAAGAAAAATTTGTTTTTTAAAAAGACAACAAACTCGTTATACAGACTAATTAAACTAACGGTTTTCAGTAAACTGTTCCTATAGATCGTCATTCTGCCCTGGACTCCTCGTTCTCCTCTCCCGATTGTTCCAGTCCGAGGTACCTAAACCTCCGTATAGGATCTCTGCAATGTTTTTGGTAGACCTCATTTCAACAGTAGATAGGTTAGGTCAGACGCAGTCTCTTGGGTTTGAAGCCATCTGGACAAGCATTAGATGTCGCTGGAAACCCTACTCGATCATCCTATATTTACTACAACTATTTTTTACACAAATTCAGAACTCTTCAAAACGTTATTTTGGTGCATCCAGAGTTTAACGACATCTTATACAGCTCTATTTATACATAATTATAATAATGCATAATTTAGAATATTCGTTTTAACCTTCGAAGGCAATTATCAGACACAAATAACTTGCTTCTAAAACGTAGTAAATCGGTTGTCAATAAATATATAGCGGTTTATGATTTGTTTTAAAGGTGTCCACGTAGATTTAGGTTTTGCAGTAACAGCAACAAATTTCGCAGAGATTCCAACAGTTTAACGACATCCCATGAAATCAAAAGCCATTTTCGTCGATAATCAAATGTTTGCAGTTTCAACCGTAGCAAACTTTTAGAGAAATAAGATATTTAGATTTTCCAAGTTGTTTCTAGCTTTTGTCGACACAATATTGCGGCCAGGGCTGTCAACGTTGACCCTATCTTACGTACAGAATAACAATTATGCAAGTTTCGGTTACCAGGAGCATAACGACATTCTTGTGCATCAAATGTCGTTAGCGCAATGGTTTTCTCTTATCGCTAACTTGGACGAATGGATCCAGAGTTCAAAGACATGTTTTGGCAATAAAGGCCGTTCACTTCGACAGGAGTTATTTTTTGCATATTAAAGCCACAAGGAATCTATAAGCAGAGGATGGCTGGCTACTGGTAAAAATAATTCACAATTATACGCAGATGTCGCCCCAATTCAGATTTTGTTTCTGATATTAAATATGGTGTTTTAGATCCTCACAGGTAAATTTTTACTTAGCAAACATGATTAACTATTCGTTGATTTTCGATCATAATTATAATCAACTGAATGCGTTTGATATCTAAACAAGATGCGACGTTTACCAAACCCCGATTGTTGCCCCAAAACTAATTCACGAGGTTGTATAAGGAGTGTCCAATCCTTAAAATAATAGGTTTTTCTTATACTGTAGATACCTGAACGCTACCACATTTAGTTGTTCAACTGACTTATTTATAGATTCAGTGTTCAACGATTTAAAGGTGTCTTGTTAGAAGACTTCATTTTGCTTTGACTAACGTCTTCGATCTTACATAGTAGAGTGTCGTATTTTACAATCTGGTGATTAGTAGGTAGCCTCTTTTTAAAGACATTGTAGCATTACAAAATGATTAGCGACGCGCTCTGCCTTTACCCGTGCTTCGACACCTTTAAAACGCATTTATCTGCTGTTATATGTGCTAGCGTGTGCAATGTTCGGTAAACTAAATAAGATCTGGAAAGATAAAAGCATATCAACGAGAACCAAGATGAAGTTATACGAAACCTTTGTCATACCGGTACTACTATATGGCTCGGAATGCTGGTGCCTGAGGAGGGAGGATGAGAGGAGACTCTTGACGACCGAAATGAGCTGGCTGAGAAGAATAAAGGGCAGGAGCAAAAGAGATAGGATTAGAAATGAGGTGACTAGAAGAGAGCTGGGACAGACGGATACAATTGTCGATAGAATAAGGAAGAAAAGGCTAAAGTGGCTGGGACATGTGATGAGAATGGGCAATGACAGATTACCATCGATGGCTTTACACGGATATGTGGAGGGAACTAGGAGTAGAGGAAGACAACAAAAGACATGGATGGATAATATACGAGAGGATCTGGAGAGAATGAAGATGAACATTGCAGAAGCAAAGGAACAAATCAAGGATAGAGAATTCTGGAGACGACAAGTTGAGGACTCATCGTTGGCCTTGGCCTGACGGAGGAGAAACAAAGAAGAAGATATGTGCTAGCAGTCACGTCGTTCATCCCGCGTAATACAGGCAGTACTCTTGTGTAGCAGCAACAGCAGCAAATCATAATAATATTATGAAGTTGCGGAGTTTCATGGAATTACTTCGGCAGGAAGAAATTAGACGACTGCTGGTGGGGCTGTTGACGTAGGCCTTACCTTACCTACGTGAGGACCAAAAAGTGTTGTTATGTTTATTCTCTGCTCGTTAGATCCGACATACTTCAACTACATCTTATGTCAACAGAGGCCGTTGAAGTCGGCAGAGAGTTTTTTTTAAACAGTTATCACCTTTTGTATGGCATAATGCAACGTTACTAATTTACTGCGCGTTATACTATTATGGGGTGCGGTGGTGTATGGGTATGTTCGGTGCCTTGCAGCCGGAGGGTTGCGGATTCGAATCCACCTCAAGCCGCCGCACAAGGACCCTGGGCAAGTCCTTCACTCTCTCTTTTTCACTCTCTCTCTCTCTCTCTCTCTCTCTCTCTCTCTCTCTCTCTCTCTGTCTCTCTGTCTGTCTGTCTCTCTCTCTGTCTGTCTCTGTCTCTGTCTCTGTCTCTGTCTCTGTCTCTGTCTCTGTCTCTGTCTCTGTCTCTGTCTCTGTCTCTGTCTCTGTCTCTGTCTCTGTCTCTGTCTCTGTCTCTGTCTCTGTCTCTGTCTCTGTCTCTGTCTCTGTCTCTGTCTCTGTCTCTGTCTCTCTCTCTCTCTCTCTCTGTCTCTCTCTCTCTCTCTCTCTCTCTCTCTCTCTCTCTCTCTCTCTCTCTCTCTCTCTCTCTCTCTCTCTCTCTCTTGAGTTGTGCGCCGAAGCGCACAATTGCTCATTCGCTTCGCCGTGAAACTCCGATTCAGTGTCCGCGCTGTAGTCGGGGGCGCCTCTGAGCAGAAATCTTGAAGGGGCGCTATAACAAGTGCTCATACAAACGTGCATACTATTCCAAAAGTTTAACGGCAACTTATAGCTGCCACAGCTGGTGACGTCTTTATAAAAATTATCTGTTCATTTTCTTGATTGCAGATCATTCGTTCCATGTTGTCATTGGTCCGCATGCATATTATTTCAAAGGCTTCTGGGTTCATGATGTTAGTACTGTAGAGGCAAGAGCAGTAGAAACAGTAGATACGCTGCGCGTTGAACGTCGTTTGCAAAATATATAATAGCGGATGAATACGTTTAACCTTCGCAGGACGGAGAGGGGTAAATAATTACCCCAGAGGTGTTTGAATGCTGATTGTGGAGCAACCGTAGGCAGTTATAATTTGACGTTCCATGTGTTTACAAGTTAATACCTCTGACATATTCTGACACCAAAGCCAGGAAAATGTCATGTTGTGGGAAGAAGATTTTTGAGTCCAAAGTGTCCTGGGGTAAAAATGTACCCCTCTTCGTCCTCGACGTCGTTATTTATTCGTTCATGGTGAATATGCATTTTTCAAATATATTTTTCATAAGTAACTTGTAATCAGAAATAAAGAACTGAATCTACCGTGGAATTCGATTTCAATAGTTGCAATAATTTTGGGAGTGCACTTTCCAAGATGGCGGCCAAGATGGCCGCCAAAACACAGAAATATACATAGTTCAACTCATAGGTAGGCCACAATGACAAATGAACTCTCCAATTTCATAGTTCCGAGGTCAAGGAATCCATTTATCGTAGTGAGAATAGTCTGTCAATACTACTTTCCAAGATGGCGGCCAAGATGGCCGCCAAAACACAAAAATATGCATATCTCAACTCATAGTTTTGCTACAATGACAAATGAACCCTCCACTTTCATAGTTCCGAGGTCAAGCAATCCATTTATCGTAGTGAGAATAGTCTGTCAATAATAATTTCCAAGATGGCAGTCAAGATGGCCGCCAAACACAGGAATATGCATATCTCTGTCTGTCAATACCACTTTCCAAGATGGCGGTCATCCCTTAGAGGTAAATTAGTATTGGCAGACTATTCTCACTACGATAAATGGATTCCTTGACCTCGGAACTATGAAAGTGGAGAGTTCATTTGTCATTGTAGCTTACCTATGAACGAAAGTATGCATATTTCTGTGTTTTGGCGGCCATCTTGGCCGCCATCTTTGAAAATGTTATTGACAGACTATTCTCACTACGATAAATGGATTCATTGGCCTCGGAACTATGAAAGTGGAGGGTTCATTTGTCATTCTAGCTTACCTATGAGCGGAAGTTCGCATATTTCTGTGTTTTGGCGGCCATCTTGGCCGCCATCTTGGAAAATGGTATTGACAGACTATTCTCACTAGGATAGATCGATGCCTTAACCTTGGAACTATTAGAATTGATACTTAATTTTTTATTGTACCTTACCTATGAGCTGAGATATTAAAAACTGAGTTGGGGTAAAAATTACCCCTCTTCGTCCTCCGTGTATCGTAAAATGTCTTCGTCCTGCGAAGGTTAATGGCGTCAAAATAGACGTCGACCTAAAATGTATAACTTTTAAGTTAAACTAATTTTTTAATGCTACATGCATATGTTGCAAATTAGTTTGTTGTAATAATATTCAGAGCCGTTGAATCTAAGCTCATCAGATGAACTTCTTGAAATTCAAAGGCAAATTTCAGCCTTAGAACTATCAGTTTATATACGTGAGTATGTGTGTTATTTGTTCATTTGTTCTAAGGAGATAAGACGGAGATGTTCAGGATTGTCGTTTTTCTTGCCTATTGATTTCTGGAGAGTGTAGCTTATACATCAACCCCTAAGTCACATCTAGATAAGTTATCCTCTATTAAGACGTGGGACGCGGTGGTGTAGGGGTATGTTCGGTGCCTTGCAGCCGGAGGGTTGCGGGTTCGAATCCACCTCAAGCCACCGCGTAGGGACCCTGTGCAAGTCCTTCACTCGCAATAATTGCTCATGCGCTTCGGCGTGAAACTCCGATTCAGTGTCCGCGCTGTAGTCGGGAGCGCCTCTAAGTAGAAATCTTGAAGGGGCGCTATAACAAGTGCTCATACATGCATACATACATACATACATACATGCATACATACATACAAGACTGAGGGGCTAAGGCTGTACCGTTACCCTGCCAACAGAAACTG
Source organism: Aporrectodea caliginosa (assembly GCA_020284085.1). NCBI lineage: Eukaryota > Metazoa > Annelida > Clitellata > Crassiclitellata > Lumbricidae > Aporrectodea > Aporrectodea caliginosa. Next base: position 41,482 of record JACEVL010000639.1, read on the forward strand.
CTGTCTCAACACTTCAAAATGAATGATCTGAGCTGCCATTATTAATTAGATGAATTATAATAATAATAATAATAATATCTTTTCTTTAATAAGCGCCTGACAAACGCACTGCGCTGTTCATTTACATGTTATGCAATTGAAATCTTAACTACTAACAGAACAGACAGCTTGCAATACAACGGCGCTAATAGCAGCCTACAAAGCAAAATCCGCCCAACGGGGGCTCGAACTCGGTACCTCTCGGTCTCTGTGCCAGATGTTATCCAATGCGCCACGGGCCCCCCTCGAATTACATGTAGACAAGTCAATAAAACGAGGTGCGAACATCTTGGGAATCCAGATCATCCAATATGATCTGCTCATAACCTCATTGGACAAATCGACTTACACACAAAGTATTTTCTTTCCTCTAAACCTTTTTTCTTCAGGTTCCCAACTTCTCTACAACTCCTCTTTGGTTAACATAGACGACCACAAAACAAACGCGATTATGGCTTTTATAAAGTTGAATGATACCGTTTAAAAGGTGTTGAAATGGAGTATTACGTCATCCATTGCTTAAAGACATTTTGTGGTTTCCAGGGCCTCTGACGTCCATCTTAGATGATTATTATAGTTTCGTGTTTTTTATCTGAAAATTTCCTAATTTCTGTAAAACAAGAATCCATGATTAGCGTCGCACTCTTCCTTTATTCTGGCTTTGGTCTGGCACCATCTGAACACGAAAGTGGAAAAAATTCATCTGAGAGTTTGAATGCAAGCATTGATACATATACACGTACAAGTACATACATACGTATATCATACATACAAACATGCATTCGCATATACATACATGCATACATACACACATACACACATACATGTACATACACACGCACGCACGTACATACATACATGCATACATACATACTGTACATAAATACATACATACAAACATACAGGTTCCAAAAGGTTTACGACATCTTATAGACGTATAGCTTAATTTAGCGAACCAACTTATAAATAGTATACGGCTTTTGTTCGTCGCTGCTTAACGACACTGTGTCATGATTTGCATAGCCCACATCCCAGCTCCAGGCTTCGGACTGGCACTACCCCACTTAACGCTCGTAGCTGACCAAAGGCAGCTGATATCATACAATTTAACACATCCAACTGATTTAAAGCAACTGACATATACAGCTGTCCGCCATAGCTCGTACTCTGGCAGTGCCAGTCCCAAGAGTAAAGAAGGAGGGCGAAGCTAATCATCTTTGATTCATTCATTTCATTCATTTCATTCATTTCATTCATTTCATTCATTTCATTCATTTCATTCATTTCATTCATTTCATTCATTTCATTCATTTCATATATTTATATAGCGCCCCTTCAAGATTTCTACTCAGAGGCGCTCCCGACTACAGCGCGGACGCTGAATCGGAGTTTCACGCCGAAGCGCATGAGCAATTGCGAGTGAAGGACTTGCCCAGGGTCCCTACGCGGCGGCTTGAGGTGGATTCGAACCAGCAACCCTCCGGCTGCAAGGCACAGAACCACCCTACACCACCGCGCCCCCATGCATACGTATACTGCTGTAACTACTAAATATTTGTCACACAAATATTTACAATGAACGTTACACCTTGTAGTGAACGTCTATTTAGACACCTTTAAAATGTTTATAACGCACACTATATTAAAAATAAATAGGCCTATGCGTTTAATGGTCGAAATCTTCACCACGGTACTTTCTGGTCAGAGTCAACGGCATTGGTTGCAATAAAATGTCGATAAAGAATGAATAGTATTTAAATCATCGTGGGCACTTGTGTTACCTTCATAATAATATAATTGACTTCTGGCCTGCTGCTAATTGTTCTCAAAACAAGTTACCGGAGTTTAACGACAACTTATGACAACAAAGGGCGTTGACGTCGACAGAAATTATTCTGAATCGTTCATTGTTTAACGACATAAAAGAAATGACGATTCATAAATATACAGTTTGATACATGCAATTTGGTATACCTGATGCAAATTTAACAATATTTAGCAGCAATTGTCGTATACAAGAATGTTTCTTAAAATTAATTCTTTTTTTAAAATTAATTCTTGATCACCATTCCTAATGCACATTTACTTCTTAATCTATTTTTTTCAATAACATTTATCTTACAAAAATTTAAAAGACACGAAAGTTCAATATGAAGTCCACTTTAAAATTTTTAAGAAGTTATCTTTATTAAATGTTTATTGGATTGGATCCACAGTTTAACGGCAGCTTATGACAACGTAGGCCGTTGCCGCCGACAAAGATTTTTTTGGCATATTACAGCTCACTTAAAACGCAATTTATCATTATATAATTTCGGATGCAATAAATTTAAGGGTGTCTAATTAGACGTTAACTTCTAAGGCATTGCTTTCAATTTAATTACCTTTGTGCAAAAAACGTATCAGTTGCAGCAGTACTTTACAAGCAATACTTTACTCAATGGGACAAGGAGTATGTGTTAGCGCGAAATGTTAAAACTGTCTTTCTTTCTGCTGTTCTGCTGTTACGATTGTAAAAGATGAATGTCTTTGAAATTAACAACATCAGCAAAGATTTGCTGAGCGTGCTACCTACGTCTATATTCGAAGTGAACCAATGACAGTTTCGTCATTAGAAAACATGGTAACATAACCATAACCATGACCCACTCTAAACGACCCTCCCGACGCGTAACAACGACGCATAACCGCTACGTAACCGACATGGACTATTAAACTTAAGGTCGTGAGGGTCAGTTATAGGCGGGGTTAGGGTTAGTGTCGTCATTAGAAGACAGATAAACGCTAGGACATAATATTCATATTAAACCGTCTCCTCTAGAAATATATAGCCCGCGTTTATTTTAAGTCAACCAGTCTCGTAGCACCATATTTATACACAGCATAGTTAAGCATGTTGCCTAAATATGCTGTGTATATTAGGAAGAGTCCCCTTCTCTCCGGTACTACAAGCTTGCCCAGTTCTCACCGATCATATAGCTAGTTAGGTTTTGTTTAACGACACTGTGTGATAACAAAGATTATTAGAGTCTTTCTCCAGGCTTGGAACTGACGCTACTACAGTTAGTGCAGCGGCGCGGTTAGTAGTTTGTTCGTTTAGCACAAAACAGCCTTTTCCATTACCAACTGTAACGTAGTAGCAGTTTCAGTTTAACGACGCTATATAATAACAAAGTTCATTAGAGCGCTCTTCTTCTTCCAAATTTGACGCAAAATGCTACATAAGGGAAATGGAGTATGCAAGCGTCTCAAATAGCCTCTGCTGCTCAAATGTCCACCCACGCCACCTTCACGTGGTCCCTCCTGTTTCAACGGAGTGCGTGGTGGACGACCGAGTGCTCGCCGGTATAAGCGAGTGCCCCATGGGCAAAGGAGCTGAAGGACGGACGATGAACGGCATCGACGCTGAGAGATGGTGTCTCTCCATAAAAACACCGGGAGGAAGGCAACGGGAAACCACCTCCCTATTCATCCCGAGGAATATGTAAAATGACGCCAAACAGAAATTCAGATAACGACGTTAACGACTCAATCCAGGCAATGGGGAGAGTCGCGTTCGGCAGGGGGAGACAAGGCTCCTCAGGTCGTCAACAAGCGAAATCCTTCCAAACAGAAGCAGAGACGAAAAAGGAAAAACTAAAAATAGGGACATGGAACATAAGAACGATGGCAAGACCAGGAAAGCTGGCAAATGTGATAGGAGAGATGAGGAGGGCAGAACTAGACATACTAGGACTGGCAGAGGTAAGATGGAAGGAGGGAGGAGAGCTCATAAGCGATGGCATCAAAGTTGTTTATGCTGGAGGAGATAAGAGCCAGAACGGGGTAGCCATTCTAATGTCGGACAGAATAGCCAGATGTGTGACAAGAGTGGAAAGGCTTGAGGACAGGGTGATCTTAGTGACAATAAGGGGACACCCAGTGGACATAACAATTGTACAAGTTTATATGCCTACATCAACACACGATGAAGAGGAGGTTGATGTCATGTACGAAAAAATAGAGCGATGCCTTGAAAACATCAAAGGGACAGATTACGTCGTAGTAATGGGAGACTGGAACGCAGTAGTAGGAGAAGGAGAACAAGAAGGTATAATAGGGAAATTTGGACTGGGAGGTAGAAATGAGAGAGGAGAGAAACTGATGGAATTCTGCAAAAGACAAAGACTAGTAGTGACTAATACATGGTTTCAACAAGAAAAACGACGAAGATACACGTGGAAATCACCAGGGGATAGAGAGAGATATCAGTTGGATTACATAATGGTCAGACAGAGATACAGAAACAGTGTGAAGAATTCAAGAACTCTCCCAGGTGCAGACGCAGATTCAGATCACAACTTGGTAGCTATGACAGTGAACCTACAACTCAAGTTCATCAGAAAGAGAAGGATAAGGACACTTAAATGGAACAAGGAGAAGATAAAGATGAAGATGAGCGAACTATCAGAGAGAATAGAGGAAAAAGTAGAAATGGTAAAAGAGGGATCAACAACAGAGGAAAGGTGGAGGAAACTAAAGGAGACAGTGGTTAAAGAGGCGACAGACACTGTGGGATTTCAAAAGGGTACTGAACCTCGTAAGCCATGGATAACACTGGAGATGGTCAACGACATGGAAGAGAGAAGGAAATGGAAACACCAGAGAACAGAGGAAGCTAAAAAGGAGTATAAACGACTCAATAATCAGTTAAGAAGAACAACGAATAAGGCAAGAGAAGATTGGTGGGAGGAGCGATGTAGGGAGTTAGAGATACTCCAGGAACAGGGACGACACGATCTAGTGTACGGGAAAATAAAATCACTAGAAAAGAAAAAGAACAGGGGAAAAGGAAGCACAATCAAGGATAAGGATGGCAAGCTACTAGAAGACACGGGAGATATTAGGAGAAGATGGAAGGAATATGTGGAAGAGTTGTACACAGGAAATAACAGCCTTAAGGAGGAAATGGAGAAACAAGCACGAGAACAGGAGGAGAAACAAACAGACGACACCATTGGACCAGAGGTGATGAAAGAAGAGGTCTTAGCTGCAATAGACGACATGAAGAACGGCAAGGCAGAAGGAATCGACAACATCCCAATAGAAATGCTGAGGAATCTAGGAGAGAAAGCAATGAATGAATTGGTGCAACTATGCCAGGACATATATAATACAGGAGTATGGCCAGAGGACTTTCTTCAGACCATAGTTATACCGATACAGAAGAAGCCGAATGCAATAAACTGCGAAGACCATCGCACTATAAGCCTCCTTACCCACGCATCAAAGATACTACTAAGAATAATAACAAAAAGATTGCAGACCAAAGCGGAAACGGATAATTGCTTAGGAGAGGAACAATATGGGTTCAGGAAGGGAAGAGGGACAAGAGATGCAGTGGCAGCGCTAAGAGTAATAACGGAAAGAAGCATCCAGCATGGACAGGACATATACATCTGTTTCGTCGACTATGAAAAAGCTTTTGACAGAGTGGACTGGAAGAAATTGATGAGAATATTGAGACGAATAGGAGTGGACTGGAGAGAAAGAAGACTGATAGGCAATCTATACATGGGACAAAGAGTAAAGATAAGAATCGATGGAGAATACTCAGAACCCGGAAAAATAGGAAGAGGAGTGAGGCAAGGATGCCCACTATCACCAATTCTATTCAACATCTATATAGAAGAAATTGTTAGAGAAACGTTAGAGGAGCTGGAAGAGGGGGTAAAAGTGGGTGGGAAAATGGTGAAAGCATTGAGATTTGCAGACGATCAAGCGATGATGGCAGGCAGTCAAGAAGGTCTACAACTAATGATGAACCGCTTAAACAGCATATCAATGGACTATGACATGAAAATAAACATAAAGAAAACAAAGGTCATGAAGATGAGTAAGAGAGGGGGAGAAACAATAAACATCACATTAAATGGGGAAGAAATAGAACAGGTGAAGAAGTTCTGCTATCTGGGAAGTGTGGTTACAGAGGATGCAAGGTGCCATGTGGAAGTGAAAAGAAGAATAGCTATGGGAAAAGATGCATTCTACAAAAGAGGGGAGCTCCTCAGAGGCGGTCTAAACAGGAAGCTGAAGAAGAGAATGGTAAAGACACTAGTGTGGAGTGTTGTCCTATACGGCTCTGAGACATGGACAATGAGGCAAGAAGACATAAAACGACTGGAGGCCTTTGAGATGTGGATATGGCGCAGAATGGAGAAAATCAGCTGGGTGGAGCGAAGAACGAATGAGGAAATCTTACAGCTGGTGGAAGAAAGAAGATCACTCATAGGCACTATACGGGGGCGGCAGAAGAAATGGATAGGACACATCTTAAGGAGCGACACCCTACTAAGAGACATCATCGAGGGAAGAATGGAGGGAAAAGATGAGAGGTAGGCCAAGAACAATGCTACTGGACTGGATGTTGGCAGAGGAGGGATACAGCGGACTGAAAAGAGAAGCAGAGAACAGAGAAAAATGGCGTCGTTGGACATATGAACCTGCCTGAGGGCAGAGAACGTGAAGAAGAAGCTACATAAAAATAAGAAATGCGATGATGACATCAATACATCGTTCAATAATTTTATTCTCCCTCCTGTTCTTATAAGCAAGTTTGCAGTATTAAAAGAGGTATTTAGAAAATGATTCAAAATGAGTAGTGTTAAAAGAGGTGTGTGGCAGGACCATTTTCATGGGCGAAGTGAGTTGCCTTATATCACCTGAAATTATTTTAACGGTTCTCGCCGTTCTTGTTGCATAATGCAGCCGCGATTTCCGAGCGACCTATTCGATTCAAACTAACGAACATTATTATTACTCAAAGGTTTAACGTCGCCTTATGACATCAAAGGCCGTTGACGACAATTCCCAATGTATACCATACAATGAAAACGAGAAATTTAACGTCCAAAACGACACCATTTAAAGGTGTCAAAATAAATCCTTACAATGTCACAAAATTCAATGTTAACCCAATGACGCACACCTTCCTGGCCAACACATTTAGCACACCTGGGGTCCAATAGACCCCGCCGATAACACGGGTATAATAGAATGTACATATGTATGTATCTGTGTATATATGAATGTATGTATGTATGTATGTATGTATGTATGTATGTATGTAATGTATGTATGTATGTATGTATGTATGTATGTATGTATGTATGTATCTATGTATATATCAATATGTATGTATGTATGTATGTATGTATGTATGTATGTATGTATGTATGTATGTATGTATGTATGTATGTATGTATGTATGTATGTATGTATGTATGTATGTATGTATGAATGAATGTATCAATGTATCTATGTATGCATGTATGTATGTATGTATGTATGTATTTATGTATGTATGTATGTATGTATCATATGTATATATGTATGCATGCATGCATAATATGTATGTATGTATGTCTGAATGTAGGTATGTATGTACGTATATGCTTTTGTATGCAGGGATGGATCTATGTATGGATATACGCATGCATGCATGTATTCATGCATTTATTTGTATGTATGTGTGTGCATGGATGCATGCATATACATGCATATATGTATGGATGTATATATGTGCATGTAGGCTATGTATGTATGTATGTAAGTATGCATGCATGTATGTATAGATGAATGGATATATGTATTTGTGTATGCTTGAATGTACTTGTATGTATGTGCTCATGCATATATGTATGGTTGAATATCTGTATGTATATATGTATGTATGTAAGTATGCATGCATGTATGGATATGTATTCATGTATGCATGTATTCACTTGTATGTATGTGTGTGTAGTACTGTGTACATGCATGTATAATATGTATGGATTTATATTGGCATGTGTATATGATATATATGTGTGTGTATGTATGACAGTGCGCAGGTACTTATTCTAAATGCCTCTGAAGAGCTAGTCTCTCTCTTGAAGAGACGCGATATGAACGTTTGATTAAAATTACTAAATATTCATAATCGTCCACTTTAACTTACCTCACGAACATCACCTTTCTCTGTCTAGATCAGGTATAGTCACATGGTTAGCGACGATGTGAGCTAGCATAGAGCGTTAGCGTTGCCCTCCTCCTTTATTCAGGCTTCAGACTGGCACTACTACAGCACATGCAATGGCGGAGTTTGACAGATAAATGGCGCAGTCGATAATTATGTAGCGAAATAGTAGAGGGTTTTAAAGGTGTGCAATTGGTCGTAAATAGGTGCTGCAATAGCAACCGTAGATTTGCTGTTTAACTTCCGTTGACTTTAAACTTAGTTTACACTTAAACCTCATTTGATTGGAAGCCACGAATGGATCCAGAGTTTAACGACATCTTATGGCAACAAAGGCCGTTGACGTCGACAGAAATTACTTTGGCATATTTCTACACTTTGAATCTCCGTTACCCGTATGTGAATAAAAACTGTATATTTGTTTATAATATTATGTGATTTTGGTAGGTTAGTTGCTGTTTAACGACACTGTGTGATAACAAAGATCATTAGCGTCGCCCTCTTCCTTCATCAAGAATTCGGACTGGCACTGAGAAAGTACGATCAGTTGCATCGCTTATGGATTGGATCCACAGTTTAACGGCAGCTTATGACAACATAGGCCGTAGCCGCCGACAAAGATTATTTTTGGCATATTCCAGCACTTATTGGTTATTCAACTGAGAAATTTATAGATTGCATCAATAACGTTTTAAAGGTGTCCATTGGGAGCATTACATTATCCAAAGCATAACAACTTCTCGTGGTTAGCAGCTGGTGTCGATCGTATAATAGTGGAGCATTGTATTATTACCTGGCAATTAGTAGACAGTTTCTTATTTGCGACACTGTGTCGTTGCAATGGCGATTAGCGACGAAATCTTCGATTAATTATTCAAGTTTCGACACCTTTAAAATGCAGTCATCCGCTGTTATATCAGTAGTTCATTCCAAAAGGCATTTACGTCTTTCATCTGGATTTTTAGGCAGTACTCTTGAGTAGCAACATTTTGACGTCACTTGAGTTATTAATTACATAAGGAATCTGCATTGTTTATCATTTCACGGCTGCTGAAATTACCTTACGTATGTGAGGGTCATCAATGTATTGTTATGTTTCTTCTCTGCTAATTAGATACGAAGTTAACTTTAACGACATCTTACGGCAACGAAGGTCGAGGAAGTCGGCAGAGAGTTGCTGCAAAAGTTATCATCGCTCGTGTCATTATTACTTTGACATGATTGCGAATTTGCTTCGCCAATGGACGAGACGGAGAAGTTCAGCATCGTCTTGTTTCCTGCTCATTGGATTGTATTGTATTGTATTTGTATTTGATCATTTATAAAGCGCTTCTCATAGCATAAGCCTTTCAGAAGCGCTCCCACTGCGAGATACTCCGAGGAAAAATGAAGGTTTTAAGCTGAGAAAGAGGTGAGATGCTACTAGAGAGGATTGTAGAGCGTAGAGAAGGACGAAGTCGATTCCATAGAGAGGGACCTATGCACACAAAGGATCTGGATTGAGCCATTGTGGTCCTAACACGGGGAACAAAAAGATCAAGCCGGCCAGAGGATCTGAGAGGACGCTTTGACGTTGCGGAGAGGGGGCGGAGAATTTGATTGTGAATACTGTAGTTTATTCTTCAGACCCTAAGTTACATGTAGATGACTAATCCTCTATTCAGACTGCAGCGATAGGCTGTGCTGTGGCGCTGCCAATGGTAGGCCTACTGCGGCCTCAGCACTTCAAATAAGTGCTGTGAACTGTCCATACTACACGTGTAACCATTCTGTCTGGATGTCGTCCTACAGCCTGCATGCTCCCTCCTCTAAACCTTCTTCTTCTCTAGGGGTTCTCGCACTGGGAGCGCTATTGAATTGCCACTGCTGTGAGCGGCGCTATATAAATTAACAAATACAATACAATAGGCCTACTGAGACGATTACAGAATTACATAAAACTAAGAGCGATAATATTGGGAAATCCAGTTCATCCTGTCGAATCTGCTTATCAACGCCATTAGCAAATGAGTTCAGAACATTTAGTCACTGTCCACCTAAACACGAACACACTCCTTTTCTCTTCTATTAACATTCCTTCTCAAGCTCACACCTTCCTACGACTGTGCTTGCTTAACCCTTCGTCGGGCGGAAAAAAAACTATACAACTAAGGGCGTGGGGTCAATTTTGACCCCATAGTAATAATTATGTAATTTGAATAAAACAATCACATAAATTGCATAGGAATGTCATTATTATCACCAATATTCACTGGGATGTCATATTTGTTTTACTTCCTCATGACGTCATAACGTGACGTCATGGAACGACGTCACTTCATAATGTCATGATGCCACATGTATACAAACATATGCTTGTAATAGTGTTTGTTCACTAATGATTGCATGAGAAGGTAATTAGTGTAATTATTATTCACTAAAATGTCATTATTTGTTCTTCTTCTTCATGGCATGACGTCATAACGTGACGTCATGTGATGACGTCACTTCATGATGTTATGTTGCCACATACAAACATAGGCTAGTAAAGGTGTTTGTACACTAATGATTGCATGAGAAGGTCATTAGTATTATTAATATTCACTGAAATGTCATTATTTGTTGTTCATGACATCATGACATGACGTCATAACGTGACGTCACGTAATGACGTCACTTCATGATGTCATGATGCCACAAACAAACAATTGCTTGTAATACTGGTCGTACACTACTGATTGCACGAGAAGGTCATTAGTATTATTAATATTCACTGAAATGTCATTATTTGTTGTTCATGACATCATGACATGACGTCATAACGTGACGTCACGTAATGACGTCACTTCATGATGTCATGATGCCACAAACAAACAATTGCTTGTAATACTGGTCGTACACTACTGATTGCATGAGAACGTCATTAGTATTATTAATATTCACTGAAATGTCATTATTTGTTGTTCTTCCTCATGACATGACGTCATAACGTGACTCATTTTAAGATGACATGATGCCACATACAAACATAGGCTTGTACTGCTGTTCTTATTCTAATGTATTCCTCATGAAATGACGCTAGAATAAACATGGGAGACTACTAGGAGTCTAGGAAAGTATTCCATCAATCAGCAGAGACATGTCTGAAAAGAGATCTGACAGTGGACAGGGCACACATTCCTATGCCTTGCACACAGCCGTGGCTTTTCTATCTGTCTGTCAAAGACAAACTTGGCAGCAACCTCGTTTGTTGAAGGTTCCTGAGTATCGTCTACATGTTTCAGTCGTGCTCTAATCAGCACAAGATGAGATGCATAAGGTCGTCGCTGTTCCTTTAGCTCTTGGCAAAGATCTTTCCCCAATTTCTTGATGAACAGCAGACGCTTTCCCACTGGAGCCTTGTCAAACTTCAATTTCTCATGGAGGACGTGAGCGAAAGTGCGGCAATACCCAGTTGGTTGCAGAACAGCACTACCTGGTTGAGAACTTCGTGCTGAATGTTTTTATCTTCTGGTCAGCACAGTTGACTCCGACGACTTTTGTCCAGTTGTATAAGTTTATAAAATAACCTCCGGAAGTTTCCTTGGCCAAAAGTCCCACTGGAGGTGTGCATAGTCGACAAGACGACGACCACTTTGTCTTTCTTACACTGTCTTGTCGCCGGTCTCATTGAACCCGATAAGGGATGATTACAAATCGCATCCTCTGGGACTCACAAATTCTTCGGGCAACTCTACTAGAATAGTACGAATATTACCAACCAAAGTCGCTTTCTTTGTCCACAGAACATCTCTAGCCAGGAACAGCAAGGTTACAGAATTATAACTGGTCATGTTGCGACCTTCATATTCAAGAGGTTGTATGAGCTGGCGGACAACGTTTCCTCCCAGATCTTTGGTTGGAGCTGCATCGGCGCTCTCTTTGCCGCAATATATGCTGGCATTGTACTCATGTACTGGACTTCAGCATTGCAACACATCCCTAACTTGATGCCGTACTTTGACGGCTTGTATTGTATAAATCTGCACCGACCTCGATATGGAGCGAGTCTGTCGTCAATTGTGAGAAATGGGCCTGGAAGCATTGCAAAAGCGGAAGGGCAGCACTGATAAGTAAATATAAAACGAAATAAGGAAATAATATTGCGGGTTTTTGTGCAACTTTAGACTGTTTAATGAGAAAGAAACATCAATTACTGTCCTGGGGTCAAAAATGACCCCATGACCTTATGTGTATAAATGTCCTGTAAATTGTTTTCCATCTAAAATTCGTATGCAAACTCAACTGGAATACGTAGTGACAACCTGTACAATAATTCTCGTGAAAAATCACAGCGGCCATTTCACTTTTTAATATCGATCCATGACTTGAAAATGCCCTCTGGGGTCATTATTGACCCCACGCCCGACGAAGGGTTAAGTAAAGAGCCTGGCTACTACCATTCACCGCAGATGGATTGGATCCACAGTTTAACGGCAGCTTATGACAACATAGGCCGTTTCCGCCGACAAAGATTATTTTTGGCATATTACAGCTCTTGAAAGTTGAAAGCATATTTACGTTTATATAAATTCGGACACAACCAGTTTAAAGGTGTCTAATAAGACGTTTACCATTTCCTTCATTCTAATTAACTGTTTGACAAAAACTTATCAGTTGACGCATAATCAATATTTAACGACTTTGTGTGCATGCTGCCAGAGTCTTTGACGTAGGCATTGCGTTTTAATGTAATTACAATTTGCCTCTTTAAGATAGGCGCTTCATGAACTGAGGATTTAAGTACTTGAATATGATTAGTCGCCTACGCTGACTTAATTACCACTAAGAAAGCGTTTTCTTCAGCATAAATAATAAGACTAGAATATAACAGTTGAACTATATTATTCTGGAATCAAAGTAAGTAAGTAAGTAAGTAAGTGTATTCTTTATTATACCAATCGCTAACCGCATTTTGGTTAACAAAGCAGTCATTTTAGTGGTTTAGGGAAGCCTAACATACCATAATGGCCGTTGACGTCGATAACGAAAACATTTTTTTGAGTTTTCGCCAATATGGTACGTTGGTCTATGTTTACATTTAATACGAAACGTTTTGAGATTGAACTCTGACGTGTGAACGCATATTCAAATGTAAATAATATCGGATGTAACCAGTTTAAAGGTTTCTAACTATTATCATTACTTAAAGTAATTATTTAATTAATTAACTAATACAACTCCTTTATTAATCCATAGGCAAATTTAATTAATTAAATGTGCAATGCGTGCACGGTCGCACCAAAATGTGTATCTGAGGCGCGGAACGTCATCCGCAGAGAGAAGATGTAGTTAGATATGCAAGTGCTTCCACAGTTTAACGACAGCTTATGACAACGTAGGCCGTTGCTGTCGACAAAGATTAGTTTGGCATATTACAGCTCTAGACCAAGACCTACAGATTAATTCAGCTGTCATTTTAATTGAAGCTCACGATTATTATAACGGTTGGTAAGAACATCTTGAAGGTGTCTAATTCGCATTTACTAGCTTTTTTAAAATATGTTGTTTAAAGACATTTTGCGGCTGTTACGACTGCAGAATTCGATCTCACTTCAATTAAGAAGATTATTACATAGCTGAGTGATATGCAATTTTTAGATATTTTTATGTAGTTTCTGTTTAACGATGATTTGCCTCAGCGTATATTGTTAGCGTCGCCCTCCTTGTTTGTCAAATCATTGTACTGGCATAACCAGAAAACTGTAGTGGTGGAGTTTAAATGTAGATCTATATACGTTCCTCTGCATTAAAAGTTGAGCTATTAGTAAGCCAAACTAACGGTGATATCCAATCTCTTTCATTATGGTGAGAACTATTAAAAATTATTACACACCTCTAATAAATGTGATTTTCACCATATAAATAATGCCAAACCTATGCTGTTCCAAATTATAGGTAATTCAAAAGAGCTGTAATATGCCAAAAAATCTTTGTCGGCGGAAACGGCCTATGTTGTCATAAGCTGCCGTTAAACTGTGGATCCATCCATTTTCCAAATTCAACCGAATGCTATGACGTGAGGGTCTTTAAAGAATAGTTGTGCGAACGACCCGCATAAGCAGACAGACGGACGGACGGACAGAAATGCATGCATGCAAGCACGTATATCTGTCTATCTACATGTATATAGACAGATAGACAGACATTGAACGATACACTAGAGAGACATAAAATACAATTGGAGGTGGAAACCATAGAAACGAAAATGAAGCCAACATACCTACAACGACGACGATAATCATTATGACTAGGCAGACGATGATGATTATAATAATAATCACCTATTACTGGTAAAAGTGGTCGCCTGTTTCATTGAATCAAAATCTCATGCGAACGAAGAAATGCGTTTAACATTAGATTAAAACAGAGGTGCATGTTAGTCAGGTGGTTAAGGTCCTGGACTGCGAATCAAGAGATCGGCGGTTAAAATCCCAGCCAGAGTAAGAGATATTTGCTTCTAGATATCTGCATCAACTGCGCCCTCTATCCAACTCATCTGTAACGAATGCACTAACCATCCACTGGTAATGGGAAGATCAGACAGCTAGGGAGAGGACTGTCCACCAGTCCTCATAAGCCGAGGCTAAACAAATGAAGTCGCTGACACTTCATAACTCATGTCTGCCTCTCAGTTTCATTTAAGGATCGATCCAGTGTTTGACAGCATCTTGTATTGCATAGTATTGTAGTTAAGAGTTTCTAAACAGCCTCTCGCAGTACAGACAAATCGATATAAATTACTTTAGCAGTTCTCACCGTTCCCGATACGGACAAACGTCGCAGGATGCATCTAATTACAGGGCCATGCCTGCTCTTATATAGATCCGACTGACAACGTTTTGAAGGTGTCTAAAGAGAACGCTCTAGACACAGCGGACCTAAATTTAATTGGTTAATGACTGCTTAACGATAATTTGTCATAACGAAGATGATTACTGTCACCCTCCTCCATTCTCCAGGCTTTCGACTGGCGCTACCAGAATACAGGCAGTGGCAGAGCTCTGAAGCTTATTATGACCATGCAAATTTGTTGTGTAAAATAGTAATACCTCCGTTAGTTAATGTGGCGGAGTTTCAGTTAACTTTACTCATTCATACCGACCATTTATATAAGTAAGTATATCCTTAATTGACCAATTGCTAACCGCATTTCGGTTTACATTCTACAATGGCCTATAATCAGAAATGTTACATATTAATTTCTAGTGCTTTTCAAACTGTGTTGTGTTTTATTCAACAGTTAGGGCCCCTTTAAGAGGTCTGATATCAATGCCTTAGGAAGACTTTAAAAGGTGTTTAAGGAAGTGCTCTTCTTCAACTCTGACGCTTGTTGCAGTATTAACGCAATTTAAGTTCAAGAATTATTGTAATTACGACAATTTATATAGCTCTCGTACTCAACGAGCTACTTCAATTACAATTACAGTGACGGCTAGTTTCCTACTTTTGGAAGAAAATGTCAAATCCCATGATAGTAGCCATTGGCGGCGCCAGGGGGATAGGGGGCTTAACCCCCTTAACTGCGGCTCAGCCCCCAAAAAGTGGGAAAGCACTGCAAATCACAGGGAAGAGGGGACAAAAGGGAAGGGCTTGGAGCTTTAGCCCCCCCAAACTTGAAATCCTGGCGCCTCCACTGATAGTAGCATCACCCGAAACTCATTGCATTTTCACGAATCTCACGATGCATGCTAAGCATGGATGGTGCAGATACCTCCCTTTACCCTGTGCAACGTTAATGATTAGGCAGTAGTTTATATGACGTCAATGACTACTGCACAATGCATTAACCGATGGCGCATAAAAACACAGTCTAAGTCATTTGAATTTGAGCCACTGAACCGTATCTCAATGCACGGATGGAGGTATGAGGTAGTGCTTTATTTGAATCCAAAGGTAGGGGACCACAGCGTTCATGACTGTCTGAAGGCAACGCAATTATGGACACGGGCGGTGGAGGTGGATCCCTAACAACTGAACTTGAGACTATAGATTAGGCAGAAATGATGATGATGATGATGATGATGATGATGATGATGATGATGATGATGATGATGACGACGATGATGATGATGATGATGATGATGATGATGATGACGATGACGATGACGATGACGATGACGATGACGATGACGATGACGATGACGATGACGATGACGATGACGATGACGATGACGATGACGATGACGATGACGATGACGATGACGATGACGATGACGATGACGATGACGATGACGATGACGATGACGATGACGATGACGATGACGATGATGATGGTGGTGGTGGTGGTGTTGGTGGTGGTGGTGGTGATGATGATGATGATTGATGATTATGATGATGATGATGATGATGATGATGATGATGATGATGATGATGATGATGATGATGATGATGATGATGATGATGATGATGATGATGATGATGATGATGATGATGATGATGATGATGATGATGATGATGATGATGATGATGATGATGCATGGACACATATGTGAACGTAGATCCATGTATACATACAATACATAATTACAGGCATATTAATTAAATAGACATACGCACACGCACACACACAAACACACACACACACACACACACACACACACACACACACACACACACACACACACACACACACACACACACACACACATGCTTGCTTTTGCATGCACCCGTTTGGAGTTGCTAACCACAGCTGCAGTGGAAGTAAACACCTTGAGGATATTTTTATAGCGCCCATTCCAGCATCCAGTCTCAGATTAATTTCCGGTGCAAAATGTCGGCGAGAAATTTCTAACGACGTCGTATATAATAAAACCACGTGCTCTCATGATTTCAATCAAATCCTTTCGTAAAGATACCGCTAAGGTTTCTCTTAATTAATTTCACTCAAAGGCAAACTCCGCCTACGTTGTTTGGTTAAGAATAGCGATAGTTTAAAAATTGCAATATACGTCATACCTCTAAGAATAGCACAATATACCATTCGGCTAAGAATAGCAAAATACGGTATTCGTCGAAGATTAGCAATTGTGTTTTCGGCTAAAAATAGTAACCGTATAGTCGGTCAGATAGACTGGCACAAAATCATCACTCAAGTCCATTCTGAAAAGACGTGAACATCGCATCATAACACTCGGCTGTAGACCTACCTCGTCCAAAGGGGGATCACTGGGCGGACGCTCCACACTATCGACGCACTTCGACCAGAGACTCTGAACTTGTTGCCATTCACCAGCTATTTATGAGTGTCCGCTGATTAGGCTCCACGTGTGCTGACTCTTCCTGTTTTCTGTGCATTGTTTTGCTTACTGATGATATTTATCCTCTAACTGACAATTAATATTCCACAGGCTAGAACTGAGAACGTCAATAATTAGTTCTTTTATTATAGTGGCGCTATACAAATTGCTAATTACAATGACGAGGGAAATTAATTTCGTTGGACAGAAAGCGTGATTTGTTGTCGGCTGGAGCCGATCGTAAATCTGTTACCATGTCAACGGGCGCCATGACAACACAGCCTCACATAAATGAACGTGATCTTTACGAAGCCCGCCACAACTGAACACCATCGCTGGTAACAGCAGATACAACTGTAGCTGATCTACAGTGTTGCCTAATGTCATGCTATGCGACATTTGGATCTAATCGTTTGCGCGTTCGATATTTAATCTATCGATTAAGGGTACGAACGGAAAAATTATAATCACATTCACTAATGTTCGAAGGATAATAAATGCATTGATAAAATTAACTAATTAGTTAATTAATTAAATATCACTGATTGAAGATTCAATGATTTTGTTCACACAGTTTAAAAGATTCCATTTCTTGACTACTGACAGATACAATAACTTTAAGCAAACCGAAATGGCTTAATAATTGAATCCAGCATCCACAACATTGTAATTTAAGTGTTAATTATATACGAGATATATACACTGTGTCCGGATGAAAAGTAGAACACAACAAAAAGTGTCATAACTCGGTCAAAACTATCAGTATTTACCTGAAATTTTAAACACAACAACAGTGACCATATCTACACGAGATCCTAAAGCCGTTTGGAAATGTTCATGAATTTATCATATTTATGAGCGTTTGCAATGGAGCACTGACAAATTAAAGTTTCCAACATGGGCCCTTACATATTACATAAGAAACACGTGCCTGCTGAACGTCTCCTCAAAACACGTTCACACTTTTCAAAGTCACTAATGGTCTCAGTCGGTGTGTCAACCCTGGGGTGCACTCATTTGATCTTTGTTGAGCCGGGTGTGAAGGTAAATGGAGCGTACTATCGCGATGTGCTGCTCACTCAACATCTGCTACCTGCTATCAAGCAGGTTTCTGGCGGCTACTTCACATTCCAACAAGACAGTGCCCCTGCGCATCGAGCACGTGAGACCATTGCTCTGCTGTCCCGGGAGACACCCGACTTCATATCACCGCAGATGTGGCCACCCAACAGTCCAGACCTCAATCCAGTTGACTACCAAATCTGGAGTGTACTGCAGGAGCGCGTTTATCGTTCCCGTATTCGTGACGTCGATCATCTAAGGGCGCGTCTGGTTGAGGAGTGGCAGCTGTTTGACCACGCGATCATCGACCGGGCCATCAAACAGTGGCGTCCACGTCTACGGTCATGTGTCCGTGAACGAGGAGGACATTTTGAACACCAGCTGTAGCTGAACTTCACTTTCTTATGTAATATGTAAGGGCCCATGTTGGAAACTTTAATTTGTCAGTGCTCCATTGCAAACGCTCATAAATATGATAAATTCACGAACATTTCCAAACGGCTTTAGGATCTCGTGTAGATATGGTCACTGTTGTTGTGTTTAAAATTTCAGGTAAATACTGATAGTTTTGACCGAGTTATGACACTTTTTGTTGTGTTCTACTTTTCATCCGAGATATATATATAATATATACAGGCAAAGAAGTAAAGCATTAAATATCAATCCATGTATCATACATGGGTAGAAATGTAATGCTTTACTTCCTTATATATATATATATATATATATATATATATATTGCAGATAGTATCTTTATATATTATATATATTGTATTGCGTCGAGTGGCTGTGTAATCGGTCAGTCGTATATTTTGAGCTCGAGATTTATCTACGTGTTTTTTCCTCTTACGCAGTTTTTCATTTCTGCTTTCATTAGCGATGCATTTTGTCGCCGTCGCGACAACTAAGACATTTTGGAGTTTCTCTTGTAACCTTTTTTCAACATTTCCGCTGTCTTTTTCGATGTCATCTGAGAGACTTGGCGACTGTCTGAGGACCCACTGCTCGGAACACTCTTCCAGACCATGTGAAGTATGAACTATTTCTGAGACATTTAAATCACAGCTCAGGACCTTTCTTTTCAGTGTATTTTATGACTGTCATTGATTTTTTTAAACTCATGCGTAGTGCTGTTTTCTACGGCCTCGGCTGGGCTATGGCGCTTTTTAAATATTCTTCTTCTCCTCCTTTTTCTCCTCCTCCTCTTCTTCTTTCTCTTCCTCATCTTCGTGTGGGCCTGTATTCTTACAGACGCACTGTTATTTATGGCCTATTATTTACATTGATATTATAAGCTTATTAATATTTCTGTGCACCAAAGAATTACGGCTGCATTCATAATTTACCACAGCCGGAGGTAGGCCCTCTAGCGAAAAGCACAAGAAAGAAGCCTAATGACGGCAAGCATTCGTTCGCCATATTATTGCTTCGTATTCCAGGTTCCCGTTGAAAGGCAGAGAGAGACGGGTGATTTAGAAACGAATTGAGACGTCTGTAATTAATGGCGTATTATTGCTAATTTCCACCGTCAAAAGCAATTCACAGCTTAATCTCTGTCGCAGACGGAAAGTAGAGTGCAATGTGGTCACTGAACGCATGGCTGCACATTTTTAATTAAGTAAGAAAATAGCTTTCACTTGGATATAATAAAGTAAAACTTAAAACTCACATCTCCCATGTGCAACTTGGGGACGCTCATGTTGCTGCAGAATGCATACTGCTAAAATATTGCTTGACGTGTAGACCTAATTGGACACCTTTAAAATGCAGTTGTATGACGTTATACATATTTACGAAAATAGGTCGCGTTTTAGAAAGGATAGTTGCTTTCCATAAACTGTTGAAAAGGTTAATGTCGAGGTCAATGGCTTTGTTTTCATAAGACGTCATTAAACACTGACACCAATTTTCAACGTTTTAATGAAGTTTGACGTACAATTTAGAGAGTGACATGGGGAATTTCCCCGCGGGGAAACCGCGGTAACCGCGGTAAATCCCGCGGTAATGGGGACAACAATTGCGGTAATACCGCGGTAATGGGGACAAAATTGCGGCAATACCGCGGTAATGGGGTTTACTCTCGCGGTAATACCGCGGTAATGGGGAATGAGCCGGCAATAAACCCGGGTGATGTTGAGAACTTGAGAACTGATAAGGAGAGTTTATTAGTTTCTAAAGCCTACTAGTCAGAAATAGTCAGGACTTGGTTAATGCAAACTGTCCATAAGATAATAACAGACTAATGCAGTCAACAATACAAATAGTTTTGTAAGCTAAAAACTGTTATTTTTTAATTTGAATTTGTGTAAACTTTTTGCGGGGAATGTGATGTCGTCCTGCGGGGATGGGGTGGGGATGGGGAGCAAACCTGCGGGGATGGGGTGGGGATGGGGAGCAAACCTGCGGGGATGGGGCGGGGATGGGGACAAACCCTGCGGGGATGGGGTGGGGATGGGGACGACTAACTTGGTGCGGGGTGGGGATGGGGACGAGATTGTCTCCCCATGTCACTCTCTAACGTACATTTTAATTTAAAACTCCGCCACTATCCTTATCCTGGTATTGCCATTTCCAAGCCTGGAGAACGTCGGAGGAAGACGACGTCAAAGGCATTGGCTGACGTAAGATGTCGTTTAACACTGGGACAATAATTTTGTAATAGACCGTAGCGAAGCTCGCATATCCCATGTGTAGCGTGGGGCGCTCATTTACTTCACATGACTTGGCTCTTCAGCGCATCCTATGGTTCTGTTTGTTTATTTGTTTGTTTGTCTTAAGTAAGAAAATAGCTTTCGTTTGGATATATTAAGATAAAAGTCAAAGATCCCATGGGGAACTTGGGAGAGCTCTTGTTGTTGCACAGTGCATAACTTACTACTACTATTATTGCAGTCTCGTTTGACATGAACTTGGACACCTTTAAAATGCAGTCATATGACGCTATACATATTTATCAAAATAAGTCGCTTTTTTATTCAGATCGCGGCGTTCTGCATTATGTCATAGCAACAGCGAGAACTGTTTGAAATAATAGCTGTCGACGTCAACCGTCTTTGTTTTCTTAAGACGTCGTTAACGCTGAATCCAATCCAACGTTTTAATGATCTGACTTTTCAATATAATACATAAAAAAAGTCCCATATCCCATGTGTAACTCGTGGGGTCGCTTATGTCCTTCACTTTACTTCGCCCTTGAGATGGTAGTGAACGAAGCTCAAGGTTTTAGACTCGCGACCAATGCGTACGTGAAGCATTTGGATGTGAGAGACGCAAAGGAAATTAGAAGTTGTCGCAGGATCAGAAAGTGGTCTGACTAGATGTAATGCAACGAGTAACTTCTATTGCGGCGGTGTCTAATGCACGTTAAAGAAATCTCCATCGTTCAACATTTCCCGGCGGCTGCGGGCGTTGACGTAGACCATATATACCTTACCTATTATGACGGCCATAAAAGTATTGTTATGTTTCTTCTATGCGCATTAGATCCGACATACTTCAACTACATCTTATGTCAACAGATGAAGTCGGCAGAAAATTTTTTTAACAGTTATCACCGTTCATTTGGCATAATACAACCTTTCCAATTTACTGCGCGTGTTTTATTATTCCATAGGATAGGATAGGATCCTCAGTTTAACGGCAGCTTATGACAACATTGGCCGTTGCCGCCGACAAAGATTAGTTTTTGGCATATTACAGCTCAAAAAGTTATATCAAGTTATATCAAATAGTTATTATTCCATAACTATAGCCATTCGTTTATTCTTTAAAGTCATCTTACAGATGCTATGGCTATTCACGTCCTCGATATTGGATTGGATCCACAGTTTAACGGCAGCTTATGACAACACGGGGCGTTGCCGCCGACAAAGATTATTTTTGGCATATTACAGCTCTGCAACTAAAATACTGATAATACCATTAGCTTCCAAAGCAGTTTGAAAAGTATATAACAGCGGATGAAAGCGTTTTAAAGGTGTCGAAGTTAACGTCGACCAATGAGATATAATAATATATTATAAGCCCTAGAGACCGCATGACGTATGTTTCCTTCAGGTCGCAGTGAAGTCACAATCGCTAAGCGACCTTGACCCAGAAGCTAGGCATTCTAAATATAGATATCGAGGTTTACTTTTGTATAGCCTATCATAGCTAAGTTGTACTGTGAAATGAAGCTTGCATGACGTCATCCAGCGCTCATTAACATAATTGGTGACGTTCCACGCAATACACGTCGATGATGACCTCGATTTCTCGATTATGACGTCAGTCAACGCTCATTTTGCCTAGCTTAAGGGCGAAGGCCGTTTTGAATCGGCAGCCTCAAACGTAGATGGTAGATGTTCGCTCTAGTGATATATTTATATATTATACATCTCTATGACGTCGACCTACGAATATAAGTTAAAGTTAGACTAATTTATTTCTATAAATTACATAATAATAATTATAAGGTAGTAAGTAGTAACAGTTTTCTGTGTTCTACGACATCTTGTGGCTGTCGGGGCCGTTCACTCTGAGCTCGTCAGACAAACTGCTTATAAAAAGTCAATCTATCACTATAAAAGCATTTTCACAATTATATAGAATTGGGTACAATCATATAAAGGTGTCTTAATACACGTTAACCGAAAGGTGCAACAATGATTATAACATTTTTAATGATAATGAATATCGTACCAGCAGTGGTATCCATATTTACTGCCATCTTGTGGTTGTCTGCGTTAACGTATTATTAAAAGGCAGTGGTGTTTGTTCAACGTGTTTCTGGATTGAATTCATTAGAGTTTAGCGACATCTTCTGGCAGCAAATGCAGACTACTTTCGATCGACAATTATTGTACAATGCTCACTGTTGCTAACAGCTGGAGTTGTCCATAATATTCCTGAATCAATGTCTAGGAATCTAATATAAACCCTTGAAAGCATTACGACTACGCTTTCAAACAACGCGTTTAGGCCTTTGTCTTCTTCACGAAGATTTACTGTGAATTGAGAAAAATGAAAAGACCAATAATCAATAGTAATTCGTGCAATAATAGAGACTATTATTCGTTTAATAAATCCAAGTTTAAGGAATTTCAGTTCAATAATTGATTATAAAATTTATTATGTTTCTATGATTTTTCTGAAGTTTTAGCTTCAGACCATTCCATCCAAGCCGATCCCCAACACCGTTAGGTCGAGGTTGAAAGATAATATCGCGCCGCATTAAGAATTCTAATTAATAACTTCTATCGCACCGACCTCTAATATGCAAGATATCAACCGATCGAGCACCAAAAACGCCGTAATGAGGTCAATACAAAGAATATTAATCATGATAAAACTGAGGGACATCCTATGGTGGATTTTCTGTTTGAAGATGAAAAAGTAATATTAGAAGGGGAACTAGTCATCCCGCCCTTAGAATAATGGGGTTACAGAGGAATTCAGTTGCATCGATACTCATGCAACACAAACTAAATCCATGGTTTGTAACTGCAAATTGCGCAATTATGAGCGATCCTTGATAAAACACTAGAGTAGTCATCCAGACTTTGACCCTGTGCAGAAGAGCCAGATCCAATAGAGTGGTCTTCTTCAACTGTTTTTCGAAGTCGTGCCATGGAAAGGAAACGAACTCATGTCGCAGACTGCGTGGAAGCCCATTCCAGATTGATGGACCGACCACTTCGAAGATTTCACGCTGCATAGTGAAAGTACGCGAAAGAGAACAACCAGGTCAGACGTTAATACACAAATATAATATTCGTAATAAAAGCTCCGATGGGAATGGTTTATCATTCACGAATGCATTGTAGCAGTACGAAGACGGGGGAACAACCTGATCACCCCCAACAGAAAACTGCTAAACCTGGATGAATCCAGAGTTTCATATCTTATGGCAACAAAAGCCGTTTACCTCAGCGGAAATCATTTGTAATAGTTTTAACGCGTTTGGTCATTGTTCGACCTCTCGTCCGCTCGTTTTTGTTTGGGGCTATCAAATTTAAGTCAAATTGGTTTCATTAATGTCAAAAGAAAATATCTTTTTTAAACACATTTAGTTTTCTACGGAAGTCTTTTAAGTAATTCGATGTTTTTTCCCGAATTTTTCTATTTCGACCCCGGAGCCTCACTGTTGAAATACGTTGTTACACTGAACAGGTTTTGTGTCATTTGTTACGTATAAGGTAGTAGTAACAAAATTATTAATTCTTTATCGACTTCTTGTGGCCGTCAGGGCCGTTCACCCTGAACTCATCAGTCAAAATAATATGATTTGGTGAAAAATCAAAATAATTTTAAAAATAAACGCATATTTACATTTATATAGATAGCCTACTGTTAGAACCAGGTTAAGGGTGTCTAAATAGACGTTGCCCATAAGGTATTGACTTCCTTGAAAAAAGGTGTTGCCTTCAATGTAATTAATTGTGACAAAAAAATGTAGTAGTTGCAGCAATAGTAACATTTAATGACATCTTGTGGCTGCCAGGGTCGTTGATGTAGACCTTAGCTTCCCATAGAATTATAATTTCCCTTGTTGTAAAAGTATTTTATTTATTTAATCCAACGTTTAACGTCGTCTTATGACATCAAAGGCCGTTGACGACAATCCAGGAAAGATACAATTCAATGATTACAAGAAACTTATAGCATCCGTATGACACCATCAAATGTGTCAAACAGAGCTTTACAATTTCACTATATTCAATATTTTTGTAACATAAGGTAGTTCATCTTATTCTGTCTATGATTTCTATATTCTGACAAAAGATTCCATGCAAATTAAACAATGTTATGTAACTATGCAGCAATTGATCCATATACAAAATTTACTAAGTACTCTTTTAAACTGTTCATGTATCTAACATACTATACATGTAATAAAAGTTCATTCAATAACATAGCATACACGTATTATAATTGTTTAAAGTATAGTTTCAATACATTAAAATTATAATCACAGATCTCTTATTATAACACATTACTTTATTAAACACATTACTTTATTAAAAGTAGTAAGTATTAAAAGTATTTATTGCATAACGACATCTTGTTGCGGTCAGGACAGTAACGCTGAGCTCGTCAGGCGAATAAAACCACGTGAAGGATTCACTGACAATTAAGCGCATATATATCTTTATATAGATTCGGTCTGAGCCAGTTTAAAGGTGTCTAAATTGACGTTGACCACAAGGTGTCTTCATTGCAATTAATGATGTGACAAATAAATAGCATTTACAGCTACATTATCGATAGTTAGCGACATCTTGTGGCCTCCAAGGTCGTTGATCTAAACTTTATCTTTCCATAAAATTACAACTTTGTCTTAACAGGATTTGTGCTTCACTATACTACAAAAAACAGCAGTGTCGTTTTTTTCAACTAATAATGGAATTGGATGAATCCATAGTTTAGCGACATCTTATAGCAACAAAGGCCTTTGACGTTGGCAGAAGTTGGCAAGCTTATAGTATCGGGGCTGAACTCTGTGGCGTCTCTGGCTGAACGATTCGTGTTATACACAGCAAATTTAGGCATGTTGCCATTGGCCACAAGAAAACGGGCGCGGTGCCCCCTAATTGGCCGGTTTAAACCAGACATGGAGTATAGATTACCGCAAAATCCTTAAACGCGATTTCTTCTGCTAGACAATCTGATCGATTATACAAGATGAATCTGTTTGAAATTAACGACATCAGTCTGCAAAGATAAACTCGGCGTTCTACAGTATCTACAACGACAGAAAATTTTGCATAGTGAAGTCAAATGAGTTCAGCCCCCGAAGCTATAAGCTTACCCAGAAGTTATTTTGGCATATTACAGCTCTCATGGAATTGAATTCTGTTTGTCGAACACGTAAGAGCGGATGAATGCCTTTTACAATTGTCTCCGTTCACGTCAACCTAAAATGTTTTACTTCTATGTTAAACTAATTTCATCTTGTTGCTTAACGTTATCTTGTGGCTGTCAAGGCCGTTCTGAGCTATAACATTCACTTGGTCACTGCAAGTATGTTTTCAATTATAATCTTTCTTTAAAGGCCACCATTAATTTTCTAATGTAATCTGTAATTTGGTGTCCCTACTTAGCGGGATTCTTTATCCCTTTAGGGCCTCCTTTTTTGTAGCCGTGTTGAAATTTATATGTAAACCTGATGATTTTGTTTAATTTGGTTGCAAAATAAACATGTTGATTGATTGATTGATTGATTGATTGATTGATTGATTGATTGATTGATTGATTGATTGATTGATTGATTGATTGATTGATTGATTGATTGATTGATTGATTGATTGATTGATTGATTGATTGATTGATTGATTGATTGATTGATTGATTGATTGATTGATTGATTGATTGATTGATTGATTGATTGATTGATTGATTGATTGATTGATTGATTGATTGATTGATTGATTGATTGATTGATTGATTGATTGATTGATTGATTGATTGATTATGACATTGATCTATGTCCACTTCGACGACAGAGCACATATTCAGGTATATATTGCATTGGATAGAACCAGTTTAAAGGTGTCTAAGTAGAGGGGCGAATGGGGTGGTAAGCATCTCTAAAAGCCTCTACCACCCAAATGACCACCACGCCACCTTCACGTGGTACCCCTGTTGGAAACAAAGTGCGTGGTGGACGACCGAGCCCTCGCGGTCGGGTACGGATCGGGTAGGCATTTCACGGGTCGGGTCGGGTACGGGTAGGAGCATTACGGGTACGGGTATACCCGGTTTTACCCGTACAGACGTGAAGTTTATAGGTTACAATGTCGCCTTGCATATAATAGTGAATCTTGCACCGGCAAAGACTTACTTACATGTAGTCTAACTGGCACATCCTAAATCTAAGTACCATATGCCTGCACATAATATACATATACATATATATATAGTTATACACATTTACACATAATATAGAAATATACATAAATATACAAATATATGCATACACATTATATGCATTTGCACATATATACATATTATACACATATACAGGGTGGCCCAATAAAAAATGTCCCACCAGATAAAATGCAATTTCTCCGCAACCAATTTAGATTTTTCTACCAAACTTTCAGGATTTATAGGGGAAAGATATTTTAAGGATTCCTGAAACTTTCACTGAAAAGTTTCATTGCTTCAAAAATTACAGCTGTTTAAATATTCAATTCCGTATTTTCAAATTTACAAAGAAAAATTAACAGTCACTTGTCATTTTCAATGTCAAATAACATCACCTTCCATTACGAATTCAGAAACCTGTTAGACAGTTTATCTCAAAGCATGTTCGACGTGTAAACCACCAGCTTTCACACAATCTCAAAGTCTTTTTGTGAAGCTCAGTATGGTCTTTGTAATTGAGTCCTGTGGCAGCTGATCCCATAATATTAACTGCAAGACTTTCTTCAGCTCGTCAGTGTTCTTCAGCTTGGGATGAAATGTCTGGTAGCATTCAAGCATAGCTCCCCAGACGTGGTAACCAAGATGGTTAAGGTCTGGCGACTTTGTTGGCCATTCGTCTTTGCCAATTAATTAACTGCAGTTGATGGCAATAGTCTTGAGCCTACTTTGCCGTTGAGCAGGCGTAACATCCTGCTGGAAAATGTAACCAGGCGGTAGAACAGACTTGCAGGACTTCGTCAATCAGTCTGGGTAACAGAGTTTAATGTCTACTTTAGCCTTGTCTGGAATGAAGACAGCACACCTTCCTTACTGCCGTAACAAACGCCAGCAGAAACCATGAAGTGCTTCGAAAACTTGGCTCTCTCAACCACCAGGCGACTTTCGCGAACGTCGCGCCTCTTGCCGGCAGACCAAACGCAGTCGTTCTGAGGGTTAACCGCCGGGTTCAGGTAACAGTTTTCGACAGATTCTGAGATGATCCGAGCTGGAATAGGACAAAATGCAGAGAGATGAAGATCACGTTTCACAAGTGTTCAGTTCTTCAGTGACTCAAACAACGAGGCCATGCTGAGCTTCACAAAAGACTTTGAGCTTGTGCGAAAGCTGGGGCGTGCACTTTGAACATGCTTTGAGATAAACTGTCTAACAGATTTTTGAATTCTTAATGAAAGGTGATGTTATTTGACATTGAAAATCACAAAGCGACTGTTCAAATTTTATTTGTAAATTTGAAAATACGGAATTGAATATTTAAACA
>JACEVL010000639.1:75000-110000 GCA_020284085.1 Aporrectodea caliginosa
TGTCTATAAATATTATATAATATATATTATAAATATAAACAATATATACACAATAATAGAGGCAAATAAGTGAAACATTAAATATCAATCCATGTGCATACATGGATTGATTTTTGCTTGCTTTACTTCCTTAACTGAAATATATATATTTATATATTTTATACATTGTATTGCGTCGAGTGGTTTTGGCTTCGGTCAGTCGTATATTTTGAGCTCGAGATTTATCTGTGAGTTTTTCATCATACGCTGTTTTTTCATTTCTGCCTTTCATTAGCAATACATCTTGTCGCCGTCTCGACAACTAAGACATTTTGGAGTTTCTCTTGTGACCTTTTCAACATTTCCGTTGTCTTTTTCGATGTCTTATGAGAGACTTGGCGACTGTAGCAGGACCCACTGCACGGACCACTCTTCCATACCATGTGAAGAATGCGGTATGCGGACGTTTCGTCAACGGACGATTCGTCAACGGACTGTTCGTCAAGGACGGTTCGTCAAGTGGACGATTCGTCAACGGACTGTTCGTCAACGGACTGTTCCTCAAACGGAATCGATTATTAATTCTCGTTGACCAATAAAAGGATTGCTAGCCCATTAAGCGTGACGGCAAGTCCGCAAAATACATACAATTGATGTTGGATTGTTGGATGTTGGATTGATGATAATAACTCTTCCTTAAATAGAAGTTGGATTGATGAAAATAATTTTTAAAAGTTAAAGTTGGATTGATGAAAATAGTTTCATTGCGAAACTAGAAGTCGGATTGATGAAAATAATTCTTGCTATTTTGCAAAACTTGGTTTCATCGATACAACTTCTATTTAAGCACATAATTTCTGTCATCAATCCAACTTCTAGTTAAGCAAAGAATTTCTTTCATCAATCCAACTTCTAGTTAAGCAAAGAATTAGTCTCATCAATCCAATTCCTATTTAAGCAAAGACTTTCTTTTATCAATCCAACTTCCAATTTAAATTGAGAGCGCGTGATATAGGCCTATGTGCAAGAAAAATGGCTTACGTAATCTCCCCCAAGCGAGGACATAATTATACAATATCTTCTGGTTCCACTGGAAAAGTTTACTATTTCCCTTGGACGAACAGTCCGTTGACGAATCGTCCGTTGACGAAACGTCCACTTGACGAACAGTCCTTGACGAACAGTCCGTTGACGAATCGTCCGTTGACGAAACGTCCCCAAACCGAAGAATGCACCATTTCTGAGACATTTAAATCGCAGCTCAAGACCTTTCTTTCTGCGTATTATATGACCGTAATTGGTCTCTTTAACTCATGCGCAGTGCTGCTTTCTTCTGCTGGGTAATGGCGCTTTATAAATCTTCTTCTTCTTCTCCTTCTCCATTTTCTCCTCCTCCTCCTCCTCCTCCTCCTCCTCCTCCTCCTCCTCCTCGTCCTCCTCCTCCTCGTCCTCCTCCTCATCTTCGTGTGTGCCTTGTTTCTTACAGACGCACTAATTTATGGCCTTTTATTTACATTGATATTATATGAATATTTCTGCTCACCAAAGAATTACGGCTGCATTCATAATTTACCATAGCCTGAGCCTCTAGCGAAAAGCATAAGAAACAAGCCTAAATGACGTCAAGCTTTCGTCTGTCATATTATTACTCCATTTTCCAGGCTACAATAATAATTATTGCATATTGCTTATCCACAGTAGGCTGTCTCTCTGTCGTATATGTCCGTTTTGTTATGATCTTACGGACTGATCTTCTGGATACTGACCTCATTACGGCTTGGTTTTGGTGTGCCATCGGTTGATGCCTTGTGCATTAGACATCGGCGCAATAGAAGTTGCTAATTACATTACATTACATTACATTACATTACATTACGTTATGACAGGCGGAGACCCGTGATTTAGAAACGAATTGAGGCTTCTCTAATTAATCACGTATTATTGCTAATTTCCACCGTCAACAGCAATTCAAAACTTAATCTGTAGCAGATGGAAAGCAGAGTACAATGTGATCATTGAAAGCGTGACTGCACATTTTTTATTAAATAAGAAATAGCATTCCTTTGGATGTAATGAAGTTAAGCTCACATAGACCACGCTCATGTTTCCTGCGTAGTGAATATTGTATTATCGCTGGACGTGTACTTGGTCACTTGGACACCTCTAAAATGCAGTTCTATGACGCTATACATATTTACCAAAACAGGTTGCCATTTAGATATTACTCTGTGACAGTCCTGCATTATGTCATAGCAACGGTGAGAACTGTTTGAAATAATAACTGTCGACGTCAGCTTCCTTTGTTTCCATAAGACGTCATTAACGCTACATCGAAATCGAATCCAACGTTTCAATGATCTTTGACGCATTTTTAATACATGAACATATAAAAAATCCCATATCTCACATGTATCCCGTAGGCTGTCTCTCTGTCTCTTACGGACTGATCTTTTTGGATGTTGACCTGAATACGGCTTGGTTTTGGTGTGCCATCGGTTGATTCCTTGTGCATTAGACACCGGCGCAATAGAAGTTGTTAATTACATTACATTACATTACATGTGACTCGTGGGGTCGCTTATTTCCTTCACTAGACTTCGCCCTTGAGCCGACAGTGTACGAGCTCAAGGTTTTAGACGCGCGACCAATGCGTAGGCCTCCGTGAAGCATTTGGATGTGAGAGACGCAAAGGAAATTAGAAGTTGTCGCGGGATCAGAATGTGGTCTGACTAGATGTAATGCAACGAGTAACTTCTATTGCGCCGGTGTCTAATGCACAAGGCATCAACCGATGGCACATCAAAATCAAGCCGTAATGAGGTCAGTATCCAGAAAATCAGTCCGTAAGATCATGACACAACGGACATATACGACGACGACGACGAAGAAGAAGCAATCGAAGAAAAATTGGAGGAATATAAGGAAGAAGAGGAGGAGAATAATGGGGGGGAAAAGGACAATGAAGAGAATTAGGAGGAGTTAGAGAACTAGGAGGAGAAAAGAATCAGTAATAGAATTATTTGAAGTAAAAGGAGATTAAGAAAGAGAATAGGGAGGAGAAAAATATATAGCCGTGAACAGGGAAGATAATAGGGAGGAGAGCAGGAGGAGAATATGGAAGAAAAGGAGTTGGAGCATGAGAGGAGAATAAAAAAGGAGGAGGAGTTTAAGATGGAGGAGAATAGGAAGAAATAAAAGAGAAAGCAAATTGTAAAAAATGAGGATTATGAGAAGGAGAAGAATATAGGCAAGGAGGTGGAGAGAATAAGGAGGAATAGCAGAAGGAGATTCGGGAAGAGAAGAATAATGAATGGTTCGTGAATAGGCCTACGGAGGTGGGGAATAAAAAGGAGGAGGAGAACGTGGAAGAGGATAAGCGGGAGAAGTACAATTGAAACAGGAGGGTAATAAGTAGGAGAAGGATATGGGCAAGAAGGTGACATAGGAAAGTAAGGGGAAGGCTGTAGGAGAGTAGGGATCAGGATGAGATGAAGCGCGAGGAGTAAAATTGGGAGGAGGATAAGAAGGAAGAGGAGAATAAGTAGGAGAAGACAGTGGAGGAGGACGGAAGAAGAAGTGGTAGGACAATCAGGAGGAGGAACCGTAACCAGCTCAATGTCTAGAAAACCAATCCGCTAAGACAGAGAGGCAGCCTATGGTGAGCAACCAGTTTGTAACAGGCAAGTTAATAGCGGATGTGAAGTGATCATTTAATGATTAATTATTTAGGTCTCAGGTTGCTAAAAACGGCATTCAACGATTCCTGCTATAACTGGTCAAATTGACATTGAGACGCTTACAATAGAAA
This sequence comes from Aporrectodea caliginosa, assembly GCA_020284085.1. Lineage (NCBI taxonomy): Eukaryota > Metazoa > Annelida > Clitellata > Crassiclitellata > Lumbricidae > Aporrectodea > Aporrectodea caliginosa. Next base: position 78,788 of record JACEVL010000639.1, read on the forward strand.
ATAATTTCAGGATTTTTTAATCTGCAATCTCTCAGTGCTCATTGTTATAGAACTTCATCAAGATACTCATCGGAGGTTCTCTTAACCTATCTACACAGGACCACAGTCGAACAGAATGGTCTTCAACCGCTAACGAAAAAGATTGATTACTGAGTTGCTGTACAACTAAGCTGTGTCACAACAAACTTGATTAGGATCTCCTCCTCCTTCCTTAGGACTGGCGATACCAATGCCTTCATGAATAATAAACTGAATGTGTTTGTGATGTAGAGTCTTGTAGACACGATGCGACATTTTCCTGTATTCCGAATATTGCACAAAACTGGTCACACCAGGTTGTATAAAGCGTTTCCAGTCGCGTGCATAAATAGGTCCCTGTTAACGATAGTACGTGTTGTTTTATTGCAATACGTATTTTATTTCTCCAAGGTTTAACGTCGTCATATGACATCAAAGGCCGTTGACGACAATTTAAAACATATACAGTGCAGTGAAATGAATTCATAGCGTCCAAAAGACACCATTTAAGACTGTCCAAACATAACTTTGAAATGTTATTAGTGTTCATTGTTTAACGACATAAACAAAATTACAATTCATAAATATACAATTTGATACATGCAATTTGGTATCTGATGCAAATTCAACAATATTTAGTAGCAATTGTCGTATACAAGAAAGGTTTCTTCAAATTAATTCTTGATCACCATTACTAATGCACATTTACTTCTTAATCTATTTATTTCAATAACATTTATTTTACAAATTTAGAAGACACGAAAGTTTAACATGAAGTTCACTTTTGGATTTTTAAGATGTCATCAATCAGTAAAGTCAAGCATTTCTAAAGAAATATATTCAACAGTGAATATGACAATTCTTTATCATTTATTATGCTACCGTGTTGACAATAGAATAAACTTCACCCGAAATTCTCAATTTATTACATTCAATGTTCTTAATACAGCTTGATTGATATTTGTCACACATGCAAGTAAGACATGAAGTTTGTAATTTTTGGTACATTGTATGGAAGTATTTAATAATTTCAATCACACAACACCATCATAATATATGCAAACAGTTAGAACAGGACTCTAATACATCCACAGTATGTATACAACATAGCAAATTCAACAAGAGTCTACAAACGAGCATAACCACAGACCAAAGTTCACAAGAAACATCATATCATATTAATTATGATTATGACATCTGATGCTATCAAACAAACACCCAGCATCAGCCCTGACACACAAGTGTAAAAATAAAATCGTTTCCCATTACAGACTTCAGCACATTTGACAACTTTGTTCCGAAATGAGATTCACAATCTCCTTTGTCCAAATGCTTAAATCTTGGAGGACAATTTATAATGTTATCAACCGGAGCATGAGGTTCTTGGCACATATAATCAATGAGAAAATTAAAAAAAAAATAAAAAAAAAAAAAAAAATATTATAGAAAGATTAACACACATTAAAAAATAAAACAAGACTTCCTAACCTATACCATAATGTACATTTAATTAACTGATTTCATACATAAATGAAACTCTTGCAAGAGCTTACAAACGATAACATTTACACAACTTTTCCTTTATAAATAAGACTTATAAGCCTATAAACCTCACTTTGTATGCAACCTACATCAAGTAAATTCTTAGTGTTAAAATCTACTCTATATAAGACACATGCATCTCTTAATATGTTAGAAATATTTTCTTTTTTTCTTTTGTTCGACTGAAAAATTTATTGTTTCTATCAACTGCGTTTTAAAGGTGTCGAATTAGAGCATTATATTATACATTGCCTAACGACTTCTTGTGGTTAACCGCTGACGTCGATCTTAAGAAGTAGAGCATCGTATTTTACTATTGGCAAGGTAGTTGTTTTTATCCATCTTGTTTAACTTGCGGAAATCTTGTTGAATCTATATATGTTTGAGCCACAGGCTAAAGTCAAATCTTGCGACGACTAATTCGATCACTTACAATCATTCAATCGTCGTGAAACTTGGCAGATGGACTCGACCTCGCAGACACTTCATTCTATAAAATTTCAGCTCCCCAAAGGCTAGCTTATAGAATCAGGGACTCAACTTTTCGAATCGGGGAATCACCTTTTCCGATACGCAGCGTTGTCATTGGCCAGCGTTGTTATTGGCCGCAACAAAAACAGGCGCGCTACCTGATTAAACGCACGCTATGTCGTACTTAAAATGAACGCGGACTATATATTTGCTGAGGTCACTGCTTCATAAGACGCATTATAGGGTACTAGATGGAATAGTAAAAAACTTGTTTTTACGGGCTGTATTTTGTTACGGCACTGTTTCTTTATTCAGGTTTCGACACGCTTTTTAACGCATTCAACGTATTGTTATATCTGGCGCCTTCCAAAAATGACAACTACAAAGAATATCAGTAGGGTGTAGCGCTGTAATATGCCAAAAATAATCTTTGTCGGCGGAAACGGCCTATGATGTCATAAGCTGCCGTTAAACTGTGGATCCATCCAACGGCAGCATTGAATATTCACACAAAGACATTCGCTGAACCTGTCATATAAATTTACATCGATACTGATGCAACACAAAACACACTACCGACTCTGAGTAGTTACGTTGAATACGCGCTATGTAAATGCTTGCACAGCGTGTGAGACAAGAGGAGAAAGAAATGCGACAGGAAGAATTACGTCTTCAGAGAGAGAAAGAAGAGAAGGCAGAGAATTCAAAGAGAAGGAAGAGAAGGCAGAACGTCTTCAGAGAGAGAAAGAAGAGAAAGCAGAAAATGTACGACAGGAAGAATTACGTCTTCAAAGAGAGAAAGAAGAATTGCAAAGACAGCAATTTGAAATTCAATTAGAGCAATTGAGAAAAGATAGAGAAGATGCTGAAAGGAGAAGATTAGAGCAGATGATTGAATTTGAAAGGGCGCGGAAAAGTGACGAAGAGATACGTCAGCAACAGATTGAAGAGAAGAGACTACGTGAAGAAGAAAAGGAAAAAGTACGAATTTCAGAGTTGCAGCGAGCAGAACAGGTTAGACAAGAAGAACTGAAATTACAGAAAGAAAGCATGGAGAAGGCGGAAGAGGAAAGACAAGAACGTGTAAAGTTGGAACAACAAAAAATAGCATTAAAAGAAGCACAACTCAATGAGGAGAAGCGAAATAGAGAAGCACAAGAACAAAGAAGGAAAGAAGAACGAGAAGAAGAGAAAAGGAAACAAGAAGAAAGTGAAACGATGGTTTCGAAAATAAAGAAAATTGGTGATGCCATGAAACATGTGTTACCTAAAATGCCAAACGATATGATGGAGGTGCCATTATATTTCGAAACGGTTGAGAATGCGTTTCGTAGTTTCAACGTGCAGGAACAATTCTGGGTGAAGTTACTATTGCCATTGATGACTCCGAAAGCTAGAACTGTTCTAAACAGATTGTCATTCGATGATTTAGACGATTATCAGATCGTGAAACAACACTTGTTAAAAGAATTCAAGTTGACACCGAGAGAGTACAGATCGAAGTTTATTGATGCGAAGAAGACAGCTGAAGAAACGTATACAATGTTTACAGCAAGGCTGAAGAACTTGTTGAACTATTATGTGAAAAGTCGCAAAGTGGATAAGAATTTTGAGAAGCTGTTTGATTTGTTAGTGGCGGATAAGTTGAAAGAATCACTACCACCAGGTCCACTACAGTTTGTGTTGTCGAAGGAAGGAACTGATTGTTACGAAGCTAGTGTTGTGGCAGACCTAGCAGACATTCATGTTAATAATCGAATTGGTTTGGCAATTCCGAATAAGACAAGTTTTGGTTTTGTTCCCAATGGCAAAAGAAATCAACAGTCCACTCCAAATTTTGGTTTTCATTGGAAGAGCAATCAAGAAACAGGAAATCAGTTCAGAGGTGCAGAAGTGAAACCAAATTCTCCGGTTGTTCACGAGAATAGAGAGTCGATGATGACCAGACAACGTCCGGTATATAACAAATCACCACCAAGGTTTGTCGCGAGAGAAGGCAATGCATCGTTTACTCCATATAAGAGAAAAGAAAGCATTGAACAACGAGGTGCAGTGGTGAAACGTTGTCACAACTGTGGATCAGACAGGCATTTGATGAAATTCTGTCCAGTTCCGGTTACAACCTCAAATTATGGAAAACAAGAAAATTCGAGGGTGAATCGAATTCAAGTGGTTGACAATTCAGAAAGTCAAGCCACAGAACATCGGTCTCATTATTCTGAAGAAACTGAAGTAAAGTCAGTGATGAAATGTCACCTTTCACCTGATATTCAGAAAGAAATTCTATTGCACAATGGAATGCAGAAAGAAATGGCTGGAAAAGATGAAAGTACAACATTGAAGAAAGTGTTATTACAGTACGTCGAGGTAGAAATTCGTGGAACAGCAGGAAAAGAACCAGTGAAAGTAAAAGCACTGATTGATTCTGGAGCAGAGGTTCCGGTGATTAGTGAAGAATTACTGGAAGGCATGAAGGTGGAGCAGATTGGAAAAGTGAACTTACAATGCGTGGCAGGAGATGCCATTCCTGCAAAGTTGGTGAAAGTTGATGTAAGGCTGTGTTGTAACGATGTGGAAGAAGAGGTAATTCCGCATAAAGTCAAATGTTCACTTACACCTTATGTGACATTGATGTGTGCTAGTATTGCAAAAATGGGAAGCACAGAAAGATTCTTGTTGCATCCAGAAATCATTGCAGAACTTAAAGCCGTGCCACAAGTGAAAATGATACAAGGAGATGTGCAAGCGAATGTAACGACGAGATTGCAGAGTCAGCGAAAGAAAGTGGTAGATGTGGAAGAGGAAAGTGAAACTGAAAGTTCAAGTGAAGAGGAAAACGAAAGCGATGATCAACAAACTTTAATGCAAGACGGTATAACAGCAGAGATGAGTGAACAAGAGATGGCTGCATGCAAGAATGGTAATCTAAATGAAACGAAAGAGGATAATGAATGTGATGTGGCGATAGCAGATTTGTTTCAAGAAAATGAGAAAGATGAAGAACAACAGATGCAGATTGCAGACGCAAAGAAATTCGAAGAACAGCAGAGACAAGATGAATCATTGAAAGCATGGTGGACGTTAGCGCCAGATAAAGAATCTGAATTCTGCGTGGTAAATGGCTTACTGTACAAGAGATATCGAATATTAGAGCAAACGATATATCAATTGGTGTTACCAAAAGAGCGACGAATGAAAGTGATGGAGTTGGCTCACGAATCAGTATTTGGAGGACATCTTGGAGAAGAGAAAACTAGAGAACGAATAAAGTTGTCTTTTACGTGGCCAAAGATGAGAAGAGATATAGTGAAATTTTGCAAATCATGTGAGAAATGTCAATTAAAGGCAAGAAGTTTGGTGATGGACAGGGTTCCTATCACTCCAATTCCAAGAGAAGATGTGGCGTTTAGAAGAATTACGGTGGATTGTGTAGGACCAATCGAGCCAGCATCTGCTGCAGGTCACAAGTACTGTTTATGTATTGTCGATTCTTGCACCAGATGGCCTACAGTGTTTCTGTTGAAATCATTAACTGCAAAAGCTGTATGTGATGCTTTGATGGAGTTGTTCATGAACGTTGGTGTACCTTCAGTGATCACAAGTGACCAAGGAACAAATTTTACTGCGAGTCTGACAAGAGAATTTCTGAATTTAATGGGTTGTAGTCCAAGATTTGACACGCCAGGTCATCCAGAGGCAGCTGGATTAGTAGAAAGATGGAACCAAACATTCAAGAAAATGATCCATCATGTAATTGTTGACAATCCAAGGCAATGGCACAAAGTAATTCCGTTTACAGTGTGGGCATTACGAGAAGTACCGAATGCAACTACTGGAATTGCTCCTTATATGTTGGTGTATGGAAAGATTCCGCGTGGACCATTGGCAATTTTAAAAGAAAGTTGGACAAGAGAAATTAATTTACCACCTCATATTGGAATCCAACCAGAAAAGTACTTGAAAGACATGAAAGCAAATATGGAAAAAGCATTACTGTTTGCAGAATCATATTCACGAGAGAAGCAATTACAGTATACGAATCAATACAACAAAAGAGCGAAACATAAAGAATTTGAACCGGGTGAAAAAGTCATTGTGTTATATCCGACTTCAACGAATAAACTGATTTCACGATGGCATGGTCCATGTACTGTCATACAACGAAGGTCAAAGTACTCTTATTTGATTGATATGGGTGACGATTGTCGAAAGATAATTCACGCAAATAAAATCAGAAAGTACATTACAAGAGCAATGAGTTGTGGACTAATCGTTGAAGAAGATGAAGACTTTGGTTCAGTGGTTGAATTGCTGATGAAGAATGACTGGCAAAATGAAAAGAATTCACTGAATCTTGATCCTGATCAGATTAGCCATTTAACATTGACTCAACAAAAACAATTGCTGGAAGTACTGAACAAATATTCTGATCGATTTTCTGAAAAGCCTGGACTATGTACATTGGTTGAACATGAAATTGAACTGAAACCGGAATTTCGTGAAAAAGAATTTATGGCTTACCGAATTCCACTCATCTATCGAGCAGAAGTTGAACGACAAATTAAAGAAATGCTTCAAGCCAACATTATAAAACCATCTTCGAGCAGAATGGCAAGTCCGTTGGTAATTGTTAAAAAGAAAGACGGTTCTCTGAGACTTGCCTGCGACTACAGATACATTAACTCGTTCACTGTGGATTGTAAATATCCGATGCCGATTGTAAAAGATGTTTTGCACAAAGTTGGAAAATCAAATGTGATCTCAATTTTTGATTGTCGAAGTGCTTACTGGACTTGTCCTGTTAAGCAAACTGATCAATGGAAAACTGCTTTTGTTACTCACAATGGACTGTACGAGTTTACTCGTGTTCCTTTTGGAATGATCAACTCAGGAAGAACATTTGTTAAAGCAATTAACATGGTTTTACAGCCTATAAATGAATTTGCTGAGCCCTATGTAGATGACATTGCTGTGCATTCAGATGACTGGAAGATTCATTTACAGCATTTAGATGCATATTTAATGCAAATGAGACTGCATAACATTACTCTGAACTTAAAGAAATGTATTTTTGGTAAGAGTGAGGTAAAGTTCATCGGTCATGTGGTTGGTTCTGGAACGATTCAAATGAATCCAGATAGAATTGAAAGTTTAATTAATTTGAAAACCCCAGAAACGAAGAAACAAGTTAAGCAATTGCTGGGATTTTTTGGTTACTATCGACAGTTTATCAAAGATTTTGCACAGATTGCGAAGCCTCTATCTGATTTGACAAGCAAACATGTTTCAGATAAGATTGATTGGACTGATAGACATCAACAGGCATTTAATTTACTTAAAGATGCTGTACGCTCTAAAGTTGTTTTATATGTTTTTGATGTTGGAAAACCATTTAATTTGTACTGCGATAGTAGTGATTTTGCAGTAGGAGCTGTTTTAACGCAGATGGATGATAACGGAATAGAACGCCCTGTGTCATTTATAAGTCAGAAGTTGACTGACACCCAGAAGAGATGGGCAACTGTAGAGAAAGAAGCCTATGCTATTGTTTGGGCTCTAAATAAGTTAAAAGAGATAATCATTGGATCTAAAGTTCACATCTTTACCGATCACAATCCTTTAACTTATCTGACTGAATCTATGTCTAAGTCTGCTAAACTGGTGCGTTGGGCTTTGGCACTGCAAACTTTTGATGTAGAAGTTAATTATAAGAAAGGACGATTAAATGTTGTAGCAGATTGTTTATCTAGATTATAAGATTGTTTATTTTACTGTTTTGTATAGTATTAAGTTTATTGCATAATTTAGTACATGATGATTTTGCAAATTTTTAAATTTAATTTGCTCAATCCAAAGAAAGGGAAGGAGGTAATGTGAACAAATGTTTTGCATATATAATGAGCACAGGTGTTCTTTATGTTGATATATATATAATGTGTATTCGATAATTCGATTGTTAAGCGTTTTAGTCTTAGGCCTTAGTTGCGCTGTCGGCTCGTGGGCGCTTGGCCTAAAGTAGCCTAAACATTGGCTGACGGTAGATTCTCTTTACACGTGCAGTTAGCGCGCCAAACTTAGAAACTGCTGATGACAGTGAATTTGAACAATACAGTGTAGTAGTTGTTTTAATGCAGTAGAGAGCTGTATGTTAGAAGTTACAGTCGATTTGTGTTTGATGAAATAACTGTGTTTGAAGAAAGGAGAAACATTCAAAGAACTGTGTCAATTTAATTCTTAAACAGTTAGAAGACGTTGAGCAATTTATATGTAGAGATAAGGAAAGTTCTTGAGGTAGGTCACAACTAAGAAAGAAAAGAGTTGGTGACACTGAAGAAGTCAAAGGTTTAGAGCAGAGAAAAATGCTTCATGTGCAAGTGGAAACCTCGTTTATTGACTTGTCTACATGTAATTTATCTAATTAGTAATGGCAGCTCAGATCATTCATTTTGAAGTGCTGAGACAGCAGTCTCCTTTGGCAGGGCCACAGTGCAGCCTTAGCGCCTCAGACTTAATAGAGGATAACTTATCTAGATGTGACTTAGGGGTTGATGTACACTGTATAAGCTACACTCTCCAGAAATCAACAGGCAAGAAAAGCGACAATCTTGAACATATCCGTCTTATCTCCTTGGAACAAATGAATAAATACCACACACTCACGTATATATACACTGATAGTTGTAAGGCTGAAATTTGCCTTTGAATTTCAAGAAGTTCGTCTGACGCTATATAAGTTTAAAACCCGACAATCAACGTCTCTGAATACTATTACAACGACCTTATGTGTAAATAGCATTAACGAATTAGTTTAACTTAAAAGTTATACATTTTAGGTCGACGTCTACTTGACACCATTAAACGCATTCATCCGCTATTATAATTTTGCAAACGACGTTCAACGCGTAGTGTATCTTCTGTTTTTACTGATCTTGCCTCTACAGTACTAACATCATGAACCCAGAAGCCTTTGAAATATACGCATGCAGACCAATGACGATCTGCAACGTATGATCTCCAATCAAGAAAATAAACTTATATACAGTTAATGTTTCTAAAGACGTCACCAGCTGTGGCAGCTATAAGTTGCCGTTAAACTTTTGGAATAGTATGCATGTATGAATGAGCACTTGTTATAGCGCCCCTTCAAGATTTCTACTCAGAGGCGCTCCCGACTACAGCGCGGACACTGAATCGGAGTTTCAAGCCGAAGCGTATGAGCAATTGCGAACGAAGGACTTGCCCAGGGTCCCTACGCGGCGGCTTGAGGTGGATTCGAACCCACAACCCTCCGGCTGCAAGACACCGAACACACAACCCTACAACACCGCGCCCCATAATAGTATAACGCGCAGTAAATTAGTAGCGTTGCATTCTGCCATACAAACGGTGATAACTGTTAAAAAACTCTCTGCCGACTTCAACGGCCTCTGTTGACATAAGATGTAGTTGAAGTATGTCGGATCTAACGAGCAGAGAATAAACATAACAACACTTTTTGGCCCTCAGATTAGGTAAGGTAAGGCCTACGTCAACAGCCCCACCAGCAGTCGTCAAATTTCTTCCTGTCGAAGTAATTCCATGAAACTCCGCAACTTCATAATATTATTATGATTTGCTACTGTTGCTGCTACACAAGAGTACTGCCTGTATTACGCGGAATGAACGTAAAGTAAAGTAAGTAAGAATATTCTTTATTTGACTACCAGCAAACGCACAGTAGCTTACAAAAAAAATAAATAATACAAACATTTATGCAAAGTCATATAACATTCTCATAATAAAACTTCTTTTAGCAAAGGCATCATTATTCTAGGTAGGGTGAGATCATGTGGTCTGGGTCGCGTATTGTATGGAGTGACCTTACGGGGAGGGAGGAGGTCGTGAAGGACGTGACAAGGGTTTGAAAGAATTGAACGGAAAAGACGTAACTGCTAGCACATATAACAGCTGATAAATGCGTTTTAAAGGTGTCGAAACACGGGTAAAGGCAGAAGGCGTCGCTAATCATTTTGCAATGATACAATGTCTTTAAAAAGAGGCTACCTACTAATCACCAGATTGTAAAATACGACACTCTACTATGTAAGATCGAAGACGTTAGTCAAAGCAAAATGAAGTCTTCTACTAAGACACCTTTAAATCGTTGCTCACCGAAACTATAAATAAGTCAGTTGAACAACTAAATGTGGTAGAGCTGTAATATGCCAAAACTAATCTTTGCCGGCGGCAACGGCCAATGTTGTCATAAGCTGTCGTTAAACTGGGAAACCAACTAAATGTGGTAGCGTTCAGGTATCTACAGTATAAGAAAAACCTATTATTTTAAGGATTGGACACTCCTTATACAACCTCGTGAATTAGTTTTTGGACAACAATCTGGGTTTTGAAAACGTCGCATCTTGCTTAGATAACAAACATATTCAGTTAATTATAATTATGATAGAAAATCAACGAATAACATAATAACATAATTTTAATTCTGTTCGGTTCAGGCCAACGCCTGCGTTCTTTCCCTTCACTTTCTAGTGTTGACCTCGCAGGCACTGCTGTGTCTCTTTTAGATACTGTCAAAACACTTGGGGTAACCCTGGACAGTAAGCTCACATTCCGACCACACATAACAAACCTTTGTAAATCTTGTTTCTATCACATCAGGGCAATACGTCACATCAGGTCGTCTCTAACTAAGAATATGTCTCAAACTATAGCCTGTTCACTTGTATCCTCTCGTCTTGATTATGCTAATTCCCTTTTTGTGGGTGTCTCAAACCTTGAACTCAAAAGGCTGCAACGAATCCAAAACTCCTTAGCTCGTGTAGTGATGCGTGTCCCACTACGAACATGCTCCTCAGTCCTACTCCACGAGCTGCATTGGCTTCCTGTTGAATTCAGAATAAAATTTAAATTGGCCTGTTTGACCTACAAAGCCCTCAAAACCAGCACACCTACCTATATTCATGCACTACTAACTCCTTACATCCCTCCTCGTTGCCTGCGATCATCAAGTACAGATCTTCTAGCTGAGCCAGGATGCAGAACAGTTATGGGCTCTCGTGCATTCCACGCTTCTGCTCCAAAGGAATGGAATCGACTACCACTTTCTCTTCGTAGCTCAACTTCACTTCCTTCCTTTAAAAAGCGGCTCAAAACTCACCATTTCTCTTTGGCTTTCAAGGATTTAGAAACCTAAGTGCATCTTCATCTGGCGGCTGACTATCCGCGCCTCAGATTCACATTTCGGTGTGACCTTGCGCGTTACAAATTTATTTAATAATAATAATAATAATAATAATAATAATAATAATAATAATAATAATAATAATAATAATATAATAATAATAATAATAATAATAATACAAAACAGTATTATAGATTCCTTGTGGCTCTAATATGCCAAGAATAACTTATGTCAAAGTGAACGGCCTTTATTACCTTAAGATGTCGTTAAACTCTGGATCCATTCGTCCACGTAAGCGATGAGAGAAAACCATTGCGCTGACGACATTTGATGCATAAGAATGTCGTTATGCTTCTGGTAACCGAAACTTGCATAATTATTATTCTGTAGGTAAGATAGGGTCAACGTTGACAGCTCTGGCCGCAATAGTGTGTCGACAAAAGCTAGAAGCAACTTGGAAAATCTAAATATCTTATTTCTCTAAAAGTTTGCTACGGTTGAAACTGCAAACATTTGATTATCGACGAAAACGGCTTTTGATTTCATAGGATGTCGTTAAACTGTTGGAATCTCTGCGAAATTTGTTGCTGTTACTGCAAAACCTAAATCTACGTGGACACCTTTAAAAGAATTCATAAGCCGCTATATATTTATTGACAACCGATTTACTACGTTTTAGAAGCAAGTTATTTGTGTCTGATAATTGCCTTCGAAGGTTAAAACGAATATTCTAAATTATGTATTATTATAAGAGCTGTATTATGCCAAAAACTAAATCTTTGTCGGCGGCAACGGCCTATGTTATCATAAGCTGCCGTTAAACTGTGGATCCAAATCCAAAAGGAGAGCGACACTAAAAAATGCGGTTAGGCACATATTTATCCACTGCTCCACTAACTCTCACAACTCCGCCAATGCCTGTATTCTAGTGGAGTCAGTTCCAAGCCTGGAAACAGGAGGAGGGCGGCGTCAACGTTCCTGGCAACTATAAGATGTCCTGAAACGCTGGAACTATGATGACCTCCAGGCGTATATGTTCATTGTCGAGCATCAACAGCTACTGCTGCGGTCCGATAAATTATTCGGGCTATGGAGACCCCGGAGGCCTGGTTGTCCTCTGACCGTCTGCGACCGCACCCGACCAAGACCAAATATATCTGGCCTGGGACGCGCCAGCAGCTGGCAAAAATAAATTGGTTTAACTTTAGGATCACATTCTCAACCTTGTGTGGACCTTGGTATTACTCTGGACCAGGAACTCACTATCACTCGCCACATAAACTTGCAATTACTATCAACTGCGCTAGCTCCGGGTGGCATCCCGCTCTCTGGCCTTTAGTGCTGCCTCTACTCTCGTCCACTCTTTAGTTTCCCGCCTTGACTAGTAACTGTAGCGACATCTATGATGGACTCCCTGCCAGCCGGATTGACTCTCTGGATCGGGTTATGCGCACGGCAGCACGACTTATCGGTTATATCCCAAAATCTGGTCGTGTTTAAGAGTACATGCGGGCTGTCTTGCATTTGCTTCCTTTCCGTCAGTAGATTGCCTACAGGATTTGCGCGTTGGTTTGATGGTGCTTTGAGGGACTAGCTCCCTCGTATCGGTGGGAATTCTGTTGCTCCACCTCGGGTTGGCGGGCCAAGCTGAGCTTACGGACTGCTATTACGGACTGCTATTACGGACTGCTATTACGGACTGCTATTACGGACTGCTATTACGGACTGCTATTACGGACTGCTATTACGGACTGCTATTACGGACTGCTATTACGGACTGCTATTACGGACTGCTATTACGGACTGCTATTACGGACTGCTATTAGACAGCGCCGTTCTTTTTCGGTAACTGCTCTTCCATCTGGAATGGCCTCCGTGTTACACTGCGCTAATTGCCCAGGGGCCACTCTACTATGTTATTGAATAATTTTAAAACTGCCCTATTTGTCTGGATCTCTTCTGAGTAGTTTACCTGCAAGAGGCGCTATATAAAACTTCTTTAATGATAATAACAATTAAGCAAAATTAGCAATTAGTAAAAATTACTAGTAGTCAAAGCAGAACGTTATAGACGCAAGTTTAATCATTACGAGGGGCAATAGCGCAGTCCCTTATACACCTCTTTTACGTTTATATCTCCCTATATGTAAACCCTGACGAAGAGACTCATTAATAATTTGTAGAACGGAGATACTTAGTCCCGTTGTACGCTATAATGCGATGTCGTCAAAATACGAGTAAAATGTATATATATACATATATTCGTTTAATTGAGAAAAACAATCTGACAAAACGCAGAAATGCTAACATGAGTGATAATGAATAATTAAAGTTCATTAAAAAGTTTTAGAATAAACTAGTAAATATTTTTATTTAAGGATCTGGGAATAAATTGAGAGTTGTTCTTGGGTGGGAGAGTATGGTTGTGTGCTCTAGGTCTTATTTGGTGAGAGGAGAGGGGTCGGAGTGGAGGTAGGAGTTGGTGAAGTACATGCTTGGGGTTGTGTAATATGGTGAAAAGGAGTTTTGCATCGGCTATATTGGCAAGTTCAGAGACTGTTGGAAAGGATTGCTCTAGGTAACCTAGGCGTTTGGCTATTTTAGGAGTTTTTCCAGGCGTTCTTTATCGTCAAAGCCAGGGTGGTGGCGGTGGTGGTGGTGGTGGTGGTGGTGGTGGCGGTCGTGGTCGCGGTGGCGGTGGCGGTGGCGGTGGCGGTGGCGGTGGCGGTGGTGGTGGTGGTGGCGGTGGCGGTGGCGGTGGCGGTGGTGGTGGTGGCGGTGGCGGTGGCGGTGGTGGTGGCGGTGGCGGTGGCGGTGGCGGTGGCGGTGGCGGTGGCGGCGGTGGTGGTGGTGGCAGTGGCGGTGGCGGTGGCGGTGGTGGTGGTGGTGGTGGTGGCGGTGGCGGTGGCGGCGGTGGCGGTGGCGGTGGCGGTGGCGGTGGTGGTGGCAGTGGCGGTGGCGGTGGTGGTGGTGGTGGCGGTGGCGGTGGCGGTGGCGGTGGCGGTGGGGGGCGGCCGTGGTGGCGGTGGCGGTGGCGGTGGCGGTGGCGGTGGCGGTGGCGGTGGCGGTGGCGGTGGCGGTGGCGGTGGCGGTGGCGGTGGTGGTGACAACAACGACGACGGAATTATGATACATTTGACTGACGAGCAACAAGGCGTTTCTGTATGTGGCTACAATGTTCATCTGTTTCAATAAAAAGCAGATTAACTGCGGAACTTCCATAACTGTTGTAGAGCCAGTCCCAAGACTGGATAAAGGAGGAGGGCGACGCTAATCATCGTCGTTATGACATAACATCGTTAAACATAAAATAACCAACCAAATACCGGTTTTCAAATGCGAGTTATCGTGCCAATGGGGACGGAGAGAGATGTTTAAAGATTAATTACACACCTCTTATAAGTTTGTTATTCGCCCTATAATTATAACTGTTAGGTTGCGTCAATATTTTTAAGAGCTGTAATATGCCAAAAACTAATCTTTGTCGGCGGCAACGGCCTATGTTGTCATAAGCTGCCGTTAAACTGTGGACACACACACACACGTCAATATTTTTAGTCTTGGTGGAAGCTTAAACGTGTTGTGCTACAATAACGGTGAAAACTGTTCAAAATAATAATTTACGTCGCCGTAAGATCCTTTGTTGCCATAGCATAATTATCGCTAAACTATGGACCCTAGTGCTGCTAATACCAAGCCTGTAGAAAGGAAGAGGGTGACATCAACTGTTTCATTTAATTCTTCCACTCTCACCTCTAACATATATTTTATATCTAAGAAAATTCTCCGCAGTTTTTGTCCTTCATTCCATATTCCTATTCTGATATATTTCTCATTTTTAGTTCTAGTTTAGTTTTTATTCCATTTTTATTTTTTACCCATGTCTTTTAGAGACTAAATGATGCTTATAACAATATGAAAGGAGTGCAACTTCAGGTATTCTCAGACTAAATCAGATCATACCAGACCAGTTCACATGAGATCGGATCAGATCATAAAATTATTAGATTAGATCAAGCACGATATTTTTATTAAGAAGGACTAACCACCTTTTTAGGTACATCCGGATTATCTCGTCTTATGAGATTACCGATCAAACTGTACGATTGTCGTTCCGCTTTCTCTTATAGGTATAATATAAAACTTGAAAATAGATGTGTAATTAGTTTGAACAGTTCTCACTGTTAGCATGATGGCATAATGAATGCGCTTGGGAGTGCTGACGTTGGATTCACTGGGCTAACGTGCTTCATGCCTATATAGTGTGTCCACAGTTTAACGGCAGCTTATGACAACATAGGCCGTTGCCGCCGACAAAGATTAGTTTTGGCATATTACAGCTCAATGATATAGCATAGCTTGACAACACTTTAAAGGTTTCTAAATAGAGCACTCTAAAGCAATCTGTCACCGCATTAATACATGTATGTATGGGTACATGATCAGTCGGATTTAAACCTGGCTTCCAAAATGGATTATGATTTTTGATTGCGAATACACTTTAAGTTACTTATGATTGATTCTTTGTGTATTAGGATATAACGCCGCTTTATAGAAGTCAATGGCTTAGCTGAAATAATTAATTACGTTGAATTTGATGAGGCAGTTGAAATTACTTTGAGGCTGTTTCTCCTTCTTCGGGTCTGAAGGAGGTTCGAAGCTCTATGGCACAATAATCTTAATGAAGACGTCGATGACATTCGAGTATTCGGATACCCTGTCGGGGATTGCAACTCCCGACCTCTCGATTGACAGTCCAGCAGGATAACCGCTATACTTCTCTTACCTTTAAAACCCTAACAAAGAGCACTCCTGCCTTCCTTCAATCACTATGCTCCCTCCATACATTCCACCTTACAGTCAGCGATCTTTGGATATGTGTCGTTGCTAGTAAGCTTAAGACATTTCACACAGGCTGGTATTGTTTATTTTAGTTTCCTAGATATGTATTAAATCCAATTTATCCGTTACTAACCGTGGGACTTGTAAAAAATGTTATCCTTTCGACGCTAACGGCCTTTGATGTCATACAACGTATTTTTACACACTGCTCGTTAAACAGAAACTAATCAACCAATCATAACATTTTTGGTGACTTTGATGAAGATGAATGTTTCCACTTTCAGAAATGCAGGAAACTGTTCTCGACAATCTGTATGTATGTATGTATGAGCACTTGTTATAGCGCCCCTTCAAGATTTCTACTCAGAGGCGCTCACGACTACAGCGCGGACACTGAATCGGAGTTTCACGCCGAAGCGCATGAGCAATTGCGAGTGAAGGACTTGCCCAGGGTCTCTACGCGGCAGCTTGTGGTGGATTCGAACCCGCAACCCTCCGGCTGCAAGGCATCGAACATACCCCTACACCACTGCGCTCCACAACGCTTAGAATATTGAGTGTATCTGCATCTTGTGCTCATGTTGAACGTGTGCTTAGTTGTGGCAGTTTAACCTCGGGCTACCAAAGGGGGTGGTTGCCACCCCCCCCCCTAGGTTTTTTTCATCTCAAACTTCTTCCGTATGGAATAAAAATTTGACCTTTAGGTAGCTGTAGGGGGTTCATTTACACACGTTTTGAGGTAAAATGTGAGATGATACCTCACACCGTTCAAAAGTTATACCCAATATACCCGAGGCACCAGGGGGTGGATACCACCCCCCTAGATTTTTGACTATATCTTATCCGTCATTTAATATTAAGAGACACAAATTTTAACATTCTATAGAGGGAATGTGGGGCTACATTTCTATGGTCACAGAGTTGACCTGAGACAACCGGAAGTGCTCAAAATAAATAATAATACGCGTAGTATGCGTGAAAATGGCTGAATGGAAGGACTCCCCCTTAGTTTTTTGTCTGTAGCGTATTCATTTGTCTTCCTGGAAGAGAAACAAAGATACCATTCTTTAGAGAGAATGAAGGGCTTCATTTGCACACCTACATCTTTGTCTTTTGAATACGGAAGTGATCAAAATAAATAATAATACGCGTAATCTGTGTGAAAATGTCTGAATACAGCATTACAACGTAAACCGATATATATGTATGGATATATATATGTATGGATGTACATTTATACTATATAAACATGTGTAGGGATGATTTTGTGTATCTTTTATACATAGATTAGTTTCAAAACACACATAATCTTATATTTGTTTATCCAAAAAGTACAAAATGTACGCAATAATATACAATATTGCTAATTAATGGGTTCCGTTGTTAAAAGTGATGTAATTTCGAGGTGCATTCACATAATGTACAACTAAATATACCATTCTGTGCAGAAATGAATGCTGAATCCAATGCTATATTACAAGTTATGATATGTAAAACCAAACACGAAATCCAGGGGGGGTGGTAACCACCCCCTCCTTGGTAGTCCGTGTTACAAAAAAAGCTTGGTAGCCCTAGGGTTAATATTAAAACAGCATCGGTCGAATTTTTAGTGACAAGAAGCTCACATCCCAAAAAATTGCGGCTTGGGGTATGTTCAGGAGGCAGAATTCCGAAATCTCCCAAATGTCCTGGTGGTAGTATCAAAGCTGATGAGTTTCATTATGATGCTTTTTAAAATCTTTCCCAACTGAACAACGGTTGGTGTGTTGGACATTATGACTACGGCGTTATGGAAGTCCTTGCACTGGATTGTATTACATTTGGTGATGTCCTGATGACAATTAGAATTATTACATATTTAAGTACTAGGATTACAGACAAAACATTATCGTCTTACACGCTGCGTAATTCACGCTGCGTGATTTATATAGGGACAGGAAATAACTTACTGGAGGTGTCTAACAAACTTTCGACGTCGGTGTGCATTCAGTTTATAGTGGTGTAGCCTGCATCCACTCATTATTATTCTACGCCTTATCCAATAAGGGGCCGTCCATAAAGTACGTCACGCTATTTTTGACCATTTTACCCCCCTCCCCCTGTCACAAACTGTCACAAAACTCGGACCCCCCCTAAAGTACGTCACACTTTCAACATAGAAATAATAATACTTCCGAAAGCAAGGCTAATACATAAACAAGGCTTCGCAACAGCATTATTACTAGCGCTCCTAGCGAGAGGAATCGTGAAAAACACATTCATGAGATATGCATTTCATGCTATTTTGACATAAAACTAATTAAAATGTTTCAGAAAATTTTTGAAAATTATTTTTAAAGCTATGAAATTCTACTAAAAAAATAAAAAATAAATTATAAATAAAATAAAAAATAAATAAATGTGTGACGTCACACATGGCCTGACCCCTCCCCCTGTCACAAACTGTCACACTTTTTTAAACCCTCCCCTGGGCGTGACGTACTTTATGGACTTGGCCCCTAATATTGTGTCCAATATGTAACGAAATCTTGTGGCGGCCTTGACCAATGACTTGGACATGACTTTGCCTAACAACATGAAATTAATATATACTTCATATTACATATCTGAACTTTTACTCTTCGGCTCAGCGACACCATAATATTATCACACGTCATCTTTCAAGAATTGCTCGAACAGGACTTACAATAAAGCCTTTTATCAATTTACAAAGCTATAATTAGATCAGTTCTTGATTATGGCGATGTGGCATATAGCACAGCAAGCTCTTCCCAGTTGAAAAAATTGCAAAATATTCAATCTGAGGCTTTGAGGTTGGTTTGTGGATCAGCTAAAGGCACCCCGATCATAGCCCTACAAAATGAGTGTGGTGAATTACCACTCCACCTACGTCGCTTAAATAACTCGCTCAAGGTTGGATCTAAGATCATCAGTTCTAAAGATCACCCAGCGGCGGAGGCTATGCGAGACCACTGGTCAAATTATTATTATGCATCCTCTGTTAAATCAAATTCTATGTTTAAAAGAACTGAACAGTAAATTTTTTTCTCCTTAAATTCTCAGCCATTTAATTCACCATTTTATCAGTCAACAGCTCCGTGGCTGAACAAAACCATTAAAGTCGATCTATCCTTGAAAAGACATATCAATAAAAAGACAGACTCCCCTGATATTATGTTATCCTTGTCATTCTAATTAATTAATAAATATGTTGAATATGTATCTGTCTATACAGATGGATCTAAACTTGAACATAAAGTTTCAACAGCTTTCTGTATACCTTCTATGCAGATCCATAATATTTATAGAATAGCAAATGACTCCTCGATTTATTCAGCCGAATTAACAGCAATAACTGAAGCAATTAAATGGATTGTTGAAAATGAAAATGAAGAAGCAAATAAATATATAATATTTACTGATTCATTAAGTGTAGCCACATCAATAAAAGAGAATAGGTCTTGTTCACGGCCTAATCTATTTCTTGAATTTTTAGATAATATTAATAAACTAAAACATAGTACTGTTCTCATAGCATGGATTCCTAGCCATATTGGTTTATCTGGAAATGAAATGGCAGACACGCTGGCAAAGAAGGGGCTGGAAATATCTGTGATTAATTCAACAAATTATTTAGAATTAAAAGAAATCTATTCCTTAATAAGGAATTATGTAATTAATAAATCGTACCCCTAGAACTATAAGGCTCTATGTCCACTTTTTTGAAAAATCAACCTAACGCTATATCCGTTACCGAGATGACAGGGGCTATGTCCTGAACAGTCTAGCTTAACTGGAGACGCTTTCTTTAGCTCAATCTGTGAGTGCTATAAAGCTCTATGTCCACAAATTTGGACAGTGTCTCAAAGCTATAGAGGAACAAGTCAGTCATCCAATAGAATCATTAATTTTGTATCACGTGAATTGGAGATATCACCGTGTTCGATTGTGGTCTGAAAAAAGAATTATACGGTGCTATGTCCATAGCCAATAGCAGTGAGAGATCTTAACACGTGACTGGACTTATAACCGTGTTCGAGTGAGGTCTGAAAAAGAATTATACGGTGCTATGTCCATAGCCAATAGCAGTGAGATATCTTAACACGTGACTGGACTTAGAACCTACAGCAGTCACCCCTGCCATAATTATAGCCAAATTACTCATAATCTGTTTACATTATGATCGAAATACAAATATAATCATACTAAGGGAAAACTTTGTTTTCCAAAAAGTTTAATTTAATTGCCATTAATGAAACAGAGCAAAAGATTTTCGTCAGCAAATCTTAAAAATCGTTTTTCTCCGTTTCGCAAAAAGTGGAACATAGAGCTATAAAGTTCTAGGGGTACGAAATGGCAAATTGAATATAACCTTGAATCAAAAGGAAGATTCTATAAATCTATTCAACCTTTGGTGTCCACAAATATAAAATTTATAGACTCTCCAAGGAAACGTGAAGTTCAAATTACCAGACTTAGAATGGGACATATCTTAAGTAATACATGGTTGAAACATATAGGTAAAAGCCTAACGGACTTATGTGCTGAATGTCAGGTGCCTGACACTATTCATCATATATTCATCATCATCATAGGATCCATGGGCCGAAGGCCCGTAGGTGTCCAACGCTTGCCTCGGATCCCTGGGCCGAGGCCCTTTTGGAGTCCAATGCTTGCATTGGATTTCATTCGTATTTTTTCTTTACGAACGGAGTATCTGCACCCATCCGTTCGACCTTCGCGCTTCTCCCTTAAAGAGAGTTCCAGGCTTAGGACTGCTCTGATAACCACATGTGGTATCAAAGGCGGCGATGCCACCCACGTTTGCCAGCTTTTTCAGGGTTCCTGCTGAGCCTGTCCACCTCGCGTAGCGCCCTAAGGTGGTACTTCGGCCAAGACCTTCACCACTGATGGCATAGCCTCAGCAGGCACTCCCCTACTGACTGTTGCCACCCCCTCACCATGTTCAGGTGTGAGTTGGACTATTGAGGGAGATATATTAATTGCTTGTAAAAAATACGACATATCAAAACTAATATTTGAAAAATGTGCAAAGAAAAAAGTGGAATGCACTGTTGAAAATATATTGTCTATTCCAGATATTTATCTCGAAGTATATAGCATACTCATGATTATAACTAATGGGAAAATTATGTAGAGATTATTAATAAATAGTGTAAATATTATCTGAAAATACTCTCTGCAGGTAATATGTGTAACTACATAACTTAGATAACGGCAATAAATATTGACTAATGCGGCTGGATAACGGTTGCTGGAGTAGAACATCATAACTTGCTTCAGAATAATGGTCTATGATTATAGCAATTGAATTGGTTTGTTTATGGTGATAAATGTATGGGTTTCTAATTTGAATGTGTTTTTTTATTGGATAGAACTGATGCTTAACAATGTTTTTAATATTCTTGGTCTTTAGTTATTACTTAAAACTAGTTTGGAAATGTTTATGTATAGGATTCATTTTGAGTTAATTGTAATTGATAAAATCAACATTTAATAATATTGATGCTTTGATTGTCATGTTGATATTGATTATTGAATCTGTTTGTACTATTCTTGATGGACTAAGAATATTGAACATTGATTGATTGTAAATGTAAAATTGATAGCTTGATGTTAATTTAGAGAGATAGATGTGATGCTCTGCAAATATTGTAATTAAGAATAAGAATTAGATTAAAATTGAGGAGAAAACAGTTATTAATAGAGCCTATATGGCCGCCAAAAAAATTAATGAAAAGCCTGTACGGCTAGAAGATTAATTTTGTTTCTTTTTAATATCAAAAAAAGAAGGAAAAAAAGGAGAAAAAAAAAGAACAACCACCTGTCAAATTTCATCGTTGCAACTTCCTGTCAGAAAAGAAGCAAAGACAAGAAAAGAGAAAGAATTCTGATGAAAAACATTATTCGAAAATGAACTTAAATACGTCAAAAACTTTAAAGTCGTCAATATCCTTTCAGAAATAGAATCCAAGACGGAAAAAAGATAAAGAAAACTGATGAAAACACTACACGAAAATGAACTGAAATGCATCAAAAACTTTAAAGACGTCAACGGCCTTTGTTGCTAAAAGATGTCATTAAACATTGGATAAATAAAAATAATAAACTCTCCAAGAAGCTATCATATTCTAGTCATCTCAGTGTCGCCCTTATACTGTTTCCAGGTTTCTGACTGGCACCACCAGTTACTAACTTAATGATGGAATTCAATGTAATTTTTATTATTATTATTAATATTATTATTATTGTTATTATTATTATTATAACTATTATTATTATTATTATTATTATTATTATTAGTATTATTGTTATTGTTATTATTATTATTATTATTATTATTATTATTATTATTATTATTATTATTATTATTATTATTATTATTATTATTATTATTATTATTGTTATTATTATTATTATTATTATTATTATTATTATTATTATTATTATTATTATTATTATTATTATTATCATAATTACTATTATTATTATTATTACATAATTTATCTGTAACGCACGGAAAGGCCACACCGAAATGTGAATCCGAGTCGCGGATAGCCTATATTCAGACGGCAGGACTGGTGAAGATGCAACTAGATTTCTAAATCCTTGAAAGCGTAGAAGAAATACTGAGTTTTGAGCCGCTTTTGAAGGAAGGAAGTGAATTTGAGCTACGAAGAGAGAGTGGTAGTCGATTCCATTCATTTGGAGCAGAGGCGTGGAATGCACGAGAGCCCATAACTGTTCTGCATAGTGGCTCAGGTAGAAGACCTGTACTTGATGATCGCAGGCAACGAGGAGGGATGTAAGGAGTTAGTAGTGCCTGAATATAGGTAGGTGTGCTGGTGCTGAGGGCTTTGCAGGTCAAACAGGCCAATTTAAATTTTATTCTGAATTCAATAGGAAGCCAATGCAGCTCGTGGAGTAGGACTGAGGAGCATGTTCGTAGTAGGACACGCATCACTACACGAGCTAAGGAGTTTTGGATTCATTGCAGCCTTTTGAGCTGAAGGTCTGAGACACCCTCAAAAAGGGAATTAGCATAATCAAGACGAGAGGATACAAGTGAGCAGGCTATAGTTTGAGACATATTCTTAGTTAGAGCCGACGACCTGATGTGACGTATAGCCCTGATGTGATAGAAACAAGATTTACAAAGGTTTGTTATGTGCGGTCGGAATGTAAGCTTACTGTCCAGGGTTACCCCAAGTGTTTTGAAGGAAGTGCCTTCGAGGTCGACGCTAGAAAGTAATGTAACGTTAGCTTATGTAGATCATGAAAGACAGATTATTCGTGGGTATTCAAATGACAACATGAATGGATGGATCCATAGTTTATCGAAATCTGGTGGGCCAGTGGTGGCAACATATACCGTAAATGTCGACAGAAATTTGTTCGTACAGCTATTACCGTTCGTATAGCATGACTGAGCCCGGCTTCAGCCCGTTTATGTAGCATTAATAAATCAGTAAACAGAGGTGTTCAAACTAAAGGTGGACGCTAGTGGGCATTTATGGCTACAGTGGCGCCTCCTGCATCCGATCATTATATTTTGCTTTAGAATCCTATGTTTAACAACAACTCGTTGCGGGAGGACCGATGATTTCTAAATTTCTGTCCTTACAACGCACAATTAGAGTCGTAGGCCCTACCCAAGTTTACGAATTCGCAGCTAATAATGTATAGCGTATACGCTCATTTGCATGGATACGATGAGGGGCCATCGTGTTAAGGAACGGTACCCATGGCTGCTGGATTGGGCGAGATGCCCATGCACTTCTTCAAAGCAGGTTTCCTCAAAGCTATGAATAAATCAAATGCGATCAATTCCAATCGTAGAGATGTACGTCGCTTAGGGTTGATCACTGCATAAAAGAATTCTCCTATCGACGTCATCTGCGTTTGGTGCCTTAAGATTTCGCAATACTGTTGGAATCCTTCCGATGGAAAGGGGTGGGTCCATAGTGTAGTGGTAACATCACTGGCGGGGTCCGAACTGTAGTGGTAACATCACTGGCGGGGTCCATAGTGTAGTGGTAACATCACTGGCGGGGTCCATAGTGTAGTGGTAACATCACTGGCGGGGTCCATAGTGTAGTGGTAACATCACTGGCGGGGTCCATAGTGTAGTGGTAACATCACTGGCGGGGTCCATAGTGTAGTGGTAACATCACTGGCGGGGTCCATAGTGTAGTGGTAACATCACTGGCGGGGTCCATAGTGTAGTGGTAACATCACTGGCGGGGTCCATAGTGTAGTGGTAACATCACTGGCGGGGTCCATAGTGTAGTGGTAACAGCACTTGCGTGAAGAGCTGTAGGAAACGATCCCGCTTCCTGCAACCTCCCAAAGGTCCACTCAGCCTATCTTCTGCGAGATGGCGCATTGGTAAAATGAGATGTAGGGGCAAACGCTATCAAACAATAAAGGTCGATAGGGCGCCTTGCATTGCTGCCGAATACAGTTAAATTCGACTTCTGTAATAACTTGTGATCATCGGTTCATACTGATTTGTAATCATCCTGCGTAATTGTCAGTTTGAATTAATAAAGAATATATTATTATTATATCTGTGAGCTGGTTATAAGCTAAGTGACCGCAAAGAGCTCTGGCAGTGGTCATAATTTATGTCCCCAAACATCGATACTACTTTGTGAAGTCCAAACGTACAGTTGGTGATGCTTAACTTAAGAATGCTTTCGTTCTAGGCTATGTGCAATTCAAATGTGCTTTGAAAAAAGCTGTATTAAGCCAAACTAATTTCTGTCGACGTCAACGGATTATGTTGCCATAAGATTTCGTTAAACTCTGGATCCATTCAACCAATGCAATTCATCTTTGAATATAGGCCTGTAAGGGGTCATTGCATAATTACGTAACGCCGAAAATGACCGTTTTTGACCCACCCACCCTGTAACGCTTCGTAACGTTTCACTAAGAACAACCAAACATAGTCTCTTGAAGTAAGTTTATTTGATAATAATTATCTGACATTTGTTTGAACGATTGGATAGTTAGAGGGGATCGGCTATGGCGATGGAAGACTCAGCTAGAGTATGATCGGGAAGAGTGGGGTGATTGGATGGTAGAGACTTTGCGAAGATACATTATGGTAGGAAGTTTGCCAGGAAGTTGTAGTTTAGCAAATGAATTTCGAACTGAATGCGTTTCGTGTTTTTAAGTCTATAGAGTCATTAGAGTCAGAAGTGATATTGTAACATCTTGGTGATTATTTTACAACCGGTGATATAGATCTGGATTCTTCGACTGATGTTTTATTTTTATTTTACTCGAACTGACCATGGCCTGTTGTCTTGTATATAGTGATTACGGTGCTGTAGAAGTTCTTTGATTTACACTTTGCTAGATCTGAGTAGATTGATTTAGATTAGTGTACTTTGGATTGATTTAAATTTGGATTACAGTGGTTTGGATTGGATTGAATTTGTTTTTCAGTAGACAATAGTAGACAACATTAGACTAGAATTATAGGTGATATCACGAGGACAGTCTTATAGTTCAAACATGACACTTATGACGGAGCTATCGCCATCAAGCGCAACATGGATGGATGGATCCACAGTTTAACGGCAGCTTATGACAACATTGGCCGTTGCCGCCGACAAAGATTAGTTTTTGGCATATTACAGCTCATATCATCAAGCGCAACAGAATGGCATAATAACTTTAAATAGCATTTTCAAACCACATAAAAGAGGTGTTTAAAATCAAAAGTTTACGTCGTTTAATTTTCTGGTGACAGTGGCGCCACCTGCATCCACACATTATGGAGCGTACTAAGCGAGGCCATAAAATAAGGATTGCACGGCGATATCCCGTATTCTCAGAGATGAAAAAAAGAAATAAGTATGGAGGCATTGACTAAAATCACTAAATTATACCGGAAAGGTATTAACCGGACTAATGGTTAGCTTGCTGAGATATCAACCGAGAAATCGGGGATTCAAATCGATTGTTTTGCTACTGATGGTATTCTATTCCTAATGACTTCTGAAGTATTGTATTGTATTGTATTGTATTCAAACATTTATAAAGCGCCTCTCATAGGGTGAACCATTCAAAGGCGCTTCCAGTGCGCAAGGTCAAAGAGAAGAAAAAGGTTTTGAAGTCGCTCTGAGATACGGATTGATAGACAAATATACCTAGAGAAAGAGAATGGGAGAGAGATACAGGCAGACAAAGACCCAGAGAGATGGATCAACAGAGAGATAGACACAAACAGTGTGTCTCTGTGTCTCCTTGCCTGTAGTTAATTATTCGATGGCGCTATCTTATTCGTAACCTACACATTTCTAAAGCGCTACTCTAAAACTAATTGCAAAGCTCTAGTATATTTAGGACTGGTCATTGTACCCATTATAGCCGAATTGTATGTCCCGGGGGCGGGGAGGGGCGAAGACGGAGATGAAATCTCGAGGCAAATACAGTAGGCCTAGTCATACTCATAGTTATGATCGTTGTAACTCAGTAACAGATCGGACTTAAACTCATTTTACAATTTGTCTGGCTCAGGTTCCAGCAAATCCAATTCTTCAGTTTAAGTCAAGAAAACTTATTAAGTTCGTTTCATGTGGAAGGCAAAATGAAGTACATACTTAAATCTGCAAAATCTCCGGTTCTAGAGAAGAGCTCTCAGTTTGTAGCGTCACTAAATATTCATTGGTTTATTTATCGCCATAACCTTTGACGAAAGATTGTTTGAAGGATAGGTGGCGCTGCTGCAGTCAAAAAAGACCGCGAAAGCAGTATGAGACGTTTGGTGAGGAAATGGATGTTCAAACTTCATTGGTTTAGCCAGTTCTACTCTCAGTAGCAATATTGTAGCTAATCATGAAGTGTCTGACAAGAAAGAACAGTAAATGTGGCCGACACTCTTAACATCAATGCCTGGAGGTATCATAGACTACTGTAACCACAGGTGCATTTAGACATGATCTGGATCCTGATCCTACCAGCCGGATGAATCTCGGACTCCTATTGCTGCTCCGTATCTTTCCTTCTACGGTTAAAACTTCACAAAATCAGTTTCTATAACGACTTCAACGACCTCTGGTGGCAAAAAACACCAAAGGGCACTGCGTCCGATGGGTTAGAGCGCTCGGCCTGTAACGCGGAGAGTACGGGTTCGAACCTCGTCCGAGACAGTTACTGTGTAGGGACCTTGAGCAAGTAATTCACTCACAATTATTCGTCTGCAATATAATTGTATCTGGGATGTTTGGTGAGTGTGTTTCGTCGTGTGTGCACTTCTGAACTTTGTACAGTTGTATTGTATTGTATTGTCAAACTACTGGAATCTCTATCTTATGATCAAAACACACACATACTAAGACAAGGTATATATATATTCGTTTAATGTGAATCAGGTTGACAAGCCGCAACAAGGTAAAGTGAAAAGAGGATAGTAATTAAAATTCTATAGGTTATTGTTTGTTCAGGTAGACGCCAACGATGCCTGGCATCCACAAGATGTCGTTAAAATATTGTATGCTTGTATAATCTATGTATGAGAACTTGTTATAGCGCCCCTTCAAGATTTCTACTCAGAGGCGCTCCCGACTACAGCGCGGACACTGAATCGGAGTTTCACGCCGAAGCGCAGGAGCAATTGCGAGTGAAGGACTTGCCCAGGGTCCCTACGCGGCGGCCTGAGGTAGATTCGAACCCGTAACCCTCCGGCTGCAAGGTACCGAACATGGGGCGCGGTGGTGTAGGGGTATGTTCGTGTATTACCGTGTATGACCCCTACACTACCGCTCCCCAATTGGAAAATCCAATGCACTAGTTAGTTAAGATCAGAAGGACATGGATGTCGTTAAACAGTCGATCCTATCCTAATCCGAGTAAAGTGATGTAAGTCGACTTCAAATGCTCTTTAGTCACGAGGTATCGTTAAAACGGTGAATAATGTAATGCACTCGTTGAACACCTTTTTAACGTTGAATCCAGCACAATATAATTAGCAGCTAGGTCTCGACTTTTAATCTTCGTTGTCTGTTGCAGCAGGGTTGTATTTATTTAGTAATATCATGTAGGCATAACTTTAATTCCTCTGAAAGTCTGACTCACACCTCAACGTGTAGAGCGGGTGGCAACAGTCAGTAGGGAGTGCCTGCTGAGGCTATGCCATCAGTGGTGAAGGTATTGGCTGAAGTACCACCTTAGGGCGCTACGCGAGGTGGACAGGCTCAGCAGGAACCCTGAAAAGCTTGCAAACGTGGGCGGCATCGCCGCCTCTGATACCACAAGATAGTGGATAGCAGAGCCAGTCCTAAGCCTGGAACTCTCTTTTAAGGGAGAAGCGCGAAGGTCGAACGGATGGGTGCAGATACTCCGTTCGTAAAGATAAAAATACGAATGAAATTCAATGCAAGCATTGGACTCCTAAAGGGCCTCGGCCCATGGATCCGATGCAAGCGTTGACACCTCCACGGGCCTTCGGCCCATGGATCCTGATGATGATGATGATGATAACTTTAATTAGGATGATTGCTATCTTTTTCCTTGCAATTGTTTGCGATCCAGTCGCTAACATTGTAATTGCAAACTACTAATTGGTCATACTGCTACTACCACCACCACCACCACCACCACCACCACCACCACCACCACCACCACCACCACCACCACTCACCACCACCACCACCACCACCACCACCACCACCACCACCACCACCACCACCACCACCACCACCACCACCACCACCACCACCACCACCACCACCACCACCACCACCACCACCACCACCACCACCACCACCACCACCACCACCACCACCACCACCACCCCACCACCACCACCACCACCACCACCACCACCACCACCACCACCACCACCACCACCACCACCACCACCACCACCACCACCACTACTATTCCTTTATTTCAAAACTCGTTGACACAAACGCAACAAGATTACAAAATCAACAGTTTAGATAGCGATTAGACAAAAAATAATATATAGTAAAATAGATAAGAGGGTTAGGAATGTATTAGTGACTGAGACCTATTCCTAAAAAAATTATTGTTTAGCCAATACACCATAAAGTACTCTAGGCATAACATTTCGATCATCCCTATCCGGCAGAGTGAAATCATAAGGCCGGGGTCGCAGATTATAATGACGAGTAATTATTGGTGGAAACAGTGAACGTAACACATGGAAATCGTTCCTTATCACTGCCTTTAGTAGACTGGCGTCAGCATCACACACCAGCTCATGTACTTGAATGAACAAACAATAAAGATCAAGGTGATGCCATAAAGTAGGCTGTATTAGGACGAAATAATTTCTGTCGACATTATTGCAATAAGTTATGTACAGATTTTTGCCGATGACCTATTAATTTTTCTTCATTCATTCATGTTGATAAACACAGAATAACGTATTGGTCTTTTTAGACACCTTTAAAACGCTATCAAACAATGTTATATAAGCTGACATTACGTTACGATTAGCGTTAACAGACAAGAATCGGGACCTACATGTATCTATTCCCTATTTGGCGACGAAAGAAGTATAAGAATATTTTCGATATGCCGACTACTTCTGATGCCGAAAGATGGCGCTAAACTTTTGGCAGCGGAAGAAGAATAGCAGTCCCTTAAGGAAACTCCGCCACTGCACGTCCGTGCCTTATGCGCAAGTCCCAAGCCTGGATGAAGGAGGAGGGCGACGCTAATGATCTTTGTTTTCAGACAGTAACGTGAAACTGAAACTACTACTACTCTCCCTTAAACTATCCCTCAGGCGACCATGGGAACATAGTGTTTGTGAAATAATTTATTAGTCTCGGCAACGATGGGGTTGCCAGTCCCCTCCCTCGCTGTCTCATCTTCTCACCGACAATGGGAAGATGAGACGAGGTGGTGCTGAGGTTCAGGTGCAGCAGAAATCTCGGACCAAATTTCTGCCCTGTACAACCAGTATACTGTCGAGCATCGCCGCTAATAGCTAAACCTCGTGTAAAGCATGTTTTATTGCCTGTGCAAACTACACAAATGAATATCATAGTGAAGCTGTACTGAAGTGCAATCACGCGTTAGTTTAGAGACGACAGTGATATGATACAGAGATATGGGAAGAATTTGGGAGCAACAGAGTCTGGAATAATAATGAACTGCTGTAAATATGGGTGTCCAGACAATTCGGCGCAAGACAATTCGGCGCCAGACAATTCGGCGCGGTCAATTCGGCGCAAGACAATTCGGCGCACGGACAATTTGGCGCAAGACAATTCGGCGCAGCTATTTAGATTCAGGAAACTGAGATCGGCATCATGTAAATATAAATAAATGTAAATATTTATTATAGGCCTACTGTTATTTGAATTGACCTTTAAAAAGAAGTTGGTTAAAAGCATGGTAGATATTTCTAACTTTTAATACACAATCACTGTCCAGATATATAGAATACAAGTCTATGCGTTTGCTAACTACTTATTAAAGCGCTTTCGCATTTACAACATTGCCTTAATTGTTGGCGATAAAACTTTAACTAGAAATGGGAGTAGAGTCATCGGTTAAAAAGCTACAAACTAGCAAGCGAATTAGAATACAAATACATTAACCAGCGCGATCTCGGATCAGGTTGACAAACCGCAAACGATAAGTTTCATGATAAACAGTAATCGTCTGGCGTATCCACGTTAAGCTTCATAATGAAACATAAATCTGTGGACGGATTTACATTACGTTTAATGATAAAACAATAATAATTAGACGAACCTCCGTTGAGTTTCATGGCGAAACATTAATCACCGGACGTACCTAAGTTAAGTTTCATGATAAAACATTACGAAACATAAATCAGCGGACGGATTCACGTTAGGTTTCATTAAGGAATATTAATAAGTGGACGCATCTATGTTAATTTTCATGCCGAAACATAACGAAACATCACGCTGATAGAAGCATTACCAAAAGGCGCCGAATTGTCTTGCGCCGAACTGTCCATGCGCCGAATTGTCTTGCGCCGAATTGACCGCGCCGAATTGTCTTGCGCCGAATTGTCTTGCGCCGAATTGTCATAGCACCGTAAATATGCTAAGTTCTGACCACATGTATTCACATATTCACATGTTCACATAAGTTCTGACCACATGTATTCACATATTCACA
>JACEVL010000639.1:115000-318576 GCA_020284085.1 Aporrectodea caliginosa
GTAGTTTCCTTTTTACAATGCCTTGTGGTCTCTCGTTCGTGCCAGTCCCAATCCTGGTGAAACAAGGAGGGGATCTTCAGCGGCTAGAGGATGCTGCTAAACACTGGAAATGTTGTATATTATGCACGTGTTATGAACTCCCCACGCTTTTATATGCAATACACGCTTTTATGTGCAATATGCATGTTAATATCACATGCAACTCATGATTCCGAATCCATACATACCAAATGTGTTAAAATCAGACCATCCAATCAAAAGTTACAGCAGTTTACATAATTAGAATAGGCCGGGGGATTTCGAACCCCCACGCTTTATTTTTTTATCTGAATGCTTTCCCCTCGGACCTGTATTGATCTATAGACAATTGCCTTCAAATTGGTACTGAAAAAGAAACTTTTGCACCTATTTGAAATACTCTGGAGTAAAATCCACATATTTCGCAAAGGACGGAGGTGGGGGTTTCGAACCGCCGCGCTTTATTTTTAATCTGAATGCTTTCCCTTTGGACCAATATTGATCTAGAGACCATTACCTTCAAATTGGTACTGAAAAAAGAAACTTATGCATCTACTGGAAATGACTGGAGCAAAATACACATATTTTGCATAGGTTGGAGGGGTTTTTCGAGCCCCCACGCTTCTTTTTTTATCTGAATGCTTTGCCCTCGGACCAATATTGGTCTATAGACCATTACCTTCAAATTGGTACTGAAAAAGAAACTTTTGCATCTATTTGAAATGACTGGAAAAAATACACATATTTCCCATAAGCCAGAGGGGGTTTTTCGAGCCCCCACGCTTCATTTTTTATCTGCATGCTTTCCCCTCGGACGAATATTGATCTACAGACCATTACCTTCAAATTGGTAGTGAAAACTAAACTTTTACATCAACTTGAAATGACTGAAGAAAAATGTACAGGCACGTTCCTCCACTATAAGTAACAATGCTGTTACTAGTCATAGTTGATATAAGGCGCAGTTGAATAAAAAAAATGCTATCAAACTGTACACTACGGCAAAATTTGCCGTAGTGTACAGAGGAAAGTAATGAAAAACACATTTAATGTATTTTTCATTACTTTCCTCACTATGAGGTAACGTAGACAACAACGGCCCTTACAGCCACAGATGTTGTTAAATCCTAGACGCTATTACTTAAACTAACTATAAATAATTAATGTCTCCTTAGACACCTCTAAAACGTGATAATAAAAAGCCATTAATAAGCTATACAGTTACTCGTCGTCTGATGTCTCAATAATGATAACACTCTAACAGTGACAGTCCCAAGCCTGTTAAAGATCTTTGTAAATAAATTTCTAGTTGATCTATAATTGAAACAAAATCAGCCTTTACGGACACAGAAATGAATAAAAACTTGCTGTTGAGGCTGATGAGGGCCGTAAAAATATAAGAATCTGATCTTGCATTGCCAGTGATAAAAGCCTAAATGGCCACTGAAGAGTCCTAATGGCCAATGAAAAGAACGGTTAACGGTCAAGTTATAGACTTACATGTATATACTTTACTTTTCAATGGGAGGAAACTGAATTGATATTAAGACGCTCAAATAAACGTTGACACCGTAGCTACCTCCCGGATAACAGAATTTATATCGACTGAGTTTGTCTCTTTCAACACCATGAACAAAAAGCCTCTGAAACATACGAACCAATGAAGACATGGAACTAATTGTCTGCAATCAAGAAAACGAACTCATATGCGAATAATTTTTTAAAGACGCCAGCGGTCAAAACATACATAAGATGTCTTCAAACTTTTTAAACTTCTTTTCTAAAGACCTCAACGGTGTTTTACTCCGTGGAATAAGATCTGTCCTTTAGGGTAGCAAAATATCTAAAGCGCTGCTCTAAAGCCCAGCGCAAGGCATCAGACTATTCACAAGCGGTCTGTGTACCCATTGTAGCTGAATTGTATGGTTAGGGCGAAGACGGAGATGAAACCGCTAAGCAGATTTCTGTCCGGGCTCAAGATACCGTTAAACTGTTGGAATCCATTCCATTGCAAGTTGGTAATCATCCACTGCCTTGTTATCGGTTGATGCCAATAATATTATTAATAGCCTGGATAAAGGAAGATTTCATCGGTAAACATAAACTACTTACTACAAAACGTAAATGTTATCTTTAGCCGTATTATGATGTAAATAAAAGGTACGACTAGACACAGAGGTCTATAATTTTGGATTCCTTTAGAATGGATGTCTTCAACTCTACATAAAATACGTCGGCACTAAGTATAGGCAGTTTGACAATTGTATTAGTTCAAAAATAATGTCTGTTGATTTTAACAGTCCATCCATCCATTCAAGTATTATAGTCAGGTCCTACGAATATACGAGCAGTGAGAACTCTTCGAAGCAATTGCACACCTCTTTTATGTTTGATATTCAGCCTATAGATAAATGCAGAAGCGCAATATTAAATCTAATGAATATTCATCATCATCATATTCGTTTAATTTCAAAATAATCCAGTTGACAAAACGCAACAGGTTACAAGTAACACAATTAGTTAATAGAGTCAGGCTAAAGATAATAATTCAAAACAGATACAAGTAATTATAATACAATTAATATGTATCTTTAAACAAGATTCTTGGTATGTAATTACATTTATCATTGATTGGGAGATTAAAATTATGAATTCTGGGTCGTAAGTTATATTTGATTTGCTGTGTAGGCGGGAAAATTCCTCGGAGAACATGACATGATTCCCCACAAATAGCCCGAAATAAGCCAGAATCAGCAGCTTGGGACATATCTACAACGCTAGGGGTAGTAGATAAGAGGAAGCCTCTACGTTTAATCCTATTTAGCATACTCTGTAATTTATTCCTATCAGTCTCACTGGCATACCCCCACCAGGCAGGGGAGGCATACATTAGGTGTGCAACAGTGGTTGCCATAGCAACATCATGCAATGCGTAAGTAGACATGCCATGATCTCTCAAAACACGGAGGGCGTATAGAGAAGTGGAACTTGAGGCAAGGACTTTTTCAGTATGCTTTGTCATGCGCATGTCAGAACTTAGGGTAATCCCTAGCACTCTAATTGTGTCAACCCTCTCAGCACCTTAGATGACAATAGGTATAGATGATGCTTTGAAACCCCTTTTTGAGAAAATAATTTCACGAGTCTTAGATGGATTTAACTCCAAATTATTAGTTTTTGCCCAGGATGCCACATGGTCATATTCTTCGGCAGCTGTTCCAATATTAGATGATCCTACTAATAAATAGGTATCATCAGCATATTTAACAAGAATATTAAATCTGTTTTTGGGATGAAGGTCAGCCGACCCAACTACGTAGGATCCAGGTCCAACCCCAGATCCTTGAACAACACTAGCATTTATGGATGCAATTGACGAGACTTCTCCTTGAAACTTGGTGATATGCTTGCGGTCATGAAAATAGTTTGAAAGCCAATTGAAAATATGATCCGGAATATCAATAGATCCAAGCTTTTCCAACAAAGTGTGATGACGAATAGTGTCAAATGCTTTAGAGAAATCCATTGAGACCATGATGACAAATTCATGTTCCTGTAAGAGGGAAGTAATATGATGTAAGAGGGCGATTAAGGCAGCAGTAGTTGATCCTGTAGGCCGGAATCCATATTGATCAGCTAGATTCTCTGATGTAGGTGGTACTTGGAACGCAGGGTAGATATAAGTGCGTGCGATTACTCGTTCAACAAGACGTGAAAGGATAGGCACCACGGATATCGGACGATAATCAGCTGGAGAAGCAGGATCAGGAACTTTAGGAATTGGATGAATGACTGCAATCTTCCATTGGTTAGGCACGTGTGAAGATGCTAGAGAATTGTTGATCAAGTGAGTGAGGATGGGTGCAATGATGGGTGCCAGAATTCGAAGAAACCATGCAGGAAGGGCATCAGAACCCTCAGCAGTGGCATGAAGCCGGTCCAGAAGATAGAATACATTCATTTCGGAGAGAATAGAATATCCAGGCTCAGCGGTCGATCGAAGAGGAGTATTAATGTATTCAGCATCAGTAGAGGTTTTAGCATAATGAGAATTAAGTTCTTCAGCTGTAATCACACTACTCGGTACACGGGTAGACGTCTTTTTTGTTAGTTGGTTAACTGTCTGCCAAAGTTTCTTTGTTCCATCACGTGGATTGAGATTATTCAGGTGAGTACGATTAACCCTCGAGATTGCTTTGCCAATCCTCAACGCTAATGCAGATGCCTCCTCTAATTGACCCTTTCTCATAAGTTTATTCTTTTTACGAGTCAAAAACTTAATCTCAGGTGTAAAATAGACAGGATCCTTATTAGTGATGGTTATGGCTCGTAAGGGGTAATATGTATCCAACCACAATGACATTTGCTGGCAGAAGGCATCCCACGATTCTTGCGGATCAAGAATAGATCG
Organism: Aporrectodea caliginosa; assembly: GCA_020284085.1. Lineage (NCBI taxonomy): Eukaryota > Metazoa > Annelida > Clitellata > Crassiclitellata > Lumbricidae > Aporrectodea > Aporrectodea caliginosa. The sequence continues at coordinate 119,430 of JACEVL010000639.1, forward strand.
AATAAAAGATCCAGTAATCGTAAACTCCACATTTTTAAAACGCTACTCTAAAGCCAATCTGGATCACCAGCACATTCACGTGCGCTGCGTCAAGTCAGACGGGTTGTTCAGAGATGCCAAGTGAAGTTTGAAGTTCGATGGCAGGGCAGACCAGAGAGAAAATATTCTATGTGGTTATTATACTTACTTCCTTCCTTGCTTATTTCCTTACCACTCGTACTTGGATCATCCCAGTGCCACGTACGTCCTAGAACTCTGGCCGTGTTGCCAACTCTGGATGAGAATCCGTTGGACTTAAAGGGCCTGTGGGAGTACATTACTGGTGAATTTTCTCGACATTTTTTATCGCTGTCTTTACTTACTGATTCATTCGTTCGTTCATTCAGAGGACTTATATAGCGCCCATCCAAGAAACCTTCTCAGAGGCGCTCCCAGCCCAACTCCGCGATAAAGAATAGTTTTCACAAGCTTGGAAAAGGTGTATGCAGAGTTCCTAGTTAAATGGGCAAACAGCTCTTAAGGAAGGTTCTTCTAATCTAGGTGCTCGGTCCAACCACTGAAAAAGCATGACGTTGAATCTTTGAAGTGTGCAAACAGGGAACATCAAGTTCACCCCGAGATGCAGAACGAAGATTTCACCGGTCAGCCAAACAACAAAACTCCCGCAAGTATGCAAGGGTGTTCATTAACTGGCACCACCATACCAAAGAGAAATCCTAAATTCAATGCGCTGGGTAACGATATCTCGCACTCGAAGCATTTATGTGGTTTTATCTTAAATTAAGAGAAAAAACACGCCACTCATGCATTCATTCATTCATTCACTCATTCATTCTATCATTGAGAGCATTTATATAACGCCTTTCCGCTATGCCTATATTAGAGGTGTGTATACCTATTTCGAACACTTTTCATCGTTCTTAGGGCTTAACATTAACTTTGACTACGCCTAGGATAGGATCCAGATTTTAACGACATCTGGTGCGCAATGAAAACCGTTAACGTTCGGCAGAAATCGTGTCAAACAGTTCCCTATGACATAATTCATTTTTGACAGTGTGTCCTATAACAGTGCAGCATTGATTTTGTGTCCCTTGCATATATATAGCATCGGCTGACTTCAGTTTAAAGGTGTCTAAAGAGAACGCGGAAAAGAACAGTTTTGCCGCCCTGCACTAGTGCCGCCCGGGACGACTCGCACACTCTTCCCCCTCCCTTTCGGTACAGTTTATGAGTTAATAATGTTAGCAACCATTGTTGCTTTAATGTAATGTAACAGAATTCTTGCATAGCGCATCTTCTAGACTCAATCTAGAGCCTCTCGGAAGCGCTATTGTATTGTATTTTGGTTTATTGAAAACTAGCTGTCATAACGCAACCAGCAACAGAAGTGGGTGACTTATGGTCATAATAAAGGAGCCCTAAGTGTTTTTGAGGAGCATGCGCGGTAGAAAGTTCTTGCTGTCCTTTGCTTGATGGACGAAAGGGTGGGGCCTAGGTCGGAGGTCATATCGACTATGTACGTAGCTATCAGACAGATGGGAAAAGGTGTCTCTAATGTTCGAGAAAATGCAATGCAGTCAGCAATAAGTGGAACTGAGCGAATTTCAATAGGTAAATAATGTTGCTCCATAACGATGGTCCAACGACAGAGTTTATGATGTAAATAAAAGGTACGACTAGACACAGAGGTCTATAATTTTGGATTCCTTTAGAATGGATGCCTTCAACTCTACATAAAATACGTCGGCACTAAGTATAGGCAGTTTGACAATTGTATTAGTTCAAAAATAATGTCTGTTGATTTTAACAGTCCATCCATCCATTCAAGTATTATAGTCAGGTCCTACGAATATACGAGCGGTGAGAACTCTTCGAAGCAATTACACACCTCTTTTATGTTTGATATTCAGCCTATAAATAAATGCAGAAGCGCAATATTAAATCGAATGAATAGGCCTATTCAGATCCAGTAATCGTAAACTCCACATTTTAAAAACGCTACTCTAAAGCCAATCTGGATCACCAGCACATTCACGTGCGCTGCGTCAAGTCAGAGATGCCAAGTGAAGTTTGAAGTTCAGACCAGAGAGAAAATATTCTATGTGATTATTATACTTACTTCCTTCTTTGCTTATTTCCTTACCACTCGTACTTGGATCATCCCAGTACGTTCTAGAACTCTGGCCGTGTTGCCAACTCTGGACAGAGAAGTCCAACGTGTACCTATCGAGGTGTGAGACCGTGGAACAACGAGAACATTCGGCATTGCAGAACGAAGTATCAGTCTGTGTGGATACTGTGCTTAATGTTTGGTCAATAATCGCCATGTACGGTGTTCGATATGACGTTAACGATCGATAATTGCCATGAGGTATCGTTAAACGGAAGATTTTTAAAATATGTACCTAAGGGTCCCCCCAAACGTATACTATAGCAATATATTTTCCTAAACGACAACTATGGTCTTTGGTGCCGCAATATGTCAGTAACAGTTACTGTTGGAATCTCAAGGAAATCTATCAAAACCTCAGAAATGCCTAAATCTGCTTAGACACCTTTAAAACGTTGTCGTTAGCCGATATATATATAAATACGTTGATTGAAGCACAGTTGTGTCGTCTCGCAGTTGCGCATAGTATTTGTTCGAATCATGATGTAATAATTGTAATTGTAGTGAGTAACTTATATTGCGCCAGTGTCTAACTCAAAAAGCATCATCCGATGGCACTCTAAAATCAAGCCGTAATCAGTTCAATATCCAGATTAGTCCGTAAGAAGCTATCGTTAAACTGTTGGTCGAATTAGCAATTGTTCAACCAAACTGAGACTTGTAAAATGCTTTTCCATACTCCTCAACGGTGTTTGATGCCGTGGAAGAAGAGATACGCCTCAAGGAAGCCGTGAGAGTGGACATACGAATGCGGATGACCAGTCCTCTCCCTCACCGTCTTATCTTACTACAATATTGTAATCTTAACCGTAACCTACACATTTCTAAAGCGCTACTCTAAAACGAAGCGGAAGCACTAGCCTATCCCTCAATTTTACGAGCGGTCAATCTACCCAGTATATTCGTAATACACATGGCCGGGGCGGAGGGGTGTGAAGACGGAGATGAAATTTCGATTTAGCAAATAGCTGTACCCATACTCCTAGTTCTGATCGTAGTCATTCAATAACAGATGAAATCTTAAAAAATTTCAGTAGGGATACTCATAACCCTGATCGTAGTCACCAATAACAGATTAAGACTTAAACTCATTTTACAACTTGTATGGCTCAGGTTCCAGCAAACCCAATTCTTCAGTTTAAGTCAAGAAAACCAATTAAGTTCAGTTCATAGCTAAAGCAAAGTGCAGTACATACTTAAATCTGCAAAATGCTCCGATCTTAGAGAAATGATCGCAGTTGGTAGCGTCACAAAATATTCAGCGGTTTATTTATCGCAATATGGGGGGGGGCGATAGCGCATTGGATAGCACACTGGCATTGAGAGCGAGAGGTACCGAGATCGAGAAAGGGCGGTGTTTGAAGGATAGGTGGCGCTGCTGTAGTCATGAAAGACCGCGTAAAGGAGTATGCGAAGTTTCATAAGAAAATGGATGTTCAAACGTCAATGGTTTAGCCATTATTCTCTACTCTCAGTAGCATGATCGTTGTTAATCATGAAGTGTCTTGCAAGAAAGAACAGTTAATGTGGCTGACACTCTTAACATCAATGCCTGGAAATATCATAGACTACTGTAACTACAGGCACATTTAGACATGATCTGGAACCTGATCCTACCAGCGGGATGAATCTCGGGCTCCTATTGCTGCTCCGTACCTTTCCTTCTACGATTAAAACTGTATAAAATCAGTTTCCATAACGACTTCAACGACCTCTGGTGGCCAAAGACACCATGGGGCACGGTGTCCCATTGGTTAGAGCGCTTGGTCTGTAACGCGGAGAGTACGGGTTCGAACCTCGTCCGAGACAGTTACTGTGTAAGGACTTTGAGCAAGTCCTTCACTCACAATTCGTCTGCAATATAATTGTATGGGATGTTTGGGATGTTTGGTGAGTGTGTTTCGTCGTGTGTGCACTTCTGAACTTTTGTACAGTTGTATTGTATTGTATTATCAAACTTATGATCAAAATACACACATAGAAAAGGCAAGGTAGACGCCAACGATGCCTGGCATCCACAAGATGTCGTTAAATATTGTATGCATATATATGTATGTATGAGCACTTGTTATAGCGCCCCTTCAAGATTTCTACTCAGAGGCGCTTCCGACTACATAACGCGGACACTGAATCGGAGTTTCACGCCGAAGCGCATGAGCAATTGCGAGTGAAGGATTTGCCCAGGGTCCCTACGCGGCGGCTTGAGGTGGATTCGAACCCGTAACCCTCCTGCTGCAAGGCACCGAACATGATACCCCTACACCACCACTCCCCAATTGGATAATGTAATGCACTAGTTAGTTAAGATCAGAAGGACATGGATGTCGCTAAACTGTCCATCCCATCCTAATCCGAGTAAAGTGATGTAAGTCGACTTCAAATGCTCTTTTAGCCACAAGGTATCGTTTAAATACCGAATAATGTAATGCACTCGTTGAACACCTTTTTAACGTTGAATCCAGCACAATATAAATATCAGCTAGATAAAATGTGTCGACTTCAGATCGTCGTTGTTTCTCTGTTGCAGAAAAGTTGAATTAGTAATTTCATGTAGGCATAACTTTAATTAGGATGATTGCTATCTTTTTTCTTGCAATTGTTTGCGATGCAGTCGGTGACATTATAATTGCAAACTACTAATTGGTCATGTACTCCAATTAACAAACAATAAAAATCAAGGTGAAACCATAAAGTAGGTTGTATTAACCGAAATTATATCTGTTGACATTGTTGCAATGAGTTATGTACAGATTTTCGTGTCAAGGTAGATATGGAGAGTTACTCTTAGAATTTTAAAACTACCCTTACATATGCGATATTTAACGATGTCCTATAGCTTTCTTGGCCGTTTAAATTGCCCTCCTCTTTTGTCAAGATGGGTCTGGCACCACTCGCAAAGGGTAGGCTACTGGCGTAGTTTGATAAGGTATAACTACTAGTATTCACTGCTTTGCGACATCTTGTGGCCGTAAGGGCTATTGACTAAGTATTTTCAGTTTAACGACACTGTGCGCTAACAAAGTTCATAAGCGTCGCCCTCCTTTTTCCAGGCTTGGGACTGGCACTTCCTGAGACTAGTGGCACTGGGGTGCAGTGACGGTCGGGCAAATCTCATAAGATTCAAGCCGAAATCTCCAATCTCGGTGCAAACAAATGGTCCGTGATTTCCCAATCCTTTCTTCTCAGTCTTTGTTCACATTCGCAGGTTTTCAAGGGCGTAACATTCCTCGGACATATGTCCTTACACAAAGTATCTCTTTACAAAGGTCTAGCTGGCATACGATCGAGGGTCTTGTTCCCATCCATGCTGAACACGACCTCCTCTCCATTGCCCTACATCTTCCGTTACCTCATCATTCGTTTAACCCGGATCTGTAGAGAAAGGTGTTCTTCATTTACCCTTCCTATACACAAATATTGGTTTGTTTGTTAGTTAATGTTTAACGACCCTGTGTCATAACAAACTTTGTGCTTTGTCGATTTCAAAAAGGCACATGAGCAACTATGGCTGTCGATGGTTGAAATGGGGTATCCAGCACACATTATAAACCTGATAACAGAACTGTATAGAAAACAGACGGCAAAGGTAAAAATTGCCGGGACACTGTTAAGTGAGTTTAGCATTAAAAGGGGAGTCAGACAGGGATGTGTGATCTCGCCATCATTGTTCAACATACTTTCAGAGATGGTTTTGAGAGAGGCACTGAGAGGATACAAAGGAGGCATTCAAGTTGGAGGAAGAAGGATAACAAATCTACGATATGCAGATGACATAGTGTTAATGGCAAGCACAGAAATGGAACTACAGGATCTGGTGACTCGATTGGACAGGGAAGGGCGAAAAAAGGGCTTAGAGATCAACATAGGTAAAACAAAGTGTATGGCACTAAATGGGAATCAATGCAACATCAAAGTACAAGACAGTATGATAGAACAAGTGGAAACCTTCGTGTACTTAGGATCACTCATAACAGAAGACGTGGATTGCAGCAGGGAGATAAGAATAAGAACTGCAAGAGGACTTGGAATAGGAGTAGATCTGATGAAACTGTGGAAAAGCCTTAACATACAAATTAACACAAAGATTAAATTAATGAGGACACTTATATGGCCAGTGATGATGTATGGCTGCGAGAGCTGGACAATCAAAAAGAGGGATGCGGAGAGAATAAAAGCATTTGAAATGAAATGCATACGAAAAATACTGGGTATATCATGGATAGAGAAAAACAACAAATGAATGGGTGTTAGAGACGGCGGGAGTGGAAAGGAATTTACTGGAATCAATAAAAAGAAGAAAGATGTCTTACTTTGGGCATATAATGAGGAAACAAGGTGAATGCCTAGAGAAAGAAATTATGCAAGGAACGGTACCGGGAGCAAGAGCAAGAGGGAAACCAAGGAAGAGATGGATGGACAATGTGGGCGAATGGTTGGAATTATCAACGGAAAGGTTGCTGCGAGAAACCGAGGACAGGAGAGGATGGAGAAGAATCGTCTACAATGCGACCAACCCTCGTATCGAGGACGGTTGAAGAGAGAGTCATAACAAACATAATTGGCGTCGCACTCCTCCTTTATCCAGGATTTAGACACCTTTAAATCGTTTCTTTCAGACACCATATTATATGGTCTACTTGCAATTTTCATTCATTAGGTGACAGTAAAAGTGTTTAGTTGGTTAGTTACTGTTTAACGACACTGTGTCATAACAGATGAAAAGATGATTAGCTTCGTCCTCCTGCTTTATTCAGCATTTTATCATCATCATCATCATCATCATCATCATCATCATCATCATCATCATCATCATCATCATCATCATCATCATCATCATCATCATCACCACCACCACCACCACCACCACCACCACCACCACCATCATCATCATCATCATCATCAATTCCGGACGTCCGCCGTTTGCCTGTGATGGGTACGAATAAGTGATCTCCATTGTCCTCGGTCATATGACAAGTCCATTGCTCTCCGTAGTGTCAGTCCAAGTGATATCACGTCTTTATAATTATGTATTATCTGTCCAGCGTAGTCTTGGTCTGTTTTTGATTCTGTTTTTCCTTCGAATCTGGCATGTAGTGCATTGTGTGGGATTCGGTCAACTGGCATTCTCTCCACATGTCCAAACCACCAGAGTCATCGTTGAACGACCGACTTTGTCTAGCAGAGTTCTTTGAATACCTAATGGTACGACAAACGATTTTAATCTGTTAGGACAGCAGCTAGCGCTTCATTTGTAGCTTAATTAAAGAGTTCAAGGATATCAACTTGACTAAGTCATTGCTCCGAAGCATTTTATTGGTAATAGCATGACATTCGCACGATCTGCAAAATCTGAGATAGACACTAATAGGCTAGAACTTTACAATTATATATAGACCGAATGGATGCGTTTTAAAAGGTGTCCAATTATACGTTAACACGCAGATAGGACGCAGTAATAGTAAAATGTGTTTAACAACATCGTGTGTCTGCCAGGGTCGTTGATATCGACCTTACTTCACGGTAATAATCAACTTAAAAATCCGCTTTTATAAATTCTAATTATCCAAATGTAGATCTATTCTTAATTGGTTTTCTGCCTTTTAGGCAGGTTCGTCGTACTTCCAATGAAGCCATCCAAAAACCATCCTTTTCAGCCGGGGTTGGGTCGGGAGCGCTCCTGAGTAGTAACCTTGAAGGGGCGCTATATAAATCTTTGGAATGAATGAATGAATGAAGCCATTCTTCTCATTGTCTAATTTGTCTACTGGTATGTCCCGCCCTCACCTTTAGTTGCTGTAACCCTTCTTTAACATTCAGTCCATTTTAACATCATTCTTGGTCTTCCTCTTGGCGTTTCCCCTCCATTCTTCCCTCGATTTTAATTCTTACGAGAGAATCTCCTCTCACTATATGACCCATCCACTTTCTCTGCCATCTCCTGATTGTTTCTATTATGGATCTATTTCGTCTACCATTTGTAGCCTAATATCTCTTCATTTGTCTTTCATTCTATCCAGCTGACTCTCTCCATTCTTCGCCTTATATCCACATCTCGAAAGACTCTAGTTTTTCTTATAATTATCTTCTCCTCTCATGGTCCATGTTTCCGATCTGTATAGTACTGCACTCCACATCGTAGACTTAATAATCCTCTTCTATTCAGGTAAATCTTATGATATCTCAATCTTCCTTCATCGATGATTATTGGATGAGTATTTATTGCAAAGCATTGCACCGGAGCATTTTATTGGAAATTGCGTGAGATTCGTACCAGTTGCAACATACGAGATTTCCAGAAGAGACGATACATAAATGTGCACTTACAATTACCGTATTATTGTTTAACGACGCCTTATAGCCACAACGGTAGTTGCTCTGAGCTCTTTAGGTCAATAATTATTCATCGTTAGTTTTCTTCGTTAACGATTGACGAGTTCACTTTGATATAATATTGGATACGATCAGTTTAGGGGTGTACAAGTAGACGTCGACCTAAAAGGTCTTTTCGCGATTGTAACTACTTTAATGACAAAGAATTAGCATAACTCTGAACTTGGCAATATATAGCCGTGCAAAACTAATGTATCTCCATGTCTGTAGCTATTCATATAGACACTTCATCCATGCCCTTTTAAGCACTTCTCAATAGATATCAAAGGAGGTCTTCAGGTCCTAGGAAGGGCATTCACAGTTTACTAAAATTTTCTAAGAACTTTATTATCCATTACTTATCATGTTAAACGGTCTCAGTTTATCAAATATACATATAAGTACGTATATGCCAGCTCAGCGAGACACAATATAAGCTTTACAATATATATAGACCGATTGGATGCGTTTTAAAGGTGTCCATGTAGACGCTGCAACACCCAGATAAGTAGTGGTGATTGCATACAGTATTAAACGCCATCGTTTGCCTCCAGGGCAGTTGACATCGATCTTACTTCAACTAAATAATCAACTGAAATTCGCTATTACCAAATCTAACTATCTAAATGTATTCTTCGTCTTTGGTTGATACTTCCAATGTCGCCATTCGTCTCGTTGTCTAGCCATCTCCTCTATCTTGCTGTAACCCTCCTTCGTCATCCAGTTAATTAACATCATTCTTCGTCTTCCTCTTGGCTTTTCCTCTCCACTGTCCCTCTATTATAGTTCTTAGGAGAGAATCTCCCCTCATTATATGACCCAGCCACTTTCTATGGCATCTCCTGATTGTTTCTAATTGGGAATTTGTTTCGTCTACCATCTCTTATTTCGATCTATCCAGCTGACTCTCCACACGAAAATAAAACTTTGGAATGCCTCTGGTTACAAAAAATGTATAATGGATTGCGAGAACCACGTTTCAAAGGTATTCAAGTAGATGCTGATATCGATCAGTCGGATATCGATCAGTCAAATGTCGATCAGTCAGATATCGATCGTCGGATATCGATCAGTCGGATATCGATCAGTCAGATATCGATCGTCGGATATCGATCGTCGCATATCGATCGTCGGATATCGATTAGTCAGATATCGATCGTCGGATATCGATCAGGCGGATATCGATCGTCGGATATCGATCAGTCGGATATCGATCGTCGGATATCGATCAGTCGGATATTGATCGTCGGATATCGATCAGTCAGAAATCGATCGTCGGATATCGATCAGTCAGATATCGATCGTCGGATATCGATCAGTCAGATATCGATCGTCGGATATCGATCGTCGGATATCGATCGTCGGATATCGATCAGTCAGATATCGATCGTCGGATATCGATCAGTCGGATATCCATCAGTCGGATATCGATCAGTCGGATATCGATCGTCGGATATCGATGAGTCAGATATCGATCGTTGGATATCGATCAGTCCGATATCGATCGTCAGATATCTATCGTCGGATATCGATCAGTCAGATATCGATCGTCGGATATCGATCGTCGGATATCGATGAGTCGGATATCGATCGTCGGATATCGATCGTCGGATATCGATCGTCGGATATCGATCAGTCGGCTACCGATTGTCGGATATCGATTGTCGGATATCGATCAGTCAGATATCGATCGTCGGATATCGATCAGTCAGATATCGATCGTCGGATATCGATTGTCGGATATCGATCAGTCGGATATCGATCGTCGGATGTCGATCAGTCGGATATCGATCGTCGGATATCGATCAGTCAGATATCGATCGTCGGATATCGATCAGTCAGATATCGATCATCGGATATCGATCAGTCGGATATCGATATCGATCGTCGGATATCTATCAGTCAGATATCGATCGTCGGATATCGATCAGTCGGATATCAATCAGTCGGATAGCGATCAATCGGATATCGATCGTCGGATATCGATGAGTCAGATATCGATTGTTGGATATCGATCAGTCAGGTATCGATCGTCAGATATCTATCGTCGGATATCGATCGTCGGATATCGATCAGTTACCATATCACACCTTAACATAGCTGCTTTCAATCCACTGTCCAGTCGACAGATGTGTCTTTTGCTTGTCATCATCGTCACTGCCAGTGTCTGCATCATCTAGTTGAATCAGTTCAAGTTAGGTTGCAGAAGTTACACAGGTTTGCTATACTGTCTGTGGGTACGTTATCCTCTGTTATCAACTTCCTTGGCGTAAAATGATCCATTTCTTCAAAAATACCTAGTCTGTCATCATGGAAACAGTCCTATATTTGACAAGCAACCGTATCCAGTGTTGTAGTGTAAACACCAAAACGATAGTGGGCTGTGCTACTGAGCACCACATTTTAGGCCAACTGTCCTCTCAGTTTTCTCGTCAAGTTGCCTGGATGATCGTCTTGCTGGATGAACCGGAAAGTTTGCATCAACATAGTGGACCGTTGGAATCGTTGTGCTTCTACAACTAGAGACTACCAATGTTCATCTTCGAATCTCTGATAAGTTTAAGTTTCTGACTGCGCTGACGTATCAGCTGACCCGAATGAAATTGCACTAAAATCATTAATTTTCACGATGGAACAATTTTCTTATCACTGAGAAGACGTTTAATATACTAAAAAAGTTCTTCCCCCCTGAAAAGGCTATGAAGATTTCTGCTTCATTCCCCCATAGGATGGACGCCCCTGGTTCTTTAACGACAACCATTGAAAGGTCGGTTAGTTGGTGTTTAACGGTGCTGTGTAATAACAAAGATGATTTGCGGAGCCCTCCTACTTTCTCCAGTGCCAATCACTGGCACTACCAAAGTACGGGCAGAGGCGGAATTGCTGCAGTAATTGTTGCAGGAATTGAACGAAATCTACAAATATGTTCTGTCTGAAAGAATTGAGTAGGGTAAGAGGTCAAGGCGGAATTGTTGCAGCAATTGAATGAAAATGACATGTATATTTGTCTAAAAGAAACGATTATAGTAAGAGGGCTATGCTAATCATCTTTGTTATTGCACAGCGTATAAACAGCAGCTAGGCAGACATTTCATCGACCAATTAAGCTAGACGTTGATTTCAAAAGGATCTCCCCGGATTTGAGATCTACCACCTAAGGAGAACAATCACCTATAATGAGTTTTTTGGTTGAAAACTTAAAATGAACTGATGGACCGCAAGCATCCTGTTTCACACATTCTGTGTATTATCGCCCCGGGTTCGCTTCCCGGTCGGGTCGGATTATCAGAGATTAATTTCTCGGATCTTTACTGCGGGTGGCTCGGTCGCATTATAAACGTGGAGTACAATACAACACACAATACAACACATCACAATACAACTGGGGCGCGGTGGTGTAGGGGTATGTTCGGTGCCTTGCAGCCGGAGGGTTGCGGGTTCGGATCCACCTCAAAGTCGCCGCGTAGGGACCCTGGGCAAGTCCTTCACTCGCAATTGCTCATGCGCTTCGGCGTGAAACTCCGATTCAGCGTTCGCGCAGTAGTCGGGAGCGCCTCTGAATGGGAAATCTGGTTGGGGCGCTATAACAAGTGTTCAAATACAATACAATACAATTATCAGAATAGCGATTAGCTGGCATCGTTCAGTGATATTAGGTTTTAGATTTGGAAATAGCAGGAGAGTTGCTCTTTGAAAAAATTAATCTAACCGATTCAATCAATCAATCAATCAATCAAAATTTATATAGCGCCCCTTAAAGATACCTACTCAGAGGCGCTCCCGACCCAGGCCATACGGAAGAGTGCAGTCTTCAACAGTTGGTGAAACTGAGAACAGTTTGGAAGGTGTCGTAAATCTAATGTTAGCCCGTTCCAGGTTGTTGGACCAACCACAGAGAAGGAACGGGTCTGCATTGTTGCAGAGCGGGCGAATGGGACCGCCAGGTCACCGTGGACAGAGGAGCGCAGTGCTCGGCGGCCCGTACAAGTTAAAAGAGGGCGGCATAGCTCACGCAGGTAAGAGGGTGCCCAGCCTGATAAGCACCGCCACACGAAGGACGCGATTGTAGATAATTCACAGCGATGCAGGATTATCAATGAGGCCGTATTACGACATACGAACGGTGAAAACATTTCACTCGACGTCAACGTCCATTGATGTCATAAGGTGTCGATAAACTCTGGATCCATCCATTCATTCTTTATGTTATCATAATTAAATAAACCTTGCTTGAGCTGTAATTGTGCCACACGAACGATGAGAACTGCTCAAAATAATTACACACCTCTTTAACTGTGATATTTGCCGCATAAGAGAAAGGAGACGCGGGGTCCTGTATTCGAGTAATAATAATAATAATCTTTTCTTTATTAAGCGCCTGACAAACGCACTGCGCTGTACATTTACATGTTATGCAATTGAAATCTTAACTACTAACAGAACAGACAGCCAAGTAATACAACGGCGCTAATAGCAGCCTACAAAGCAAATCCGCCCAACGGGGGCTCGAACTCGGTACCTCTCGGTCTCTGTGCCAGCTGTTATCCAAAGCGCCACTGCTCGTTTTCTGACAGTGCCAGTCCCAAGCATAGATAAAGGAGGAGGGCGACGCTAATGGTCTTTGTTACCACACAGTGGTCGTTAAACAGTAAACAAGCAAAGCAAGGTGCTGTATTCGAATTGGTTCAATTTAAATGTATTATGTCAAACAAACGGTTAATACAAATGACACACCTCTTTTAAGTGTGATAGTTGCCTTTAAGTTAGAGCAGAAGAGCAGAGCTGTATTCATAAGCATATTGGTTGGCATTAACAGTATTATGCCAGATATATGGTGAGCAGTGCGACCACTGCTTGGGATTTTCCCCAAGATCTTGGGAATTTGGGGTCAGACTTGGGATCTGGGGATTTTACCTAGCAATCTTGGGATTTTTTCTAAGGTCTACAGACTAGTTTTTACCGTACTTTGCAACAGTGGCAGTAAATCAGATTAGAAAAACTTGTTCAGTCTGAAAGACATTTATCATTATTGTAACCTGTAAACATTGTTAATTCAATGTTATGCTCCGGTTTTGTCTTTGCGAGTTCTTAACTAGGCATTTTGGTGAAGAATTATGATTGTTAAAAGTTAAAACGCAGTTCATATTTCATCACATCTTTTTCCTTTTCGGTAACTTGGGATATTTTGGTACACTTTTGGCCAATCTTGGGTTTTTTCTGGCAAGAGCTTGGGATTTCAGAAAATAGAGAGTGGTCGCACTGATGGTGAGAACTGTTGAAACTAATTATTTCCGATCGACGATCAAGGGCCTTTGTTATCTTAAACAATGTGTCTAAATTTTGGATGCATACATTTGACAACTCAATAGCTACAAGATGTTAAACACTTGAAACTTTCCTTTCGCCCGCATCAATACTGTAGACTCTCCTCGATAAAATGTGATGGACCAAGAAACTGGAACACTATCCCTCTTTCCATTCGTTCCTTACCTAGTCTTCTTTAAATATGAGTTACGCACCCACATTATTGAATGGAGCTTAAGGAACTCGTGAACATCCCTCTATTGATCAATGATCATGGGCGCTTGTCCAATTTATCCACCAACCGTTATCATCCGTACGTTAGTTCTTAGAGCATAAAAATGCAGCACACGTGCATTTGTGTTATTTATTGTTAAATTATTAGTTCACTGATAGTTAAACTAACCATTGCTTCATCCCTTTATTTACAGTTGGCCACAGTACTTAGGCCTATCTGCATCACTATTCTCAGGTAGCCCTGGTTAGTGGTACCTTTGGCCCCTTCTGATGGGTCTCCTGTGTAACCTGAACGAATTTGCGCCAATCAGAAGGACTAATTATTATTGTTACCTGTATTATTTGGTTACCGAATAAAACAAATAATGAAAAATCTACTTAAAGGTAGGCTAAGGTCGATGTCAATTACCCTGGCAGCTATGTATCATTAAAAACTACAAAATACTACATGCAAATGGTATTGGTGCCTTGGGACGATAGATTAAGCTATGTGCTGCAATGCTGTAATGTCAAGGTTGAAATATCGAGGACCTTTTTCGAGAAACTTCGGAGACTATGAAGGACAGAACAATTTTTTTGTGGGAGGGGGGGCATACTGTCAAGGGCTCTCAGGCCTGCAGACGATCAGGCGATGATGGCGAATAGTCGATCGGAAACTCCAAACTTATGAAGCGCCACTCGAAAGCCAAGCATAGGGCACCAACTTATTCACGAGCACTGCGTCAATTCAGGGAGATCTTTCCAAAGAATTGTCAACAGGTCCAAGTCCAGTTTCCAAGGGGAGGCCAGATCAAGAGAGGAGGCAGAGCAGCTGCTAAGGTGGGTCAAGAAGGTTCACGAACTGTTAGAGCCTGTTTGTAACAGATGCAAAGCGACTTCGTGAAATCAAAAGTAGGATAGCGATGGACAAGAACGGTGGCAGCTGACTTACACTCACTCAACCTTGGACTGCACACGGCCACGAGAAGAGCCGAGGATAAAAACGGTTGGTTACTGCATGTCTTGGACACGGCAACGTTCCAGAAAGGAGCGCACCATAGATGATGATGATGATGATGATGATGATGATGATGATGATGATGTAGTAGTAGTAGTAGTAGTAGTAGTAGTAGTAGTAGTAGTAGTAGTAGTAGTAGTAGTAGTAGCAGCAGCAGCAACAGCAGCAGCAGCAGCAGCAGCAGTAGTACCAATAGTAATGATAATGATAATAATAATAATAATAATAATAATAATAATAATAATACCACAGGCGACGGACGAAGTCAGACAGACGACATTTCTCTTTCAAAGACTTTTGCTGACAATTCAGCTCTTTAACGCTGTGACCTTCGCTGGTTCTTTTGTTGACCCTAAGCCCGAGGTGGAAGAGGGGTAGCCCTTCCAGTTACATTAAATTTTAATAATAATAATAATAATAATAATAATAATAATAATAATACTAATAAAAATAATAATATATAAGGGTGCCACTGAAGATAAGTTGTTTTAAAGGTGTCCAAATAAACGCGACACGCAGATGAGGCAGTAGCGGCGCTGTGTCATAAAAAGATGATTAGCGTCGTCTCCTTCCTTGAGACTGGCACTCCCACGGTACTGGCGGATCTAAATGACGGGCAGTTCATAGATATGTAGATTCACAGATAATCATCGGCGATAATTGCTAATAATAATTAATAAGCAAATAATGGCAAATGACAACGAAATTAATAATAAGTAATAATAATGAAATAATAATAGACAATAAAATCACAATTAGTTACTCATTCATTAGGGGCCCTCAGATTCCCAGTTCTTCTAAGCCGTGCATTGGTTAATATTATTGCAGTAGTAATGCATAACAGATACAAATCGCCCATCTGGAAGTGGAACAGATATTGGACAAGTGAACGCGGTTTACGATATATATAGCACTGGAATGATCCTTTTTAAAGGTGTCAAGGTAGATATGGAGAGTTACTCTTAGAATTTTAAAACTACCCTTACATATGCGATATTTAACGATGTCCTATAGCTTTCTTGGCCGTTTAAATTGCCCTCCTCTTTTGTCAAGATGGGTCTGGCACCACTCGCAAAGGGTAGGCTACTGGCGTAGTTTGATAAGGTATAACTACTAGTATTCACTGCTTTGCGACATCTTGTGGCCGTAAGGGCTATTGACTAAGTATTTTCAGTTTAACGACACTGTGCGCTAACAAAGTTCATAAGCGTCGCCCTCCTTTTTCCAGGCTTGGGACTGGCACTTCCTGAGACTAGTGGCACTGGGGTGCAGTGACGGTCGGGCAAATCTCATAAGATTCAAGCCGAAATCTCCAATCTCGGTGCAAACAAATGGTCCGTGATTTCCCAATCCTTTCTTCTCAGTCTTTGTTCACATTCGCAGGTTTTCAAGGGCGTAACATTCCTCGGACATTCCATGTCCTTACACAAAGTATCTCTTTACAAAGGTCTAGCTGGCATACGATCGAGGGTCTTGTTCCCATCCATGCTGAACACGACCTCCTCTCCATTGCCCTACATCTTCCGTTACCTCATCATTCGTTTAACCCGGATCTGTAGAGAAAGGTGTTCTTCATTTACCCTTCCTATACACAAATATTGGTTTGTTTGTTAGTTAATGTTTAACGACCCTGTGTCATAACAAACTTTGTGCTTTGTCGATTTCAAAAAGGCACATGAGCAACTATGGCTGTCGATGGTTGAAATGGGGTATCCAGCACACATTATAAACCTGATAACAGAACTGTATAGAAAACAGACGGCAAAGGTAAAAATTGCCGGGACACTGTTAAGTGAGTTTAGCATTAAAAGGGGAGTCAGACAGGGATGTGTGATCTCGCCATCATTGTTCAACATACTTTCAGAGATGGTTTTGAGAGAGGCACTGAGAGGATACAAAGGAGGCATTCAAGTTGGAGGAAGAAGGATAACAAATCTACGATATGCAGATGACATAGTGTTAATGGCAAGCACAGAAATGGAACTACAGGATCTGGTGACTCGATTGGACAGGGAAGGGCGAAAAAAGGGCTTAGAGATCAACATAGGTAAAACAAAGTGTATGGCACTAAATGGGAATCAATGCAACATCAAAGTACAAGACAGTATGATAGAACAAGTGGAAACCTTCGTGTACTTAGGATCACTCATAACAGAAGACGTGGATTGCAGCAGGGAGATAAGAATAAGAACTGCAAGAGGACTTGGAATAGGAGTAGATCTGATGAAACTGTGGAAAAGCCTTAACATACAAATTAACACAAAGATTAAATTAATGAGGACACTTATATGGCCAGTGATGATGTATGGCTGCGAGAGCTGGACAATCAAAAAGAGGGATGAGGAGAGAATAAAAGCATTTGAAATGAAATGCATACGAAAAATACTGGGTATATCATGGATAGAGAAAAACAACAAATGAATGGGTGTTAGAGACGGCGGGAGTGGAAAGGAATTTACTGGAATCAATAAAAAGAAGAAAGATGTCTTACTTTGGGCATATAATGAGGAAACAAGGTGAATGCCTAGAGAAAGAAATTATGCAAGGAACGGTACCGGGAGCAAGAGCAAGAGGGAAACCAAGGAAGAGATGGATGGACAATGTGGGCGAATGGTTGGAATTATCAACGGAAAGGTTGCTGCGAGAAACCGAGGACAGGAGAGGATGGAGAAGAATCGTCTACAATGCGACCAACCCTCGTATCGAGGACGGTTGAAGAGAGAGTCATAACAAACATAATTGGCGTCGCACTCCTCCTTTATCCAGGATTTAGACACCTTTAAATCGTTTCTTTCAGACACCATATTATATGGTCTACTTGCAATTTTCATTCATTAGGTGACAGTAAAAGTGTTTAGTTGGTTAGTTACTGTTTAACGACACTGTGTCATAACAGATGAAAAGATGATTAGCTTCGTCCTCCTGCTTTATTCAGCATTTCATCATCATCATCATCATCATCATCATCATCATCATCATCATCATCATCATCATCATCATCATCATCATCATCATCATCATCATCATCACCACCACCACCACCACCACCACCACCACCACCACCATCATCATCATCATCATCATCAATTCCGGACGTCCGCCGTTTGCCTGTGATGGGTACGAATAAGTGATCTCCATTGTCCTCGGTCATATGACAAGTCCATTGCTCTCCGTAGTGTCAGTCCAAGTGATATCACGTCTTTATAATTATGTATTATCTGTCCAGCGTAGTCTTGGTCTGTTTTTGATTCTGTTTTTCCTTCGAATCTGGCATGTAGTGCATTGTGTGGGATTCGGTCAACTGGCATTCTCTCCACATGTCCAAACCACCAGAGTCATCGTTGAACGACCGACTTTGTCTAGCAGAGTTCTTTGAATACCTAATGGTACGACAAACGATTTTAATCTGTTAGGACAGCAGCTAGCGCTTCATTTGTAGCTTAATTAAAGAGTTCAAGGATATCAACTTGACTAAGTCATTGCTCCGAAGCATTTTATTGGTAATAGCATGACATTCGCACGATCTGCAAAATCTGAGATAGACACTAATAGGCTAGAACTTTACAATTATATATAGACCGAATGGATGCGTTTTAAAAGGTGTCCAATTATACGTTAACACGCAGATAGGACGCAGTAATAGTAAAATGTGTTTAACAACATCGTGTGTCTGCCAGGGTCGTTGATATCGACCTTACTTCACGGTAATAATCAACTTAAAAATCCGCTTTTATAAATTCTAATTATCCAAATGTAGATCTATTCTTAATTGGTTTTCTGCCTTTTAGGCAGGTTCGTCGTACTTCCAATGAAGCCATCCAAAAACCATCCTTTTCAGCCGGGGTTGGGTCGGGAGCGCTCCTGAGTAGTAACCTTGAAGGGGCGCTATATAAATCTTTGGAATGAATGAATGAATGAAGCCATTCTTCTCATTGTCTAATTTGTCTACTGGTATGTCCCGCCCTCACCTTTAGTTGCTGTAACCCTTCTTTAACATTCAGTCCATTTTAACATCATTCTTGGTCTTCCTCTTGGCGTTTCCCCTCCATTCTTCCCTCGATTTTAATTCTTACGAGAGAATCTCCTCTCACTATATGACCCATCCACTTTCTCTGCCATCTCCTGATTGTTTCTATTATGGATCTATTTCGTCTACCATTTGTAGCCTAATATCTCTTCATTTGTCTTTCATTCTATCCAGCTGACTCTCTCCATTCTTCGCCTTATATCCACATCTCGAAAGCCTCTAGTTTTTCTTATAATTATCTTTTCCTCTCATGGTCCATGTTTCCGATCTGTATAGTACTGCACTCTACATCGTAGACTTAATAATCCTCTTCTATTCAGGTAAATCCTATGATATCTCAATCTTCCTTCATCGATGATTATTGGATGAGTATTTATTGCAAAGCATTGCACCGGAGCATTTTATTGGAAATTGCGTGAGATTCGTACCAGTTGCAACATATTCTGAGATTTCCAGAAGAGACGATACATGAATGTGCACTTACAATTACAATCGTATTAGTACGCCTTAAGCGACACCGTTGTAGCTCTTTAGGTAAGTTGATCTT
This sequence comes from Aporrectodea caliginosa, assembly GCA_020284085.1. NCBI lineage: Eukaryota > Metazoa > Annelida > Clitellata > Crassiclitellata > Lumbricidae > Aporrectodea > Aporrectodea caliginosa. The sequence goes on from JACEVL010000639.1 coordinate 139,081, forward strand.
TAGTCTTCTTCGTTAACGATTGACGAGTTCACTTTGATATAATATTGGATACGATCATTTTAGGGGTGTCCAAGTAGACGTCGACCTAAAAGGTCTTTTCGTGATTGTAGCTACTTTAATGACAAAGAATCTAGCATAACTCTGAACTTGCCAATATATAGCTGATGCAAAACTCCTTTTCTCCATATTACACAACCCCAAGCATGTACTTCACCAACTCCTACCTCAACTCCGACCACTCTCCTCTCACCAATTAAGACATAGAGCACACAACCATACTCTCCCACCCAAGGACAACTCTCAATTTATTCCCAGATTATTGTATAAAAATATTTACTAGTTTATTCTAAAATTTTCTAATGAACTTTAATTATCCATTACTTATCATGTTAGCCTTTCTCCGTTTTTGTCAGATTGTTTTTCTCAATAAACGAATATAAGTACGTATATGCCAGCTCAGCGAGACACAATATAAGCTTTACAAGTATATATAGACCGATTGGATGCGTTTTAAAGGTGTCCATGTAGACGCTGCAACACCCAGATAAGTAGTGGTGATTGCATACAGTATTAAACGCCATCGTGTGGCTCCAGGGCAGTTGACATCGATCTTACTTCAACTAAATAATCAACTGAAATTCGCTGTTACCAAATCTAACTATCTAAATGTATTCTTCTTATTTGGTTCATACTTCCAATGTCGCCATTTTCTCGTTGTCTAGCCATCTCCTATAGCTTGCTGTAACCCTCCTTCATCATCCAGTTCATCAACATCATTCTTCGTCTTCCTCTTGGCTTTCCCCTCCATTGTTCCCTCGATTATAGTTCTTAGGAGAGAATCTCCCCTAATGATGGGCGTAGCCAGAAACTATTTTGGGAGGGGTTATAAGATTTGGGGGTTCCATTGAAAATCGTCGCAGAAGTCCTGGTTTTTCGTATTTTGCATGTAAAAGCATATAACATTTTTTCGGAAACTTATTTGGGGGTTTGAACCCGTAAAACAACCAGAAGAGGCCAGAGAAAGTGGCTGGGTCACACAATGAGGGCATGGGCGTATTTATTTAAATACGCCCATGCCCCTCATTATATGACCCGCCACTTTCTCTGTCCTCTTCTGGTTGTTTCTATTAGGGATTTTTCGTCTACCATTTGTAGTATCTCTTATTTTGTTCTATCCTGCTCACTGTCAACGACAATCAACATCTGGAATACAATGTCAAAGTTTAACGGCAGCTTATGACAACAGAGGCCGTTGCCGCCGCCAAAGATTAGTTTTGGCATATTACAGCTCTTATTACATCTTAAACACGATATTCATTTGTATTTTTTTTTAATTTTACACAATCCAGTGAACACAGATATTTTAGACAAAATAGCATCAATGTAGTGAACGATTGACGAGTTCACATTGATATAATATTGGATACGATCATTTTAGGGGTGTCCAAGAAGACGTCAACATAAAAGGTCTTTCAGTGATTGTAACTACTTGATGACAAAGAATCTAGCATAACGAGTAGTATCCATATTTAACGGCATATATTGAGGGTGCCAGGGCCTATGACGAAGGCTTTTGTCTACCCAAAAACTTACAGTTTGCCTCAATAAGAAAAGCGCTATATGAAAGGGAGTTTTAACTCGCTGAGCTTTTTTTTACCTCGTTGAATTATATGGTACAAATTGGAGTCCAAGCCAGTGGATCCAATTATAAAGAAAAGTTTACATCAGTGAACATTCTATATCCCTGCCAGACTGCCCATAAGCGAATAATTCAGTTTTTAACGTTATAGAGCTGTGTGTAACCCGCTGAGTAGGGGCGGATTTAACACTGCGGTTTGAGGTTTGGATGGATTCAGGTAGCTTAACAACATCTTATGGCATGAAAGTCAGTGGTATATGTTCCAGAAAGTTCGCCAATGTGCGCAGACAGAATCAGTGTTCGCTTATTCTCATGCAGGTAAGCTACTGTTGCTGTACACGAGTGGCGCTTTATAAATGCCCAATTATAAATACAGTACAGTTAGTTACCAACATAAGCAACTCAACTATAGTTAAACGCTGCTGCAATTTCTTACGACACTTGTTCGGTAGCCAGAACAAGCACTGTCGGTGATTGTGTTGACGACCTTCCATACCAACATCTTAGCGATCAGACTGCTGAATATACATGCATAGTTCTAATGACATTGTTCTAGCAAACGAATAGAATGGTCTTAATCGCTTGCGAAATGGAGGCAGAAAACAAACGAGAAGATCATATTGCAGAGTGCATAGAAAGCCTGCTCCTACTATTACTACTATGTAATATGTAAAAATGTAGTTTTAACACTACAGTAACATGACGTCTACAGAGACACCTTTAAAACGTATTCAATCGCAGCTATATATTTGTCAAATAGCAGCCTTCTATTAATTATTTCAGAGCGCCAGTAGGCAGTTTTAGTTTAACGACACTGTGTGATAACAAAGATCATTAGCGTCGCCATCCTCCTTCATCCAGGCAGTGCCAGTCCCAAGCATGTATGAAGGAGGAGGGCAACGCTAAGGAACTTTGTTATCACACGGTGTGGTTAAACTTAAACTAGCTCCTGGCGCTACTGGATAATTAATAGAAGTGAAAACTGTAAAACGGCCCAGGAGAAAAACAAGAAGCTCATGTTGCAAATCACATTTGAAGCTTGTTCCTATTACGTGTTATGTAATAAAGTTAGTTTTTACACTACGTCTACTAAGACACCTTTAAAACGTATTCATTCGCTGCTATATATTTGTCTACTAGCGCTCCGGCGCTGCTAAAAATTTGAACCAATTGTTATGCAGTCAACCTGTAAACATTAATTTTGCTTCCTATTGACGTCATTGCAATAATTGTAATTGTAATTAGCAACTTCTATTGCGTCCATTTCAAATACACAAGGAATCAATTGATGACACACCAAAACCAAGACGTAATCAAGTCAACGTCCAGAAGATCATTCCGTAAGAATGATCTTCTGGACGGTGGATAAGCCTATGGTGGATAAGCCTATGGTGGATAAGCAACTTGAAAAAGGTAAATTTTAAGTTGAGAACGAAGTGACACAAGCGACTGAGCACAGCGCTCAGACATAGGAAGAGCGTTCCAAAGCAACCGAAAACGCTCGTTTACCAAGAATAGTTCTTAATTTAGGTAAGACCAGACAAAGGTAATTAGATGACTTCATTAAATAACGATAAGTCTGGGGAATAAGAACTAGTTTTAATGCTGCAAATAAGTCGAATTTCTATCGACGTCAAAGGCAGTGTTGTAAAGTAACGAAGTAAAAGTAACGCGTTACTGTACTTAAGTAAAAGTTTCAGTACTTTTACTTGTAACGAAGTAGTATAAAACGGAAATACTTTTACTTGTAACGAAGTAACATTTAAACCATTTTTCGGTACTTTTACTTCGTTACAATTTACGTAATATTCGTTACCTCGTTCGTTACTATGAATTGTGCTATAACATTATTTTAACAAAGGGAGAGGCTGAAAGAGCTAATATCGCAGCACGAGCACCATTGGAAATCTATTCATAGACTCTGGCAATTTGTAACTGTGACCAATAGACAAGCTTCAACCAAAACATGTGACTTGTGGCGGTTGTTCCTGCGCAGCTTGGAAAATAGTGTGAAATTGTCTTACGAAAACGTGGACATTGTTTACACATTTATTAAATTTTTCCCTAAGCTCTTTCAATTATCCGTTTACAATTTCGAACATCCATGGCCATATATGCAAATGACTGCAGATGTTTACGATGAAGATGATGCCGTGCAGCCGCAGAATTCTTTACGAGAAACAATAAAATTTTGTACAGCATTGCAGCCTGGCCTAGTTTGAAGGAACTAGGCCTATTTAATAGATTGAGTAGGCCTAGGCCTACTACAATTTCGTGCAAGTGCAGCTGTTAGACTACTTTTCTTTAGCTGTGCCAGTTTAACAATAATAAACAAAAAACGCTCTAGATTTAATGCATTTTGAGAAATTAATCTTCTTGGAAATAAAAAAAATTGGGTCCAATTAAGACTCAGTACTTTTACTTTTTACTTAAAAAGTATTATTTGGAAAGAATACTTTTTACTTTTACGAAAGTAACTTTTTTGACGAGTACTTTTTACTTTTACTTAGGTAAGTAAAGTCCTATTTACTTTTACTTTTACTTAAGTACATTTGCCCGGTACTTTTAACAACACTGGTCAAAGGGCTTCCTGATCTGATATTCAAAAACGCCATTTCAAGAAAATCTCATCATTGAAGCTCCCAACCCGAATTAGTGAAATCACTGTCACACAAAACATTCTTCAGGCACTTGTGAAACTGTGGAAGGAACAAACTGAGGAGTTCTAGCTGCAGCTCCTACCATCAGACATCGTTAATATCAAGGAGGGATCTCAATGAACTGATGGAGTGAAATCGACCTATTTGCAGTATGTTATACACAGTTCATAGGCAATAGGTGGCGCTGACATAGAAGTCGACTATCTTAGTGAACATCTCGTGAGTGAACTCTTTCTAAGGTAAGTTCCAGTATCATTCTTATCTTGATGTCCATGATGCCTTATAGTTTATGTTAAAACCAGTTCTAAACACAGTCAATTGAAAATTAAAAAAAGTCATAACGTAGATCTATACAACGACCCATGAATCCTGGAATTAGTAAGTCCCTTCAAATACCTGCCTCGACTGTAACTAACCAACGCATGTTTACTTTTCGTGGATGTGTTATCGATTAGTTAGTTAGTTGGTTAACAACACTGTTTCATAGAAAAGATGATTAGCGCTGCCATTCTCCTTCCTCCTGCATGTAGACACCTTTAAATCGTTTCTTTCCAAAACTATATAACTGATTTTCGTTGAATCGCTAGTTCAGTGGACAATAACTGGTTGGTTAGTTGGTGTTTATCGACATTGGGTCATAACAATTTAACAAAGATGATTAGTGTCTCCCTCTTCATTTCACCACAGTGGCGTGGCTATGATTTTACGATAGGGGTGCGTGCTGCGTGATAAGTAGCTGTAGTCTGCGGAGGACCTATAGTTGGACTTATGGTTCGATCTCCGAAGGCATAAAATGTTAGCCAATCAACGAATCAACCTACTCAATTCTACATTCTTATTTTCACAGATTCATAAAATAACGTTTAAGGCTTAAATAAAGCGCTTTAGAACTGCATGGTAGAATGTGACAGGAGTGTTTGCGCAACTCACGCACCTTGTATAGCTACGCCACTGTTTCTTCAGGCTTGGAACTGACACTACCATAGTATGGGCAGTGACAAAGTTTTTGTAGCGTTTGAACGAAAATTACAAGTATATTCTGTCTAAATTAAACTATCAAGGAAGAGGGCGATGCTGATCTTCTTTTATTATTACATAGATTAGTTAAACAACACTTTGTCGATCAATTAAGCTAGTGGTTGAATTCAGCTGGATCTTCCAGATCTGAGATCAACCACCTAAAAGTGGAGACTCGTCAACTAAATGTGTATTTTGTTGTTAAAATAAAAATAATTGCATCTTATTTCACACAATATTCGCTTAAGTCAGAATAGCGAATAATTATCTGGTAGGCCTATGACTCAATGAAAATCTTGAGGTTCTTGAGGACTAAAATCTGAAAAATCTGTTGAGGATTGATATCTAATTGCCGTATAGCAGTTGGATATTTATAACATTTGAGCACAAGACATAAGGGTGTCGTAAAAAAGAGTTTGAATAATATGATTGAATAATGTAAATTTGAAGACCAGACGGAAATACTTGAATCACAGGCAGAACTGTATTGAAGAATGCATAATTATGTATTAGAAATTATTAAAACATATACGTAGAATAATGTTCCCTTGTATAATGCGCCATTGTGTGGGTTTATAACTGTATGAGCGTGTATAATATGTGTGTGAATAACTTGTTCACAGTATGGACAGTGTTACCAACGCGTAGAACGATCTTTGTGATGAAATAAAATTGTTCATTAATCATTATTTCAAACTGACAAGCACGCAGTATGATTACAAGTCATAGCATAAAGGAATGATCACAAGATTTTACAGGAGTGGAATTTAACTGTATATGACAGCCATGCAAGGCACCCATCATGTCCTAATACTCATTTTACCAACGCCATCTAGCGAATGACAGGCTGAGTATACCTTTTCCAGAGAAGCGGGAATCGATCTCGCTTTCTACTTGTTTTGCTCTTAACGCCAGCGATGTTGCCATAATTCTATTCTCCCCAAATAACCACAGATGCCCATGTCTAGTCGTTTTTGAAGCTCCTTTCTTTACGAACTTCCGAAAGCTCCGAAAAAGCGGCCATATCTGATTAGTTCGTATAGGTTATCAACGAAGAATCTTAGTCCGAATAAATACTGCAGCGTCATACAAGTGAAACGCTACGAATAAAGGTCCCCTTTGGTCAACAGATGTCGTAACCGTTTGATACCAATAGGTGACCCAAAAATTAAGCGGGATTTGTGCCCCTGTTGGGTCTCCTCTGTTCCCTAGCCAATGCACCGATATGTAGTAGCCATGTTATAATTGTTAATTGTTATATACTGTATCACTGTGCTTCTGGAAATAAAAAGTTGTCAGTTGTCAGTTGTCACAAATTACCGGCTACGTATTTTAAACACCTTTTAAACGTTTACTTCCGACGCTATATATTTAATCAACCACGTGAGTTAAGATGCATTTTTCCATTGTCCTTACCTTAGTAGTGCCAGTCCCAAGCCTCGAGAAACAAGGAGGGAGACGCTGATCGTCTCTGCTATGACGAAGTGTCGTTAAACCAGAACTAGCCAGCAAACTGTAGATATCGTATTTTACATTCTGAAGTCTGTATTATTTCAAACGAACGGTGAGAACTGTTGGAAATAATTTCTGTCGACGTCAACGGCCTTTGTCGACATAAGACGTTACATTTTGGATCCATCCATCCAAATGTAAATAGCTCTAAGATATTAAACAATCGAATCTATTAATACGGGAAAGTTAAGTTAAGTTCGACGTCAATGGTAGCTATAAGATGCCATTAAACATTGGAAAATACGAAATGCAAATGATATATAGTGGTGCCCTTGAGACGATAGATTAAGCTATTTGCTGAAATGCTGTAAGCCAAGCAGGAAAATGCTGTAATGCCAAGGAGGAAACATCGAGGAACTGGCCTATTCACAAGCGCTGCGTCAAGTCAGATGGTAGTCAAAGGAGGCCCTAATCCGGTTTCCAGTGGGTCAAGATCAACAGAAGAAGCAGAGCAGCTATTAAGGCAGTGTGATTCTCGATAACGATAACGGTAACGAAAATGTTCGTTAACGAAAATAAAATGATTTCGTTAACGATAACTATAACTTAAAAAACCATTAACTATAATTATAACTGTAACGAAAAGAACATTAACGAAAATTCATCGTTATTTTCGTTAATAAAAAAATAAAAAATTTGAAAAATTTGAGAACGTGAAAATGCGCCCAAACTAATACTCTATGTTAGCGTATGAGATCCGCTGAGACACAGGCAGCCAATGCAACACATCACGTATGTATGCAGAGACAGGAGAGAACTTAAGAAGTCGTCCAATAAGACGAGCAGCCGAGCGTAGAACTCAATCTAGTCGCCCCAGAACCCCAAGAGGAAGGCCAGCAAGTAGGGAGCAACAGTTGTCAATTCGACTGGTAACAAAGCGTGAACAAGGACCACGACCGCATCGTGAGCGAGAGAGCGAGAGACCATTCGAAGCTGACGAAGCTCATAATAACAACTCCGTGCAACCAGGTTCACATGTTGAGACAAAGTAAGCTCAGATACAAATACCAGAATATCAGATTCCCAGTTATTCTGATCCGTGCATAGGTTAAATAATTATTCTTGTTACAGTAATACATAAAAGATAGAATGATGGGGATACTGTAGCCCACGAAATTGGACAAATGAATGCGGTTTAAAATATATATAACTGAAGAAATCCATTTTAAAGGTTGTCGAAGTAGACATGGACGAGTTACTCTTCTAAAACTACCTTAACCGTACACAAGGTATTAGTACTATAATAGTATTCGATATTTAACGACGTCCTGTTGCTTCCTGGGTTGTTGAAATCGCCCTCCTCTTTTATCTAAACGGGTCTGGCACCACTCGCAACGGGTACTGGCGGAGTTTGATAAAGCATTACTAGTTGTATTCACTGCTTTGCGACATCTTGTGACAAAATCAGTCAAATGACCGTTTTCGGATATTTCCGTTTAAACTTTCATCAATTCTATGCGAAATGAATATAGTCTCTTAAACAACTCTCTTGCTTTAAAATTTGTTGCATTAATTAATGCATCCCCATCTTAGCTTTTTATTAGATCTGTAATATGCCAAAATAATTTCTTTCGACGACAACAGCTTTTGTAAGTAAGTATATTCTTCATTATTGTTGTCATTAGCTGTCGTTAAACTCAGGACCCATCCATTCGATTTTAACTATAAGTTTTATGCCAATTTCTGTCGACGTCAAAGGCGTTTGTTGCAATTGTAATGTAATTGAAAATGTATTCTAACATTTATAAAGCGCCACTTCAAGAAAACCACACCAATGACGCTCCTGACCCGATTCAGTGAAATCATTGTCAAACGAGACCTACTTCTGGTGCTTGCGAAACTGTGGAAGGGACAAACTGCGGAGCTCGAACCGTAGCTGTTGCCATAGGATTATGGTCAATATAAAGGGGGATGAGTCTTAATAAACTGCTGAATTCGGCCTATTTGCAGCAAATTATGCACAGTCAATAGGCAATAGGTGGCGCTGACATAGAAGTAAACTCTCTTAGTAAATATCTCACAAGATGCCAATGGTAATGTATAGTTGACGCTATTAGCAGTCGCAAGGCCGTAGCCAGGATTTTGTTTCGGGGGGTGTTTACTCGTTCATGAACAAGCCCGACAAGCAACCAAGTCAACCGTCTATATGGGTTTTGGAGAAGCGTTGTAATGTAATGTAATGTAAATCTTCGAAAATTTCTCAGCGCCCACAAAAGCCACGTCAGGGAGACCAGCTTATTCACAGGCGCTATATCAAATCAGTCCGCAATAGCCAAAACTCCTCTGTTCGTTTCGGTGCCAGGTCAAAATCCGGGGAGGTCAAGCCGAGGAGACAGCATGGTGCTACGGTGGCAATCGGTGATGATGGTGGTCGTGTGGTGGCGAAGGAGTGACTCGTGAGCTCTCAAACAGGGCCGGATTAACATTTTGTAGGCCTGGTTCCAAAATTGTATGGCATTGGTAGGCCCCAAATACATGTTCAACCAAACGTTTTGACTAAATTTAAATGATAGAATAGATATTTATTAATTTAAAACTGTTTGCCACGTGCTTTCAAAATAGAGAAACTGTCAACAATATCCTGAAAATCTAGTGGTTGTATAATTTCACAATGTTCATAAGTGTTAAATTAGTCATATATCTGGTTCCATCGTAGATCTTAAAGCATTTTTGATACGCTTTAGTTGACTGAAAGATCTTTCACCGCTGCAGTTAGAAACAGGACGTGAAAGTATATATATAACAGGGCCGCATTAAGGCTAGTGCAGGCCCGGATGCTGTGATTCAGAGGTCGAAGTGGGAGAGAAGAGGTGCCGGTGTCCAGAAATAGAGTATCCCCATACATGAGTATCCCACTTAGCGAAATGGAGTATTCGGTTTAGTTTGCATTCAGTCGTACTGTTTAAATTTATTGTACACATAAAATATTTAAAGTTGCGTATCTTTAGTTTGTACGTCGACCTGAAATTAATTTACTTTGTTTTTGGTGATTTTGACTGGATTTTCGTCTTGGCTAGCGTGATGCGTATGACGATGGGGGTTAGAATGGTTTATCCCCCCCGGATACTCTAAACCGGTTTATTCCATCCGGGGGATATGCTTTAGACGGGATAGAATATCTCGGGACACCGGTGTGGGCGTGGCGAGGTATTTTGGGGAGTCACGGCAATAAGATAATATTGAAAAATATGAAACTGTTTTAAACACGCGCCCGTGCGCTCGCGCTCATACACGCACGCATTCAAGGACTTTAGACTGAATTCCATTCCATTGCCCTGAGAAGACTCTGGCCTATAAGCAAAGTTAGAGACACACAGACAGAGAGACAGGGAGAGAGATACGCAGAGATATGGTATCAATCAATCAAATTCGTTTATTTGAATTTGATTGATTGTCCTGGCGCCAATGCTCACACAAGTTTTGGCGCCACTGTTGTTCTGGCTCGTAGATGCGTGTAAACTGTTCTAGTACTAGTAGGCTATAGAGCAATTTACTGTTGAGGTACACTGTATACTATAGTCGCAGTTTTTGTATAGATTAAAGTGTTCACAGAAGCCAAGCTGGCGTTGAGCATGCTCCAAACACGCTAGGATGCTAGCGCGTCAAAATCTGTGTATGCATAATAATGATTTGGCTTAACATCACTGCCAAGAAAGTTACAGTCTAAACATGTTTAGGCCTAGGCCTACCTGTTTCAAGTTTCGTCTTTGCCATTTTCTCAAACATTCAAATAATCGGGCCGCAGCTGGAAGATGGGTGTTTCTTTCCCATTGCATAACGATATTAATTAAGCTTACTTCAGAAAAATTCCAATCCGAAAGACACTTGTAGAGAATCGCAATTTTTTAAATAGGCCTATGTGATTTGCCGACTGCACTAGAAATTTGATCAGCCTGTAGTATATAAACTCGTGGAGCTTGACAGCGCGAACGTTTGTTAATTTGATGAAGGATATGTTTTAGCCTGCCTGATGCTTGTGTGCATGTGTTTTGTATGGGGGATGACTCTGGTAGGCTACACTTCGGAACTGTCAGCCTACATCGGAGAGTGAGTCATGCCAATCTTCCATGCCATGTCAATGTTGTTTGTCTCTGTAGTCTGTACACTCTGGCTCCTCTATACTTGCACACGTTAAGATATACAGAACAGCATTTTCGCTAGATTGAACATTAAAAAATTTCTTCACTTCCGAAAATGTGGGCCCCGTCAACAATGTAACAACAAAGCACTGTAGAGCTGCATCATCTAAGTTCACATGAGTGCTCTTCGTTCTTACACCGTATATGTTAGTAAATGCAATATTTATATTACACATTATTTAATTTCGGGGGGTGTTTAAACACCCAAAACACCCCCCTAAATACGGCCTTGAGCAGTCGTATTTTTGCGCGGCCAATTCAAGATATCAGAAATCATAGCTTGGATCTATATAATGGCCCACCTTGGATTTAATATCTCGTTTCAAATTCTTACCCTGATTCATGAAATCCGACGCCGTGAATTTCTCTCAATTCTCAAATCAAAGTCTCTCTGTTTCTATCTGTCTCTGTCTCTATGTCGCTGTCTGTCTGTGTCATTCTGTGTGTGTGTGTCTGTGTTTATGTCTGTGTCTGTATGTCTTTGTCTGTGTCTCTCTATCTATCTATCTATCTGTCTGTCGCTGTCTCTCCCAACCTCTCCCACCCTCCATTTATGGTGACTGGGAGTAGTAAACGACTGAGATAGGAGGAGGGGAAGTAAAGTTGGGTGGCTGTATGGTGAAAAGTTTCGCGGAGATATTTGGGCTGAGCGTTTACAGCGTTGGTATGGACTTTGTTGTATCACTGTCGGTTGAATTAACTGTGGCCTTCTGTGGCTCACTAAACCACACCAGTGTCTGCTTTCCGTAGACACCGACTGTGGTAACGTGTGACCTGGACTCCGCAGTACACACACATGCACGCGTACTTTGAGACGTTCCTGATTGTACCTACCGTCTTGCTGGCTTGTGTCCTGTCGTGTTACGGTTCAATGCCTTTAGACTTCAGTTAAGCAGACCGATGGTTGCCCGATAGTTTAGTGGTTAGCGTGTTGGACTGTCAACCGAAAGCTCGGTGGTTCAAATCCCCGCCAGGAAAGAATTTCTCTTCAGATTTCCTCTTCTTACTCTGGGCCCCAGTTTAGCTCAAGTTAGCTGCAATGAGTACACTGAGCGTACATTGTCGTTGGGAAGATGAGACGGTGAGGGAGGCCAACATCGTTTATTTGCCAAGGCTGAAAACTAACACTTCGTACCATTGGTTGTCTTTCAGGCTGCCTTAAGGGACTGATCTTCTTTGTGTTCTTCTTCTTGCTGTTGTTCTTTCCATTTTATTCTTTCTGTTCATCTTCTTCTTTCTCTTGTTCTTGTTATTCTTATTCCACTTGTTCTTGTTCTTCCCCGTGTTCATCTTCTACTTCCTCGTTCTCTTCCTCGTCCTCGTCCTCATCCTGGTACTGCCATTCCTAAGCCATGATAAAGGAGGAGGGCGACGATAATCATCTTTGTTCTGACACAGCATCGTTATACAGTAACTAACCAACCAATCAGTAAATACAAATGAGGTGCAGTTGGCTTTTTTATTCCATAATTTAACGTTATCATAATGACAAAAGGGGTAACAGTTGGCGTTTGGACGAACATTAGTTATATATAGTGAATGAAGGACACAATTTAAAGGTGTCTAAATGCTGGATAAAGAGATAAGGCGGTGCTAATCATCTTTTTTTTAGGAAACAGTGCTGTTGGATTATAGCTAACCAACGGATGTCTAATTTTCGTGGGTGTGGTATCCATTAGTTAGTTAGTGTTTAACAACACTGTTTCATAGAAAAGATGATTAGCGCAGAGTTAATCATCTTTTCTCATTCTTCTAGCTTTTGGTCTGTAAATAGACACCTTTAAATCATTTCTTTACAATACTATATAATTGTTATTTTCGTTCAATCATTTATTATTTGTGTCAATATTTGTTATGTCGTTAAACAATGAACATTAATGCCATTTTAAGGTTATGTTTGGACAGTCTTAAATGGTGTCTTTTGGACGATAAATTATATGAATTCATTTTCACTGCACTGTATATGTTTTAAATTGTCGCCAACGGCATTTGATGTCATAAGACGACGTTAAACTGTGGAAATAATAATAATAATCGCTAGAGCCACAATATACCAAAAATAATCTTTGTCGGCGGTAACGGCCTATGATGTCATAAGCTGCCGTTAAACTGTGTATCCATCCAATCGCTAATTCAAAGAGTAAAGAATTTCTCCTGTGTGTGTTTGATTAGCTATTGGAAATTGGTTATTAACGTGTATATAATGCTTTTGGCTATGTGGGCCTTGTTGTTTTTGTTTGATGTTATTACCATTTATATAGCATGGTTTGATTAGCATCCTCATTTTTCATTTATTATTTGTGTCAAATTTAAAAATGGAATAGTGGTCTCTTGCTGTGGTTGTGACCATTATAAATTGTCATCAAAGCTGCAGTGAAATCTTTAAAAAAATATATAGACTAAATGTCATTTCAGAGCACAGTTGTCAAATATGATGAAAACTGTAACAGGCTTACACTTCTACACTTATGCGATAAAACTCATGTTAATTTATAACTGGTAGGCCTGTTACTCTTTCTGTAATGGCTTGCGGTGTGCCGACCTAGTGTTTTTTCAATAGACGAATAATTATTATTATTAAGTTTTGTTTCATAACATAAAGTGCCATTTTATCAAAGCATGGTTATGATAAGGTGTTGTTTGTGGTCTTTGATGGGTGGTTTTGCTGTTTTATTGACTCTTGGTCGGTGGGCTCAAATATGTACACGATGTAGATGTATAAAGCCCTATTTTGAACATTGGTGTATATTACAATAATATTGCCTGATTGAAATGATTAAATAATAAATTAGGGCTGGGCATTTAACGCGTTATTAAAGCGATTTATGCATTAATTAATTAACGTTATTACATTTTATAACGCAGTTAACGCGATTGTCACTGTGTCCAATTATTTTTAGAAATGCGCTAAAACAATTCTTGATTAAATCGCCATTTCAAAGTAAAAACAAGAGTAAAAAACAAAGTAAAAGCAGTAAAAGCATGTTTGCTTTCTGTTTATTGACTGCAAGCATTTATATAGCGCATATTCAACGTAATTACTCAGAGTCGGTAGAGTACATTGTACTTGTTATCTATTGTGACATGCGTCAACAATTAATCGCGTTATTAAAAATTTTAGTCGTGCGATTAATTTCGATTAAAATTTTAAATCGTTGCCCACCCCTAGTAACAATGTATCAATAAAATACAAATATAGTGTCACACTTAAATGTATGACAAATATAAATCAAACAGTACTTAAATTGAAAATAATAGATTGAGATTCTCGGGTGAAGCTGGGGTTCACTCTCATTATCAAGTCTGTATCATATGATAAAGAAATGTCATATTCACTGTTTGAATATATTTCTATAAAAATCAATCAATATTCGTTTAATTTCAAAATAATCCAGTTGACAAAACGCAACAGGTTACAAGTAACACAATTAGCTAAAACAGTCAGGCTAACGTTAATAATTATTGTGGTAAATGTTTAGTAGAAAAAGAATCTCATGTCTTATAAACATGTAATAATTTTATTTATAAATAAATAAATTAGTTAAGGTTCTCATGTGTATTAAGAATGGTTATTAAGAGTTGTTAGCCTTTAACATATCATGCTTATGAAAATTGCTTCAAAATACTGTTTAATTTGCACCAGATAATTGTTACAATACATGTATCCTATAAATTTCAACGGTATTTATGTTGCTAAACAGCGAACACAACTGACATTTTAAGGTTATGTTTTGATAGCTTTAAATGGTGTCTTTGGACACTAGGAATTCCTTTTCACTGCACTGTATAGATCTATGCTTAAAATTGTCGTCAACGATCTTTTTTGCCATGCGACGACGTTAAACCATGGAGTACTAATAACAATCGCTAATTCAATCCACAATTACTGGCTGGTTAGTTGGTGCTTAACGACACTGGGTCATAACAAAGTCATAACAAAGATGAATACTCCGCCACTGTTTGTAGGGGTGACAGTGCCAGTCCCAAGCCCGGATAAATGAGGGCGATGCTAATGGTGTTTGTTACCACACATTGGTCGTTAAACAGTAGACAAGGAAAAAACCATATTTTTTAAAAATAGTTAAAACAAAATAAAAAACGGACAAAACCGTCGTTTTTTCTCCAAAATATAAAAAACGGGAAAAATGGGGAAAAAACGGTGAAAAAACGGAAAAGAAAATAGTTTGGGTGTTACATCTTTTACTGCATTTTAAAATTAAAAACTTTGTTTACACAATTTAATTTTAATCAGCAAATACCATAAATTTATTAGTAAACACCAAGTTACATTAATCTACAACAATTATTTTCTCTTTCAAAAGTTTGGTTTAATAAGAAATTAGAAATATTGAAATTTTTCAAATTTAAATTATATAGATGGATCTCTCCGAAACTGAAATCCACCAAGTAACAGTGAAAACTCATGAACTAAATTTGTGTTTTTTGTTAAAATAAAATACCTGAACACAAGCATCTCCTTTCACACATTTTGCGCTTTATCAGTGTTATAGCGAATATCTGGTTTCACTCAATGAATGATGTCGTTGATCGAAGAAAGCAATCGAACTGCTGTATAGAGTTGCCTATTTATAATTATCTCAGCATAAAACATAAGGGTGTCGTAAAAACTATGTATTCATTCATTCATTCATTCATTCATTCATTCAGAGCATTTATATAGCGCCTCTTCAAGAAGCTACTCAGAAGCGCTCCCGGCCCAGCCACGACTAAAGAAAAAAGACTTGAGGGACTTGTAGAATTATACGATTGAATAATGTGAAATGCCAGGCATCAGTACCTGAATCATAGGCGGAATTGTATTGAAGGATGCATTAATTATGTATTAGAAATTATTAAAACACTAGATGTTTGCCCGTCCTAAGACGGTTAAGTTTAGGGAGCTCGCACGCTCCACTTAAAATCGCATGACACATTACACGCAAATTTGAATCTATGCGACGGTTAAAACTTCACAGCAGCGCCACCTACCGATTTTCATTACACGCAAATTTGAATCTATGCGACGGTTTAAATTTCAATCTCCAGCTCCCCTCCCCCACCCCTGCCTATCTTCTTCTAACTGTGCTCTCTTTGAAACGGAGCGCCCCTGGCGACGGATTTAATATGCTGAGGAACAAAAGAAATTTTGCGACCTCTAACGGTGACTACTGGCTGGCTGCGCCAGTCTCGACCGATCCCTAACGATGTCGCTCTTACTCGAGCGACCTCTTACGGTTACAACACGCTGGCTGCGCCAGTCTCGACCGACCCCACGAACTATTATAGTCTAGCCGCTGCTGTGTTCACAGTGTGACGTTACGCGTCGCACGGCTCACACGCGCATACACATTACACACAGACAAACGAATCTGTGCGTTTATATTATTATTAATACGTGAAAATGTTCCATTGTGTATTCGCCAGTTTGTATGTTTATGTATGTACGTGTACTTTGTGAATAAATTGGTCACAGTGCGGATAGAAAGGGTTTTTTAATTAAATAAATACAGATGCGATGTCTGGTCGTATTGGTAGCTCTTCTTTACGAACTTCTGAAAGCTATGAAAAAGCGGTAATATCTGAATAGTTCATACAGGCTAACACTGAAGAATTTGATTCCAAATAATTACAACAGTGCCATACAACTGAAACGCTACGAATAAAGGGTGTCTGGTGGCCAAAAGATGTCGTAACCTTTTCATACCAATGCTATGGGGGGATAGCGGATTGGATAACACACTGGCGTAAAGAGCGAGAGGTACCGAGTTCGAGATCCGTAGGCGGACGTGCTCTGTGTTTGCAGGCTGTCTCTTCTGTTGGTAGTTAAGATTTATGTCTTCTATCATTTGCGTTCTTGTGAATTGTTTCAATTGCATAACTGTACACTGTAACCGGTTGCGGTTTGGTCAACCGGATTGTTTCAATAAAGGAAGAATTATTATTATTATTATTATTATTATTATTATTATTATTATTATTATTATTATTATTATTATTATTATTATTATTATTATTATTATTACCGGCTACGTACTTTGAACACCTTTTAAACGTTTCCGCCGACGCTATATATTTAATCAACCACTTTGAGCTTTAGATGAGAAGAGGGAAAACCACTTTAAGATACGTCGAGGTCCAAAAGGGGTAAATAGCTCTAAGATGTTAAACACTCTAATCCATTAATATGGGAAAAGTAAGTTAAGATCGACGGCAGCTGTAAGATACCATTAAACAAATGAAAACACAAAATGTCAATGATAGTAGTGCCATTGAGACGATAGATTAAGCTGTAATGCTGTTAGCCAAGGAAGAAATGTTGTAATGCCAAGAAGGAGACAACGAGGAGCTTATTCGAGAAGCGTTGGAGAACACCAAGAGAGAATAAATGTGGGAAGGAGGCTGACAAAGCCTCAGACGATCAAGCGATGATGGCGAATAGTCAATCGTAACCGTAAACTCGAAACTTTTTATCTCACGAGTCCTGTATAGAAAGCCATCCTCAAACCACTAATGCTGATAAATTACTCATCCTACGTTACTCTCTCAATTAACTTAACAATTCATCAGGTAATAGTTGATAACAATTTGTTGCCTTATTGTGGCTCTAACATTGGCTTCTTGTTATGGTATATGGTACAATCTTGCTTAGCATTCATTAATAACTTTTGTTAAATTGCAATGTACCTGATGGCGGTGTGACTATCAGTTTTTGTTACCAATAAAACGAATATAATAATAATAACTTCTAAAGCGTCACTTGAAAGCCAAGCGCATAGGACACCAGCTTATTCACGAGCGCTGCGTCAAGTGAAATGGCTTCTCCAGAGACTACTCAAAAGGAGACCATAGTCAAGTGTCCACGGATCCAGGTCAAGAGAGGAGGCAGAGAAGCTGCTAAGTGGGTCAAGAAGGTTCGCAAACGGGGAGCGTGATTACAGCAAACTTGGACTGCACACGGCTTGGAGAGGAGTCCAAGATAGAAACGGCTGGTTACATGTATGGAAACGACAACGCTATGGAGAGGAGCACACCGCCGTTGAATCGCCGAGGTGATGATGATGATGATGATGATGATGATGATGATGATGGTGATGATGATGATGATGATGATGATGATGATGATGATGATGATTATGATGATGATGATGATGATGATGATGATGATGATGATGATGATGATGATGATATGATGATGATGATGATAGTGATGATGATGATGATGATGATGATGATGATGATGATGATGATGATGATGATGATGATGATGATGATGATAATTAATAAACAAATGATTACAAATGAGAATGAAATTAATAATAGGTAATAATAAATAGGACTGAAATTATTATGGATAATGGAATCAGAAACATTTATTTATTCATTTCCATCCGTCAGATTCCTCTTTCTTCTGACTTTACATGGTTTAAATATTCCTCTAATTATAATCTATATATATAATCCAAAGTCTCTTTTTTCTGTCCTTCCGTATGTTTGTCTGTCTCGCTAAAGGCTCCGAAACGGAACGCTTTAGCGATTTACAAAATTTTACAAAACATTATTACGCCACGTCATGGTCAACGCGACTATTTTCAGCTCGCAATTTTATTTAAACGCCGATATATGGACATTTTACATTTACAACTTTTTAAACGAGGCTATCTTAATACCGCCCATAGTATGGCCATTTGTTCACGTCACGAAGGCTTAAATTAATATGCAATCTTACGTCACGCGGAGGATCTAGGTCAACGCTCTGATTCGCAACCAATCACGATGACCGCTGATTTCAAATCAGAAGTGGTCACGCCCACGGCTGAATATATAGGTCATCGGACTTAAAAATTCGCCAATGCAAAACTTTAGGGATTCGAAATTTTTAACGAACGTTTTCATTTGAATTTCTATAGATCTCAACCCGGCAAACATTTAGTATCGTGGTGCGTGAGGTTACGGGCGTGGACGGTATTTTTGCATGCTGCGCGGAAGGTACGATGTTTTCTAAAGACGACACAAACCCTAACCCTGACCCTAACCGACCCTCACGACGCGTAACCTGACCATAACCGACTCTCACGACCCCTAAAATTACGGGGGAAAATACATGGACCACGATACTAAATGCTTGCCATCAACCCAACTTTATTTCAACTCAAAATTTACTTTAAATTCCGATATTTGGACATTTTAAGTTTCGATGTGGTCATAGTCTGTTTCAATGCCATTGAAATCTAGCTATGCAGGAGTATATATCGCGTAGAGTTGAAATTAAACAATTTCAAGCCAGCGCGTAAATTCGCCAGAGGGATACACGAAAAATGTGCACATCGTTAAATTCAAATTCACGGGCGCTGACGAAGATGTCGTTAAATTCAAATACACGGGCGTTGAGGAAAACCCGGGCGAACGCCGGGTAAAAACTGCTAGTAGTAGATAAAGTTGGACAAATTTTTATTTATTTAATCCAACGTTTAACGTCGTCCTATGACATCAAAGGCCGTTGACGACAATACAGGAAAGATACAATTCAATGATTACAAGAAACTTACAGCATCCGTATGACACCATCAAATGTGTCAAACAGAGCTTTACAATTTCACTATATTCAATATTTTTGTAACATAAGGTAGTTCATCTTATTCTGTCTATGATTTCTATATTCTGACAAAAGATTCCATGCAAATTAAACAATGTTATGTAACTATGCAGCAATTGATCCATATACAAAATTTACTAAGTACTCTTTTAAACTGTTCATGTATCTAACATACTATACATGTAATAAAAGTTCATTCAATAACATAGCATACATGTATTATAATTGTTTAAAGTATAGTTTCAATACATTAAAATTATAATCACAGATCTCTTATTATAACACATTACTGAATATTATGCAACATAGTAGCTATTGTAATACAGTAACCAAACCAAATCATATCTTATATTGAGGAACCAAAGTTGAATAACAATAATATGGTAATAACAGAAATTCATTTACCAATAGGTAATATTTAAAATTTTCTCACATCAGTTCTTGTTATTTTGACATAACATATTCAATAATCAACAGTTGATAAGAAGTAGTTTATGAATATTTCAATAATCTGCATTGCAACACAGTACTGCAGTATTATGCAACATAATATCTACTGTGATATAATAACCAAACCACACCACATGTAATATGTATTATTGAAAAACCAAAGTTGAATAATAATAATAATAATATGGTAACCAGCATTGCAACCAACATTGCAACACAGTACATACATGTAATTGCATAATAACAATGTATTAGTAAAAGAGTAATTAAATATTTACAGATTTGAGTAGGATATAAAACTAGTTGCATTAAAAAAAAACACTAAAACATCCATTTACAAAATTTTACCTTTATTAATTATTTTAACTAACCTATACACTTCATTCTGAAATAAATTTACCGTCAAAAGGGTTTTAACGGAAACTTCATGTTTATATAATTGACATTTATTTCTTAATACCTCTGAAATATCTTCTTTTTTACAATCAAGTAAGAGGTGATGGATTGTCTCCTTGACCTTACAAGTATCACATAGACCATCATCATGCCTTTTTATAATGAACAGCCTTTGATTAGTATTGGCTACTCCTAGACGTAGTCTAGAAATTTGAACTTCCTTATGTCTAAAAGGTTCTAAATATTTAATATCTGTACTAACAATTGGACACATAGATTTATAAAAATGACCTCTACTATCACCACTATATTCTATTTGCCATTTATTTATTATATAAAGTTTTATTAAAGTATAAATTTCCTGAAGTTCAAGATAATTAATAGAATTTATGTGATCAATTGTAAGAGCCTCTTTAGCCAAAGTATCTGCTCTATCATTGCCTGCCACATCAATGTGACTTGGGTGAACACCGTCAAACTGCACACCCTAGAAAGAGAATTAAGATGAATATATACAAGAATCCTACTTTTGATAAGATACATGTTGGCATTCACTCATCTGCTGTTAAAAATCAGTGGAATGTGTTGATGTTTATGAGAAATGTATTGATGATAAATGTGTTGATGAATTTGATCCACGTGAAGAAAATGTAAATCTTCATGTTTTAAGTGAAAATGAAACTATTGAAATGTCACATTCAAATGTTGCAATCAAAGATAATGTGATCACTGTAAATAAATCCACATTGAGACCAAGTGGGGTCAAAATCGACGTTAATTGGTAGCTTTTATTTATTTACTCCAAGGTTTAACGTCGTCATATGACATCAAAGGCCGTTGACGACAATTTAAAACATATACAGTGCAGTGAAATGAATTCATAGCGTCCAAAAGACACCATTTAAGACTGTCCAAACATAACTTTGAAATGTTATTAGTGTTCATTGTTTAACGACATAAACAAAATTACAATTCATAAATATACAATTTGATACATGCAATTTGGTATCTGATGCAAATTCAACAATATTTAGTAGCAATTGTCGTATACAAGAAAGGTTTCTTAAAATTAATTCTTGATCACCATTACTAATGCACATTTACTTCTTAATCTATTTATTTCAATAACATTTATTTTACAAATTTAGAAGACACGAAAGTTTAACATGAAGTTCACTTTTGGATTTTTAAGATGTCATCAATCAGTAAAGTCAAGCATTTCTAAAGAAATATATTCAACAGTGAATATGACAATTCTTTATCATTTATTATGCTACCGTGTTGACAATAGAATAAACTTCACCCGAAATTCTCAATTTATTACATTCAATGTTCTTAATACAGCTTGATTGATATTTGTCACACATGCAAGTAAGACATGAAGTTTGTAATTTTTTGGTACATTGTATGGAAGTATTTAATAATTTCAATCACACAACACCATCATAATATATGCAAACAGTTAGAACAGGACTCTAATACATCCACAGTATGTATACAACATAGCAAATTCAACAAGAGTCTACAAACGAGCATAACTATAGACCAAAGTTCACAAGAAACATCATATCATATTAATTATGATTATGACATCTGATGCTATCAAACAAACACCCAGCATCAGCCCTGACACACAAGTGTAAAAATAAAATCGTTTCCCATTACAGACTTCAGCACATTTGACAACTTTGTTCTGAAATGAGATTCACAATCTCCTTTGTCCAAATGCTTAAATCTTGGAGGACAATTTATAATGTTATCAACCGGAGCATGAGATTCTTGGCACATATAATCAATGAGAAAATTAAAAAAAAAAAAAATATTATAGAAAGATTAACACACATTAAAAAATAAAACAAGACTTCCTAACCTATACCATAATGTACATTTAATTAACTGATTTCATACATAAATGAAACTCTTGCAAGAGCTTACAAACGATAACATTTACACAACTTTTCCTTTATAAATAAGACTTATAAGCCTATAAACCTCACTTTGTATGCAACCTACATCAAGTAAATTCTTAGTGTTAAAATCTACTCTATATAAGACACATGCATCTCTTAATATGTTAGAAATATTTTCTTTTCTGCAATTTAATAATAAATGGTTTATATTTTCTGGGACTTTACATAAAGTACAAAGACCACTTTCAAGTTTCTTCATAAGAAGAAGTCTTAAAGTCTTGAAGTCGACGTTAAATTGAAGCTCACGATTATTATAATGTTGTATAGAAACATCTTAAAGGTGTCTTATTCGCACATTAATAGCTTTATTAAAATATGTAATTTAATGTCATTTGCGGCTCTTACGACTGCAGAATTCGATCTCACTTCAATTCAAAATATTATTACATAGCTGTGTTATATGTAATTTTTAGATATTTTAATGTAGTTTCTATGTAACGACGATTTGCCTTAGCATAGGCCTATAATTTATTGTTAGTGCCGCCCTCCTGGTTTTTGAAAACATCGTACTGGCATAACCAGAAAACTGTTGTGGTGGAGTTTAAATGTAGATCTATAGACGTTCCTTTGCCTTTAAAATGGAGCTATTAGTTTTCCATACTAACCGTCCAATCTCTTTCATTATAGTGAGAACTGTTCAAACTAATTACACACCTCTTTTAAATGTGATATTCATAATATAAATAATGCCTAACCTATGCTGTTCCATAGTCAATCGAATTTTCATGAGGGCCTTTAAAGGATAGTTGTGCGAACGACCCGCATAAGTGCAGAGAGACAGACAGACAGACGGATAGACAGACAGGCGGACAGACAGACAGACGGACAGATAGACGGACGGACGGATAGACGGACGGATAGACGGACGGAAATGCATGCATGCATGCACACACACATCCACACAGAGACACATACATACATACATACACGCACACATACATAAAAACGCGTGTACACAAATACAGACATTAAACGATACACTAGAGGGGCAGAAAACACAATTGGAGGTGGAAACCATAGCAACGGAAATTAAACCAACTGACCCACAACGACGACGATAATCATTATGATTAGGCAGATGATGATGATTATAATAATCGCCCATTACTGGTAAAAGTGATCGTTTGTTTCATCAAATCAAAATCACATGCAAACGAAGAAATGCGTTTAACATTAGATTAAAACAGGGGTGCATGTTAGTCTAGTGGTTAATCGTAATCGTAATCGTAATCTCCAAACTTCTAAAGCGCCACTCGAAAACTAAGCGCAGGGCACCAGCTTATTCACGAGCGCTGGTGGTTAGGGTCCTGAACTGTGAACCAAGAGGTCGGCGGTTGAAATCCGAGCCAGAGCTGCAGTAGGTATTTGTTTCGAGACGTCTGCACTACCCGCGCCCCTATGCGAACTCATCTGTAATAAGTACACTGACCTCCACTGTCAGTGGTAAGATCAGGCAGCTAGGGAGCGGACTGGCCACCCGTCCTCATAAGCCGAGGCTAAACAAAATTTAATGAAGTCGCTGACACTTCATAATAATAATAATAACTCATAACTCATGTCTGCCTCTCAGTTTCATTTAAGGATCGATCCAGAGTTTGACAGTATCTTGTATTGCATAGTATTGTATTTAAGAGTTTCTAAACAGCCTCTCGCAGTACAGACAAATCGATATAAATTACTTTTAGCAGTTCTCACCGTTCCCGATACGGACAAACGTCTCAAGATGCATCTAATTACAGGGCCATGCCTGCTCTTATATAGATCCGACTGACAACGTTTTGAAGGTGTCTAAAGAGAACGCTCTAGACAAAATGGACCTTATTTTAATTGGTTAATGACTGCTTAACGATAATTTGTCATAACGAAGACGATTATTGTCATCCTCCTCCATTCTCCAGAAGTGGGACTGGCACTGCCAGAGTACGGGCAGCGGCAGAGTTCTGAAGCTCATTATGACTATGCAAATTTGTTGTGTAAACAGTAATACCTTAACGTTAGTTAATGTGGCGGAGTTTCAGTTAACTTTAATCATTCATACCGGTCATTTATATAAGTAAGTATATTCTTTATTGTACCAATTGCTAACCGCATTTTGGTTTACATTCTACAATGGCCTATAATCAGAAATGTTACATATTAATTTCTAGTGCTTTTCAAACTGTGCTGTGTTTGAGTCAACTGTTAGGGGCCCTTTAAGAGGTCTGATATCAATGCCTAAGGAAGACTTTAAAAGGTGTTTAAGGAAATGAGCTTCTTCAACTCTGACGTTGTTGCATTGTTAACGCAATTTAAGGTCAAGAATAAATTGTAATTACGACAATTTATATAGCTCTTGTACCCAACGAGTTACTTCGATTACAATTATTTATTATATACACTGGAACCGATATAATAGGTAAGAGGTTGCGACGGGGTCAATGTATGTGAACTGAAGGACTTCTGCTGGAGGGCAGAGGTAGGATATTTTTGGAGATTTCTGTCTTTCTAACTATTTGGCATAATCTAAAAATATTCAACATAGCGCCTGACAACAATAGCGACATCTAGCAAATGCAAGACAATGATGGTAAGTTTCATACTTTTGGAAGAAAATGTCAACTCCCATAGTAGCATCACCCGAAACTCATCGCATTTTCACGAATTTCACGATGCGTGCTAAGCAGGGATGGGGCAGATACACTGTACCTCCCTTTTACCCTGTGGCAGCGTCAATGATTAGGCAGTAGTTTCTATGACGTCTGAGTCTACTGCACAATGCATCAACCGATGGCGCACTAAAACTACGTCATAGTCATTTAAATTTGATCCACTTTATAGCGTCCTACGACTACTATATAATACACCAGTTTAACCTTTAACACTTTTAATCGTCCTTCCAAACACTTCTTCATCCACCTACTTCAGTTCATGTTCTAGCTCTCTCTATACACATATCAACATATCACTAGAGTTCATCTTCTGACGTCATAGTCCGACACTACAGTCCCTCCTTTTCCACAGTAGTTAGTCCACTACTTTTATTAATACTAACATTATCACTAACGCTATCATTATCATTAATACTAACACTAACATTAACTCTAACACTAACACACTAGGGCAGCGATCCGCCTACACCCTTCGTGTGTATCCTAGTACAACTGAAAATCTTTAAACTTTGCTGGCAGCTGTCGATTCCGTGTAGGTCGCTGACTAAGTTCTGGATCTTTTCCTGCAACCTCTGTTTCGTCCCCTCCATTGTTTGGTTCTCCTGTATTGCTTGGTTCAACAGTTTCATTTGGTTCCATAGTTTCATTTTGTTCAACAATGTTATTCGGTTCGAACAGGTTCTCTGACACGTTCTCAGCTGTGACTTCGTTCTTTGACATGTTCCCAGCTGTGACTTCTCTTCCCTTTTCAGTCATTGTGTCTGGTAGTTCTGACCGTGTCTCATACTTCTTGATATGTGTGACATTCCTCTTGTACTGAACTCCTTCTGGACTTTCTATAGTTACACAGTTCCCCGTTTTACTTTTGACAGCATATGGTTTTGTCTGGAACCGTGTTGTAAATTTGTTGTTGTATGGCTGTTTCATTAGAACCGTGTCTCCGATATGTATCTCTGTATCTGCTGCGCGTCTTCTGTCATCAGCGTATTCCTTCCCTTTGAACTTCTTTAGCCGATCCTCATCCCTGATGCTTTCATCGTCAACAACGGAATGTCGTAGTTCAGGTAATTTCGTCCTCAGTTTCCGTCCATATAATGCTTCTGCTGGCGAAATTCCCAATGTAGAATGTGGAGTTGTTCTATAAGCAAACAAGTACGTAAGAAGTTCCTCTTTCCAGTTTTTTCCTTCTCCTTGAGCTATTTTGATCCTCTGCAATAACGATCTGTTTTGCCTCTCCACCTCTCCGTTTGCCTGCGGCCATAAAGGTGTTGTTTTATGATGCACAATATCATTTTCCTTCAGATATTCGGCAAATGCATTTGATGCAAATTGAGGTCCATTATCACTGGTGATAGAATATGGTAAGCCATGAGTAGCAAAGATCTGCTTCAAACTCTCTATGACTTTATCTGATGTAGCTGTTCGAGTAATATCCACCTCATAGAAACGACTGTAGTAGTCCACCACGACTAAAACGTATTCACCGGTAGGCAATGGACCCAAATAATCCATCGCCAAGTCTTGCCAAGGACCTTCTGGTAGTTGTGTCCTTGTCATCGGTTCTGGTTTCATTGGCATTCCTACAAGTTGGCATCCATGACAAGTGCGACAATGTCTTTCACTGTCTTTATCTATTCCAGGCCACCAGACTTTGCTGCGGAGCCGCTTCTTCATTTGCACGATTCCTGGATGACCTTCATGAGCCAGTTCTAATGTACGTCCTCGCAGAACTTCTGGCATCACAATTCTTGTCCCTCGTAGTAATATTTGTCCAATGACACACAGTTCTTCACTTATCACTCTGTACTCGACCATTTTCCCTTTTTCCCAGGTATCATTCTTCAAACTTTCTCGAACTGCACACAGTACTTTGTCTGTTGCGGATGCTTTTTCTATTTCACTGGTTGACAAGGCTTTTGGAGTTGCTGCCACTGCAACAAACTTTATGTAGTCATCACCTTCATCATATTCCATTACCGGTCCTCTTGACAGTCCAGACAACACATCAGCGATGTTTTCACGTCCAGGTACATACTTCACCCTGAAATTGTACGACTGTAATCGTAAGACCCATCTCTCGATTCTAGCAGATGGCTTTGATCGTGCTGAATATATGACTTCAAGTGGTTTATGATCTGTCACAAGTTCAAACTCCTTTCCATACAAGTACAGATGGAACCGTTCACATGCCCAAACCAAAGCCAATGCTTCCTTTTCTGTTTGAGAATAACGTCTTTCCACTGCACTCAAACTCTTGCTTGCATAGGACACCACTCTGTGTACTCCATTCTGCTTCTGTATTAACACAGCTCCCAAACCGACAGGGCTTGCATCTGCAATCACCTGTGTTGGTGCCCCTTGCTTGAAATAAGCCAACGTCTTAGCACTACTCAATCTGTTCTTCAATTCTGCAAAAGCTTCCTTTTGCTTTTGACCAAACACAAACTGAGCATCCTTCTTTACAAGTTGTCGTAGTGGTTCACTGACAGTTGACAAGTCAGGAATATACCGAGCCACAAAGTTGACCAGACCAAGAAAACTTTTGACTTCACTTGCATTTTCCGGTTCTCTTGTTTCTGTGACAGCTTTGACTTTTGCTTCTGTTGGTCCAATTCCATGACAGCTCAACACATGGCCCATGAATTGAACTTTATGCATTCCTATTTGGCACTTGGCTCTATTCAGAGTCAATCCATTTCTCTTTAAGCATTCCAAGACTGCTCTCAAGCGCTCATCATGTTCCCTAGGTGTCTTCCCGTGTACTATAATATCATCTGCTATATTGTGAGCTCCTGCACACCCAGTCAAAACTTGCTGAATTATGTGTTGGTAGAGTTCAGGCGCTGATGATATTCCAAACATTAATCGTTTGTATCGGTATAACCCTGTATGAGTTATAAAGGTAGTTATTCCTCTTGAATCCTCATCTAGTTCTATCTGGTGGAATCCCCATTTAAGATCCAGACGACTGTATACTGTTCCTTCATTTAAATGGTAGAGGATGTCATCCACGGTTGGAATTGGATGTCTCTCCCTGACCACTGCTTCATTTGCTTGTCTCATGTCTACACATACTCTGATTTCGTTTGTTCCACCTTTTGGTACGACTATGATTGGACTAATCCACGGTGTAGGGCCTTCAACCTTCTCGATTATGTCAGCTTTCAGGAGTTTCTCCAATTCTTCTTCCACAGCTCCTCTTAAGTTGTACGGAATGCGTCTTACTGGCTGTGCCACTGGTCTCACATCTTCATTGATGTAAAACTTAGCTTTGAAGCTTTTCAATTTTCCCACTCCATCAAAACACTCTGGATATTCTGTTAGAATGTCCTGTCCTGTATGAATCTCTCCAACTCCAAGTCCTACTCGAAGAACTCCCAGTTGCTCAGCAGTTGTTCTTCCTAATAATGGTTTCCCATTCCCTTCTATGACATAAAAATCTTCTTCAATTGTCATTTGTCTCAAGGTCACTTTGGCTGTAAACATTCCAATTACCTTCAAAGGCATCTGAGATCCATAAGCGTAGATGTCTTTTGTTGTCTTTTTACATTCGCACTTCACCTGTTGTCTCTTCATTCCATTCCACGTGATTTGGTCGATAACATTACATGAAGCACCGGAGTCGATCATCATCTCGATATCAACTCCACCAACCTTGAGTGTAACGCTCCCTTTTTCTTCTTGAGACAGACTGAAAATGTATTCTGGCTTGTCATTCCTTGGTTCTTCTTCCACACAATGCACCCGTTTCGTTGCACCGACAGAATGACTTGCAAAATGTTTCTGTGGAGGTCTTTTTGATTCCAGTTTTGTTTTGCAAACAACTTCAAAATGGCCTATTAGGCCACACCTTCTGCAGTTAGCCTTCTTTGCAGGACAATGTGGGTCTTTTGCCATGTGATTCTGTTTGCCACAGCGATAACAGCTCTGTGTGCTAACATGACTCCTCTGACTGCCTCTGTTTTGTGTTCTAGCAAGATTAACAGCAAATGGTACCTGTTCCATCTTCTGAACTTGTACGGCTACTGTCTCCATTGTTCTCCCCAAATCTTGAGCTATAGCCAGAGTAAGTGTTTGCCCCTTTTCCAGCAGCTTTCGGCGAAACACTGATGAAACACATTTATCGATTAACTGGTCCCGAACGTTTTCCTCCAGTTGCTCTCCAAATTCGCAATTTCCCGCTTGTTGTCTTAAACGAGCCACAAACTGGTCCACTGTCTCTTTTGTTCCTTGTTGCATTTGTCTGAAAACATGCCTCTCGTATGGGGTATTCAGTTTCGGCGAAAAATGTCCGTCGAGTTTCCGCATGGCAACTTCGTATTCGCCCGCCGCATCTTCGCCGTCTCCAATTGGTCCCGGGTCGGTCAACGTCTCAAACAAGTCCTGAACAGCCATGCCAGCAGTATGTAGTAGCAAGGCTTTCTTCTGAACGTCTGTGCTTATTCCTTTTGCAACAACGTAGAACTCGAAAGAACGTCGCCATCTTTTCCAGCGTGGACCGACACAGGTTGCGTCACCAACAATG
Source organism: Aporrectodea caliginosa (assembly GCA_020284085.1). NCBI lineage: Eukaryota > Metazoa > Annelida > Clitellata > Crassiclitellata > Lumbricidae > Aporrectodea > Aporrectodea caliginosa. The sequence continues at coordinate 168,630 of JACEVL010000639.1, forward strand.
TCGAATGGCGGAATTGTCTGAATGTCCATTTCGCTTCGAAATAACGACTTTAACGCCTGATATAAAATGTTGCTTTACCTCGTCGCCACTTTATAGTGTCCTACGACTACTATATAATACACCAGTTTAACCTTTAACACTTTTAATCGTCCTTCCAAACACTTCTTCATCCACCTACTTCAGTTCATGTTCTAGCTCTCTCTATACACATATCAACATATCACTAGAGTTCATCTTCTGACATCATAGTCCGACACTACACACTGAACCTGTTCTCAATGCACGAATGGGGGTTTGAAGTTGAGCTTTATTTAGCTCCTCAAGAGGAACCACGGCGTTGATGACTGTCTGAAGGCAACGGCAATGGAACACATGGACTCGGGCGGTGGAGGTGGATCTTTGCCAACTGAACTTGAGACTACAGATAAGGCCAAAATGATGATGATGATGACGATGATGACGATGATGATGATGATGCTGACCATGACGATTCTGACGTCTTTATACATCCATATACATAAATTTTTGAACACATACATGCATAGACACAATACAAAACGTACATGTATATCCATGTAAACATACATAATACATAACTACAGGCATGCAATATGTATATAGACATTCAGGCATGCATTCGCTCGCGCGCGCACACACACACACACACACACACACACACACACAGATGCTTTAGGGAAGTAAAAAAACACAATTGAAGTTGTTAATCATAGCAGCGGAAGTTAACACCTTGAGGACATTTTTTTAGCGCCCATTCCAGCAGCCAGTCTTCGATTAATTTCCGGTGCAAAATGTCGGCGAGAAAAAATGTCTAACAGTGTCGTGTATAATAAAACCACGTGGTTACATGATTTCAATCAAATCCGTTCGTAAAGACACTGCTCAGGTTTCTCTGCCTTAATTAATTTTCATCAATGGAAATCTCCGCCTACGTTGTTTGGTTAAGAATAGCGATAGTTTCAGAATGGCAATATAGGGGCCTACGTCATTCCTCTTAGAATAGCACAATATGTCATTCGGCTAAGAATTGCAAAATACGGCATTCGTCAAAGATTAGCAATTGTGTTTTCGGCTAAAAATAGTAACCGTATAGTCGGTCAGATAGACTGGCACAAAATCATCACTCAAGTCCATTCTGAAAAGACGTGAACATCGCATCATAACACTCGGCTGTAGGCCTACCTCCTCCAAAGGGGGATCATTGGGCGGGCGCTCCATACTATCGACACAGCTTCGTACAGAGACTCTGAACATGTTGCCATTCACCAGCTATTTATGAGTGTCCGCTAATTAGACTCCATGTGCGTGCGTGGGCCCGCCGCTGGTGACTCTTCGAATTTTCTGTGCATAGTTTTGCTTACTGATGACATTTATCCTCTAACTGACAGTTAATATCCCAAAGGCTAGAACAGAGAACGTCAATAATTAGTTGTTTTATTAAAGTGGCGCTACACAAATTGCTAATTACAATGACGAGTGAAATTAATTTCTTTTGACGGAAAGCGTGATTTATTTTCGGCTGGAGCCGATCGTAAATCTGTTACCATATCAACGGGCGCCATGGCAACACAGCCTCACATAAATCAACGTGTCCTCAACAAAGCCCGCCACAACTGAACACCATCGCTGGTAACAGCAGATACAACTGTAGCTGATCTACAGTGTTGCCTAATGTCATGCTATGCGACATTTGGATCTAATCGTTTGCGCGTTCGATATTTAATCTATCGATTAAGGGTACGAACGGAAAAATTATAATCACATTCACTAATGTTCGAAGGATAATAGATGCATTGATAAAATTAACTAATTAATTAATTAATTAAATATCACTGATTGAAGATTCAATGATTTTGTTCACACAGTTTAAAAGATTCCATTTCTTGACTACTGACGGATACATTAACTTTAAGCAAACCGAAATGGCTTAATAATTGAATCCAGCATCCACAACATTGTAATTTACGGGTTAATTATATACGAGATATATATATAATATATACAGGCAAAGAAGTAAAGCATTAAATATCAATCCATGTATCATACATGGGTAGAAATGTAATGCTTTACTTCCTTGACTTATATATATATATATATATATATATATATAAATATATATATATATATATATTGCAGATAGTATCTTTATATATTATATATATTGTATTGCGTCGAGTGGCTGTGTAATCGGTCAGTCGTATATTTTGAGCTCGAGATTTATCTGCGTGTTTTTTCCTCTTACGCAGTTTTTTCATTTCTGCTTTCATTAGCGATGCATCTTGTCGCCGTCTCGACAACTAAGACATTTTGGAGTTTCTCTTGTGACCGTTTTCAACATTTCCATTGTTTTTTTCGATGTCATCAGAGAGGCTAGGCGACTGTCGTTGAACCCACAGCACAGAACACTCTTCCCGACCATGTGAAGTATGCACTATTTCTGAGACATTTAAATCACAGCTCAGGACCTTTCTTTTCAGCGTATTATATGACTGTCATTGATTTTTTTAAACTCATGCGTAGGCCTAGTGCTGTTTTCTACGGCCTCGGCTGGGCTATGGCGCTTTTTAAATATTCTTCTTCTCCTCCTTTTTCTCCTCCTCCTCTTCTTCTTTCTCTTCCTCATCTTCGTGTGTGCCTGTATTCTTACAGACGCACTGTTATTTATGGCCTATTATTTACATTGATATTATATTAATATTTCTGTGCACCAAAGAATTACGGCTGCATTCAAATTTACCACAGCCTGAGGTAGGCCCTCTAGCGAAAAGCACAAGAAAGAAGCCTAATGACGGCAAGCATTCGTTCGCCATATTATTGCTTCGTATTCCAGGTTCCCGTTGAAAGAAAGAGAGAGACGGGTGATTTAGAAACGAATTGAGGCGTCTGTAATTAATCGCGTATTATTGCTAATTTCCACTGTCAAAAGCAATTCACAGCTTAATCTCTGTCGCAGACGGAAAGTAGAGTGCAATGTGGTCACTGAACGCATGGCTGTACATTTTTAATTAAGTAAGAAAATAGCTTTCACTTGGATATAATAAAGTAAAACTTAAAACTCACATCTCCCATGCGCAACTTGGGGACGCTCATGTTGCTGCAGAATGCATACTACTAAAATATTGCTTGACGTGTAGACCTAATTGGACACCTTTAAAATGCAGTTGTATGACGTTATACATATTTACGAAAATAGGTCGCGTTTTAGATAGGATAGTTGCTTTCCATAAACTGTTGAAAAGGTTAATGTCGAGGTCAATGGCTTTGTTTTGGAGGAGGAGGAGGAGAATAATTGGGGGAAAAGGACAAGGAAGAGAATTAACCTGTATCTATTATAACTACTTTGGCACAAGTTCAGAAGTCTTCCCAAACGTAATAATACATATAACTATGATATTCGTTTCGTCCTCCGCACAAAATTCTAAAACGACCAGGCTAGTTACCGGTTAACGACACTGTGATTACAAAGATGATTAGCGTCGCCCTACTCCTTCACCCAGGCTTGGTACTAGCACTGCCTGACTCTAAGGCACGGTCGTGCACTGGTCGAGAGTAGTACATGTAGTTGTAGTTTTAGTTTAACGACACTGATAACAAATATCGCTCTGCTCCTTTATCTAGGCTTGGGACAGGCTGGCACTGTTTGCCGTGTGTTCCTTGCGTATGTAGCAACTGTTTGCTATAGTTTTACGGGTGTTCAAAGTCATCACTATAAACAATGGTCTGCTGTGTCCCGTGCCTATATGACATCGTTTAGCAACCTTTAAAAGGTGTATAAAGCACAGAGCGCTCTAATCAACCATATGGATGAATGAATCCGGAGTTTAACAACATCTTATGACATCACAGATCGTTGACGTCAACATAAATTATACGGCATAATACGATTCTATGTCAATTCGGCGCCGGACAATTCAGCGCAAGACAATCGGCACAGGAACAAATCGTACATGAATGCTAAACAGCCTAATGAGGCGAGGCCCAAAGTGAAGTACAGGTTACACAACTAAGTCACTTCGTAAACTAAATATTTAAAGTTTGTATAGCTATTTTCGGAAATGGGTCACCTCGAACAAATAGAGTTTTAGCGAGCTAACTACTCTAGTACTCTCTTTAGCGCTTTCATTCTAAACCGATTTCCCGAAAGGAGATCAAGTTGGGTAAATTGTATGCCAATTCCATTACAGATGTTCAACAACGTGAGAGTCATTCTTGGCCTTAATAGGCAAAACATAGTGCAGCAGGTTTCTTATTGATCAAAAATTTACCACACAAGTTTTCAAACCATGCAATATTAGTTATATTCCGCATATTGCATAATTAATAGTCATAATACATTATCCGAGAAATAAGGCCTTAGCCTATTTATTATGAATTACAGCAAAGTATGTAAGCGTTCTTTACTGTAGGTAGCGTCCATTTTAAAAGTTCTTTTCACGCCTAAAAGTGATTTAATTAAAAGTGCAAATTTCGCTACAATCAATTTCATTAACCTGGTCACTGAAGAAACACCGAAAGGTACAATCTTTCATAGGCATGTGTTTTAACCGAGTGCTTTAAGCAAGTCTGTGTTTTCAGGAGTTTTTTCGACTCTAGAGCCAAACCGTTGAAATCCGGTATTCAACTTTACAGCTTTAACCCTCGGGCTACCAAGGGGGGTGGTTGCCACCCCCTAGGTTTTTTTCATCTCAAACTTTTTCCGTATGGAATAAAAATTTGACCTTTTAGGTAGCTGTAGGAGTGTAGGGGTTCATTTACACACGTTTTGAGGTAAAATGTGAGATAATATCTCACACCGTTCAAAAGTTATACCCAATATGCCCGAGGCACCAGGGGGTGGATACCACCCCCTAGATTTTCGACTATATCTTATCCGTCATTTAATATTAAGAGACACAAATTTTACCATTCTATAGAGGGAATGTGGGGCTACATTTCTATGGTCACTGAGTTGACCTGAGACAACCGGAAGTGCTCAAAATAAATAATAATATGCGTAATATGCGTGAAAATGGCTGAATGGAAGGACTCCCCCTTAGTTTTTTTTGTCTGTAGCGTATTCATTTGTCTTCCTGGAAGAGAAACAAAGATACCATTCTTTAGAGGGAATGTAGGGCTTCATTTGCATACCTACATCTTTGTCTTTTGAATACCGGAAGTGATCAAAATAAATAATAATACGCGTAATCTGTTTGAAAATGGCTGAATACAGCATTACAACGTAAACCGATATATATGTATGGATATATATGTATGGATGTACATTTATACTATATAGACATGTGTAGGGATGATTTTGTGTATCTTTTATACATAGATTAGTTTCAAAACACACATAATCTTATATTTGTTTATCCAAAAAGTACAAAATGTACGCAATAATATACAATATTGCTAATTAATGGGTTCCGTTGTTAAAAGTGATGTAATTTCGAGGTGCATTCACATAATGTACAACTAAATATACCATTCTGTGCAGAAATGAATCTGAATCCACTGCTATATTACAAGTTATGATATGTAAAACCAAACACGAAATCCAGGAGGGGTGGTAACCACCCCCCCTTGGTAGTCCGTGTTACAAAAAAAGCTTGGTAGCCCTAGGGTTAATGTTATTTATTACATAATAAGGTACTGTTACAGTAGTAGTAATAATTTCCATTGTTTATCGACATCTTGTGACCGTCATGGCCGTTCACTCTGAACTCGTATGGCAGAAATGAAGAAAGTACGGGCCAATTCTGACGAATAAACGCATATTTTGATTCATATAGTACCGTGAGATCCAGTTTAAAGGTGTCCAAATATTACTATATATTATATAGTAATATTCTTTATTGACACCAATAAATTGCATACCGCACTCTTTTGTACAAAAACTGAAGCATATCAATGACATTAAAGATGATTAAACTATACAGATCATCATTTTGACAATATTATAGTCCCCAAATGGATTATCTAAATAGACTTTGACCATAAGGTGTTGTTGCCTTCTTTGATCATAAAGTGTTTCCTCGATTGCAATTAATTGCGCTATCAAAAATGTAGTATTTGCAGCAGTGTCGATAAATTTTAACGACAATGTCATCTTCTGGTTACCATGGCCGTTGACCTAGACAATGCCTTCCAAAATAATAACAATTTGCAAACATTTAGTAGTTGCAGCAGTATCGATATTTAACGCCATCATGTAGCTGCCACGTCGACCTAGACCTTAACCTTACCACAGAATTACAGTTTGACTTGTTACATATTGTCTTAAGGTGATAAGAGCTAACAGAATATATTGTTTAACGACATCTTGTGGCCGTTGGGACCGTTAACGCTGAGCTCGTCACGCGACAAAGGTGATCCATTCTCACGTTGGAACACAACATTGCAATGATAATTATATTGTTCGGACGAACACAGAACAGCCTTGACAGCCACAAGATGTCGTTTAAAAATAAGATGAAATTATTTTAGCATAGAAGTCGACCAGTTTAAAGGTGTCTAAATTGACGTTGACCATAAGGTGTTGCCTTTTAAAACTGTCTCCATTCATGTCGACCTAAAATGTTATACTTCTATGCTAAAATAATTTCATCTTATTTTTTAAACGACATCTTGTGGCTGTCAAGGCTGTTCTGTGTTCGTCCGAACAATATAATTATCATTATGACATTTACCCAATCCAACGACAGAGCACATAATTATACTGATATAGTTTTCCATAGAACTAGTTTATAGGTGTTTAAGTAGACTTTTACGAATAAGTAAGAAAGATAGCATATCCTCTATTGCACCAATTGCTAACCGCACTTTGGTCTACATTCCACAATGGCCTATAATCTCAAATGTTAAATTTAAATTCTGTTGTTTTCAAAGTTTACAGTTTACAGTGTTTTGGTCAAGAGTAAAGCATCCTAATAATAAATCTTACGGGCCAGACTGTCAGCACCGGGTATAACTCTGTTATGATCACGAACACGCATAGAGTATATTATAGCTGGTTTTATTGGGGTAACAGCCCTTGTAGTACCAAAAACAGGGTCGTTAATTATGGCCGAGAAGAGACGGGAGTCTGCATACTCATATAGCTGTTCGAAGCTTTTATAGGCATCCGGAAGAAAGCCCACCCAATAAATTGGTTGCTATTTTCGACTTAATTACATGTTTGTCAGAGAATGTAAACTTAGTAGATGCGGCTCTTTCAATATTTAACGACATTTTTTGTCCGTCATGGTCGCTGACGCAGGTCTTGCCTTCCAATATAATTACAATTTCCCCTCCTTAAGAGAGGCGCTTCAGGAAGTGAGACTATAGTGTTGAAGTATGGTAGAGGGGCAAAACGCCCATTTAGCGTGTTTTTGGTGATTCACAACGTAGCAACATTTTAAGCATGAAATTATTGTAAGGTCTAGTGCTGAATGTCCCAGATAAAGTATAATATTGCGTTCGATGATATTCCAAAACAGATGACATTAAAAATAATTAAAAACGAAATGCTTCAAAATTCAACCGTTTTGCCCCATATGTATTTTCCGGAAACATTTATGATCTTTAAAGCCTTGATGCACTACCTAATGTGATCTTCAAAGATGTGCAGTAGCCTAGTTGTCTCTGAAAAGATGCAGCTCAAATTTTCATCAATGGCAAACTCCGCCTACGTTGTTTGCTAAGGATAACAAAACACATAATAAACATTATACGTAATAATTATGGAAAAGAAAGGCAATTGCCTCATCCTTCTAATAATAGCAAAATACGTCATTCCTCTAAGAATAGCACAATGTGCAACTCGGCTAAAAATAGCAATTGTGTCATTCCTCTAAGAATAGCAAATTACGTCATTCGTCATTGAAGAGCTAAATAAGTCATTCGGCTAAGAATAGCAATTTCGTTCTTCGGCAAAGAAAGTAACCTTAAGGTCCGTCAGACTGGAACAGAATCATCACTCCAGTTCATTCCGATAACCATGAGCGTTGCATCATATAACACTCATCCTCTAAAGAGCGATTGCTGGGCGGTAGCGCTATCATGTGTTGCTGACGCCATCGCTATCGCTCTTGACGCTATGATGCTGTCTGCCAGCTATCTGTGTGATGGGATCCACGTGCGTGTGTGGGCCCTCCACTGGTGACTCTTCGAGTTTTCTGTGCATAGTTTTGCTTACTGATGACATTTATCTTCTTAACGAAAATTAATATTCCACAGGGTAGAACAGAGAACGTCAATAATTAGTTGTTTTATTAAAGTGGCGCTATACAAATTGCTAATTACAATGACGAGTGAAATTAATTTCTTTTGACGGAAAGCGTGATTTATTGTCGGCTGGAGCCGATCGTAAATCTGTTACCATGTCAACGGGCGCCATGACAACACAGCCTCACATAAATCAATGTGTCCCTAACGAAGCCAGCTACAACTGAACGTCGTCGCTGGTAACAGCAGATACAACTGTGGCTGATCTACAGTGTTGCCTAAAGTCATGCTGTGCGACATTGGGATCTAATCGTTTGCGCGTTGGATATTTAATCCATCGATTAAGGGTACGAACGGAAAAATTATAATCACATTCACTAATGTTCGAAGGATAATTGATGCATGGATAAAATAAATAAATAAATTAATTAATTAATTAAATATCACTGATTGAAGATTCCATGATTTTGTTCACACAGTTTTAAAGATTGCATTACTTGACTCCTCTCTACTGACAGATACAATACCTTTAAGCAAATCGAAATGGCTTAATAATTGACCTCCAGCATCCACAACATTGTAGTTTAAGTGATCTTTAAGTGCAATTATCGAATTCTATAAGTTAATGCCTGCATACAATGATGCAGATGCGTTTTAATCTACGGACGTATACGTCTATAAATAATATATACTGTTAATTATATACGATATATATATAATATATACAAGTAATGAAGTAAAGCATTATATATTAATCCATGTATCATACATGGCTTGAAACTTAAGGCTTTACTTCCTTGTCTGATATATATATATATATATATATATATATATATATATATATTGCAAATAGTATCTTAATATATATATATACATTCCATTGCGTCGAGTGGTTGTGTAATCGGTCAGTCGTATATTTTGAGCTCGAGGTTTGTTCTACGTGTTTTTTCCTCTTACGCAGTTTTTTCATTTCTGCTTTTCATTAGCGATGCATCTTGTCGCCGTCTCGACAACTAAGACATTTTGGAGTTGTTCTTGTGGCCTTTTTTCAACATTTCCGTTGTATTTTTCCATATCTTATGACAGACTTGGCGACTGTTGCAGGACCCACTGCTCGGAACACTCTTCCAGACCATGTGAAGAATGCTCAATTTCTGAGACATTTTAATCACTGCTCAAGACCTTTCTTTTCAGCGTATTATATGACTGTCACTGATTTTTTTTAAACTCATGCGCAGTGCTGCTTTCTACGGCCTCGGCTGGGCTATGGCGCTTTATAAATCTTCTTCTTCTCCTCCTTTTTCTCCTCCTCCTCCTCCTCTTCTTCTTCTTCTTCTTCTTCTTCTTCTTCTTCTTCTTCTTCTTCTTCTTCTTCTTCTTCTTCTTCTTCTTCTTCTTCTTCTTCTTCTTCTTCTTCTTCTTCTTCTTCTTCTTCTTCTTCTTCTTCTTCTTCTTCTTCTTCTTCTTCTTCTTCTTCTTCTTCTTCTTCTTCTTCTTCTTCTTCTTCTTCTTCTTCTTCTTCTTCTTCTTCTTCTTCTTCTTCTTCTTCTTCTTCTTCTTCTTCTTCTTCTTCTTCTTCTTCTTCTTCTTCTTCTTCTTCTTCTTCTTCTTCTTCTTCTTCTTCTTCTTCTTCTTCTTCTTCTTCTTCTTCTTCTTCTTCTTCTTCTTCTTCTTCTTCTCCTCCTCCTTTTCCTCCTCCTCCTCTTCTTCTTCCCTCTTCCTCATCTTGCGTGTGCCTGTATTCTTACAGACGCACTGTTATTTATGGCCTATTATTTACATTGATATTATATTAATATTTCTGTGCACCAAAGAATTACGGCTGCATTCAGAATTTACCACAGCCTGAGGTGGGCCCTCTAGCGAAAAGCATAAGAAAAAAGCCTAATGACGTCAGGCTTTCGTTAGCCATATTAATGCTTCGTCTTCCAGGCTCCCATTGCAAGGCTGAGAGAGACGGGTGATTTAGAAACGAATTGAGACGTCTGTAATTAATCGCGTATTATTGCTAATTTCCACCGTCAAAAACAATTCACAGCTTAATCTGTCGCAGATGGAAAGTATAGTGCAATGTGGTCACTGAATGCATGACTGCACATTTTAATTAAGTAAGAAAATAGCTTTCACTTGGATATAATAGGGTAAACTCACTTATCCCATGTGCAACTTGTTGGGCGCTCATGTTGCTGCAGAGTGCATACTGCTACAAATATTGTTTGACGTGTTGGCCGAATTGGACACCTTTAATATGCAGTTGTATGACTTTATACATATTTATCAAAATAGGTCTTGCTTTAAGTTTAGATTATCACAACGCCCTTCTTCATTACGCCATTGGAACAGTGAGAACTGTTTGAAATAATTACTGTCGATGTTAATCCAACTTTTCAATGATCTTTTACGGAATTTTTAATATAGAAACATTACTGACCTTACTCTGGTAGTGCCAATCCCAAGCCTGGAGAAAGTAGGAGGGTGACGTCAAAGGCCTTGGCAGCCATAAGATGTCGTTAAATACAGGAACAGCTAATTGAAATACATTGTAGCATTGATGCCATATTCCACGTGGTCCTTTCCTTCACTTGACTTGGCTATTGAGCCAGCAGTGGACGAATTCTAAAGCCGAGGAGGCGCAAACAATGCATAGGATATGAGAGGCGCAGAGGATTATTAGAAGTCGTCGAAGGATCACAAAGTGAACAGAATACATCAGGATACAAAGGACATATACAAAGCAGAAGAAGAAGCAAGAAGAAGAAAAACGAGACAGAGTAGGATGAGAAGAAGGAGGAGAAGAATAAGGGGCAGAGACAGAATCAGGAGAAAATAGGAGAAGGAGGAGGAGGAGGAAAATAAGGAAGAGAATAGGGATGAGGAGAATTAGGAGGAAAATAAGGAGAAAGAGCAGGAGGTTAATATTCACGGAAATGAGCGAGGACAGTAGGAGGATAATGTAAAGGAGGAACAGAATAAGCAGGAGGAGAAAAGGATGGAAGAAAGGGGGAAGGGACAGAATTGAAAGGATGAGAATTAATTTGAGGAGGAGAAGAATAAAGGCAAGGAGGTGGAGGAAAATAAGGAGGAATAGCAGAAGGAGAATCAGGAAGAGGCGAATAATGAAAAGGAGGAGTATAAAGAGGTGGAGAATAAAAAGAAGAAGGAGAACATGGAGGTGGAAAAGGAGAAGAAGGAGAATTAAAAAGAGGAGGATAAGAAGTAGGAAACGGATAAGGGCCAGAAGGAGGAGGAAAATAAGCGGAAAGCTGGAGGAGAATAAGGAACAGGATGAGATGAAGCACAAGGAGGAAATGTGGGAAAAGAAGGAAGAGGAGAATAAGTAGGAGAAGACGGTGGAGGAGGACGGGAAAAGAAGGGGAGGGAATCAGGTGGAGCCGTAACCAGGTCTATGTCTAAAAACCACTCCGCTAAGACAGAGAGGCAGCCTATGGTGGGCAACCAGTTTGAAAAAGGCAAGTAAAAAGCGGAAGGGAAGTGATCACCCAGCCGAAAGGATTCGGGTTACAGATGACGGCAGTGAGCAATTCCTGCAATACAACTGGTCAAATTGCCATTGAGACGCAAACAATAGAAACTAATTTCAGGAGTTTTATAATTTGCAATTTCCAAGTGCTTATTTTAATAGAGCTTCTTGAAGAAAACTCATTGGAGGTTCTTCTGACCTATCTACACAGGACCACGATCGAACAGATTGGTCTTCACCCGCTGACGTCGATCTTACATAGTAGAATATCGTATTTTATTATACTCGGCAAGTAGTAGACGGTTTCTTTTTTACGACATTGTGTCATTACAAAGATGATTAGCGACGCCCTCTTCCATTATTCAGGCTTAGACACCTTTAAAATGCATTCATCCGCTCTTATATCTGTTGTCACCTTCCGAGAAGGTAGAATTCCGACTTCAAACAGACGTTCACTCTACCTGATATAACTCGTCATGTAAATTTACATCGATACTCATTTAACACAAACTAAATCTATGAAGTTTGTAATAGTGCTTTGTAGTTGTACTATGTAATTGTACATTTATATAGCGCCACTGCAGAAAACACATCAGTGTTCCTCCCGACCTGACTATCGAAAACTTCTATCGTACAGAATGGTCTTAAAACGCTTACGAAATAGAGGCATGAAAAAGAGAAGAATTTCATGTCGCAGACTGCATGGAAGCCAGTTCAATGTGATGGACGGGCCACGATGAGGCTTCCAAGTTGCACTATGGAAGTACGCGACGGAGCAAGAACTAGGTCAGAAGTCAACACTTACAATATTCCAACCAACATAAGATGGGAATGGTTTCTCATTCACGAATACATTGTGGCAGTACGCGACGGGGAAACAACCAGGTCACCCACACAAACAAAACTGCTAAGCCTTGATGGATCAAGAGTTTAACAATTCAGCGCTCGTGAATAATCTGGTGCCCTGCACTTGGCACTTGGCTTTCGAGTGGCACCTTAGAAGTTTAGTGTTTACCATTACAATTACGACGATTACGACATCTTATGGTAACAAAGGCCGTTGGTGTCGGCAAATTTATTTGGGCAAAGTACAGCAAATGCTACCAAACTTATTTCACTTTTATCAATTATAATCCACACAATTAATTCTTGAGGTGTTCAGCGTTTATATAATATGTAGCCAATGCATCGATACATCACTCATACATCAATACAACGGTAAAAAAACAAATGCGGCAATCGAATTCATCAAAGCGAATCAACCACTCAATCACCCGATATCTACAACGAGTTTTACACTAAGACAACAGTCCTCGCAACTTAATATAGCCTACATATCTAGCATTCGTACGAAGCTCCGAAGGTTTCCAACGTTTACCAGTAAAGGCTACAACGTGTACAGGATCGAATAGTTTAACGACATCTTATGACAAAAGAAGGAGATTCATGGCGAGAGTTAGAACAATTTTAAAGAGTTAGAAAAAACAGCAAAATTTTTAAGTTCTGAGTTTTCATTTCTGATATATCCAAGAACATACTTCTTTGATGGCATTTAATTCGCAGTATTTACGCCCGTGCTATTGCCGAGACGTATTTCCTGATCTACATGTAAGTTTTCAGAATTAGAACCATAAGTCGAGAGTTAGAACATTTAAAGAGTCAGAAAAAATAATATAAGTTCTGAGTTTTCATTTCTGAAATCCAAGAAAATACTTCTTTGATGTCATTGAATGAATTGTTAGAATGTTGTACTCGTATTGACAGTTGATTGTTGTTAAGACGTATGCACACTAGGGGACTGCGGGTATACCCGTACCCGCAGGTTTAGCCGTACCGACCCGTACCCGCGGGTCGGGTACGGGTCCGGGTACAAATTTCACGGGTCGGGTCGGGTACGGGTAGGGTCATCACGGGTACGGGTATACCCGGTTTTACTCCGTGCCGACGTGAAGTTTTGGGGTTACAATGTCACCATTACATATAATAGAGAATGTCGGCGCGCAATGGGCCTCACCATGTCTGCAACGTACTATTAACAGTTACTTAGTATTCTAGCTGACAGCATATATACCAAGGAGATGAAAATTATGTACAATGCAATTGAGACAGCACAACAGTTGCATGTGACAGGTTCCATAAGTTGACTGCCTATTATTATTATTATTACTACTACTACTACAACTGCTGCTGCTGCTGCTGCTACTACTACTACTACTAGTACTACTACTACTACTACTACTACTACTACTACTACTACTACTACTACTACTACTACTACTACTACTACTACTACTACTACTACTACTACTACTCCTACTATTAGGTCTACTAAGCAACTACTACTACCACTATTATCATCATCATCATCATCATCATCATCATCATCAACGTCATCATCAGCATCATCATCATCATCAACAGCCTATTTATTATTATCACTACATGCTGAGTTGTAAGCTTGTTGGCCTGGTAGGAATAGGGACTTTTGGAAGGCGTGCTAATGACGTGACGGGTACTGTACGGGTACGGGTATACCCGCGGGTACGGGTAGGGTCGGGTAGTAATTTTGAGTACGGGTCGGGTACGGGTACGGGTAACGGTTCTGTGTTACGGGTACGGGTCGGTAGCAAAAATGCTGTACCCGCAGACCTCTAATGCACACCAGAGTGCGGATATGCAATTGGAATGAATAAAGAATATATTTACTTACTTACTTTTTTATTTAATTCGCAGCATTTACGCCCGTGCTATTGCCAAGACGTATTTGCTGATCTAAGTTTTCAGCCTTAGAACCATCAGCTTTGATAGACCTATGTGTGCATGTGTGATGATGGTTCGTGTGTTTTAAGGAGATCAGACGGAGAAGTTCAGGATTACCGTTTTTCTTGCTTGTGAATTTGTGGAACCTGCTTATTCTTTATCATCTAACTCAGACAAGAATTTAAGGCGCAAACCGATTGAGATTTTTATAGCGTTGATTGCTGAGGTTTTAAAGGTGTTGAAAACGAGCATAAGAATGATAAGATTATCCATTGCTTAACGATTTTTGTGGATCTCATATGACAATTCATCGTATTTTATAATCCGACAATTATTTTCTACATAGTTTGTACGTACATACATACATACATACATACATACATACATACATACATATATACATACATACATACATACATATATACATACATACATACATACATACATACATATATACATACATACATACATACATATATACATACATACATACATATATACATACATACATACATACATACATTATATACATACATATATACATACATACATACATACATACATACATACATATATTACATACATACAGCATACATAACATACATACATACATACATACATACATACATACATACATACATACATACATACATACATACATGCAAACATACATGCATACAAACATACTTACATACATACATACAAATACATACATACATGCAAACATACATACATACAAACATACTTACAGGATTCAAAGTATAAACGACATCTCAACGCAATAATGGTCTTTAACGTCGTAATAAACAATTTTGAAAGGTTCTCACCGTTCGAATGTCACAATTCAGTTAGATGCGGCGTTTGTAAAACTGGACATTGGGTGGATCAGAATTTAACCACATGGCAACGAAGGCCGTGGATGTCGGCAGAAATGATTTTGAACAGTTAGTTAGTTAATTAGTTGTTGTTTAACTACGCTGTGTCATAACAAAGATGATTAGCGTCGCCCTCCTCTTTTCTCCAGACTCCAGGCTTTTGGACTGACGCTACCGCAGCCATTTTGAGCATAATACAGCCTCATAAGACAAACTCATCGGCAAGCAGTTCAATTCTGAGATAACCGGCTTTGCTTGTTTACTGTTTAACGATCTTTGTAGTCACACGGTGTCGTTAAACTGAAACACTACTACTTTTAAAGGTGTCAAAAGTGAGCGCTGTAGCAATGCGACTATGGAGAGATCCAGAATTTAACAACATCTTTTAAGGTGTACAATGAACAGAGCATTCTAGTCATCCATATGGATGGATGGATCCAGAGTTTGACAACATCTTATGGCAGCACAGATCATTGACGTCAACATAAATTATTTTGGCATAATACGATTCTAGGACAATTCGGCGCCGGACAATTCAGCGCAAGACAATTCGGTACAGGGACAGATCGTACATGGATTCTAAACAGCGTAATGAGGCGAGACCTTAAGGTCACAGGAATAAGTCACTTCGTAAACTAAAATTAATGTTTTAGAGTCTTTAAAACTATTTTCGGAAATGGATCACTTCGCTCCTCACGCCGGCGGCCCGGGTTCGATTCCCGGTCGGTCGGTTTATCAGAGATTAATTTCTCGGATCTTTACTGCGGGTGGCTCGGTCGCAATATAAGGGGGAGTACAATACAATACAATACAATACGACACAATACAACTGGGGCACGGTGGTGTTGGGGTATGTTCGGTGCCTTGCAGCTGGAGGGTTGCGGGTTCGAATCCACCTCAAAGCCGCCGTGTAGGGTCCCTGGGCAAGTCCTTCACTGCAATTGCTCATGCGCTTCGGCGTGAAACTCCGATTCAGCGTTCGCGCAGTAGTCGGGAGCACCTCTGAATGGGAAATCTGGTAGGGGCACTATAACAAGTGTTCAAATACAATACAATACAATACAATACAATATTGCAGTCTCGTTTGACATGTACTTGGACACCTTTAAAATGCACTCATATGACGCTATACATATCTATATAACTAGGTAGCTTTTTAGATTAAACTTACGTTCTGCATTATGACACAGCAACGGTGAGAACTGTTTGAAATAATAACTGTCGACGTCAGCCGTCTTTGTTTCCATAAGACGTCGTTAACGCTGAATCCAATACAACGTTTTAATGATCTGACTTTTCAATATATACATATAAAAAACTCCCATATCCCATGTGTGATTCGTGGGGTCGCTTATTTCCTTCACTTGACTTCGCCCTTGAGATGGCAGTGGACGAAGCTCAAGGTTTTAGACGCACGACCAATGCGTACGTGAAGCATTTGGATGTGAGAGACGCAAAGGAAATTAGAAGTTGTCGAAGAATCAGAAAGTGGTCTGACTAGATGTAATGCAGTTAGTAACTTCTATGGCACCGGTGTCTAATGCACAAGGCATCAACCGATGGCACATCAAAATCAAGCCGTAATCAGTTCAACATCCAAAAGATCAGTCCGTAAGATCACGACACAACCAGGGCCGGATTAAGACTTCCGGGGGCCCTAACCCCAAACATGGGCGTCCGGAGGGGGAAGGGAGCATTTGCGCCCCCGGATTTTGCAAATATTAAAAAAATTAGGCCTACTTATCATCTTGGTTTTCAACAATGAATGGCTGTGATTTTTTCCACAGTTTTATTTCTTTATCCAAACTAGTCAAGATAACCTGAACATTTTAAAATAGGCCTATATAAAAACATTGAAACTTTTAACAGCTTTTTGTTTGAAATAAACGTTCAGAAATAGCTGAAAACGGATCCCAGAAAGCTAACAACTGGCTCATATCATGTCAAATGCTTCCAAAAGCATTGGCGGCTATTGGGATCCGAGCCAGACCCCTAATTGCGGGAGCGAGCCTACTGGTGGTGACGTGATAGGTTGTTTTCGGCCCCCTCGTTAGTGCCCGTCCCAACAATTCAAAACTTTGACCAATTAAAAGAATTCTTTGGTCCCCCCCAAAAAAATTCCTGTGGACGCCCATTATTATGTTCTGTTGTACTCAATTTAGGTAATTTCAGAATTTTCACCCGCTTGTCAATATGCCGTCGATAGCTAGGGGCCCCGGCCTGTACAGATTGAGCGGGCGAATCTGCAATTGGGGTCAGTATTCAGTAAGTAGTAACTAAAACTGACTAGCGCTAAATTATTTAAAATTATGCAAAATTAGGAATTTGCTACAACAATTTGATTTGATTTCTCCGGATTTGGGGGCCCCAAAACCTTGCGGGGCCCTAAGCCATGGCTTATCTGGCTTATGCCTTAATCCGGCACTGGACACAACGTACATATACGACGACGAAGAAGAAGAAGAAGTAATCGAAGGAAAATTGGACGATGGGGATGAGGAGGAGGAGGAGCAGGGAGGAGCAGGAGGAGGAGGAGGAGGAGGAGGAGGAGAGGAGGAGGAGGAGGAGGAGGAAGAACAGAAGGAGGAGGAGGAGAATAGTGGGGAAAGGACAAGGAAGAGAATTAGGAGGAGTTAGAGAACTAGGAGGAGAAAAAGAATCAGTAGGAGAATTATTTGAAGGAAAAGGAGATTAAGAAAGAGAACAGGGAGGAGTATAATATAGAGTAGGTGAATTGGGAAGATAATAGGGAGGAAGAGCAGGAGGAGAATATGGAAGAAAAAAGGTGGATCATGAGAGGAGAATAAAGAGGAGGAGATTAAGATGGAGGAGAATAGGAAGAAATAAAAGAGAAAGCAAATTGTAAAAAATGAGGATTATGAGAAGGAGAAGAATAAAGGCAAGGAGGTGGAGAGAATAAACAGGAATAGCAGAAGGAGATTCAGGAAGAGAAGAATAATAAATATTGTTCTTGAATAGGCCTACGGAGGTGGTGAATAAAAAGGAGGAGGAGAACGTGGAAGAGGATAAGCGGGAGAAGTACAATTGAAACAGGAGGGTAATAAGTAGGAGAAGGATATGGGCAAGAAGGTGACATAGGAAAGTAAGGGGAAGGCTGTAGGAGAGTAGGGATCAGGATGAGATGAAGCGCGAGGAGTAAAATTGGGAGGAGGAGGATAAGAAGGAAGACGAGAATAGCCTAAGTAGGAGAAGACGGTGGAGGAGGACGGAAGAAGTGGTAGGACAATCAGGAGGAGGAACCGTAACCAGGTCAATGTCTAGAAAACCAGTCCGCTACGACAGAGAGGCAGTCTATGGTGGGCAACCAGTTTGTAACAGGCAAGTTAATAGCGGATGTGAAGTGATCATTAGGTCTCAGGTTACAAAAAACGGCATTCAACGATTCCTGCTATAACTGGTCAAATTGACATTGAGACGCTTACAATAGAAACTAATTTCAGGATTTTTAATTTGCAATCTCTAAGTGCTCATTGTTATAGAGCTTCATCAAGAAAACTCATCGAAGTTCTCCTAACCTATCTACACAGGACCACAGTCGAACAGAATGGTCTTCAACCGCTAACGAAAAAGATTGATTACTGAGTTAATCGTAATCGTAATCGTAATCAAGCATTTATATAGCGCCACTCAAACAGAGGCGCTCCCGACCCGAGCCAGTCTCTTCACTGGTAAAGGGAGGTTTTCAGGCGCTTGCGGAACTGGTCAAAAGAAATAGAAAAAAGGTCAGTCCTGAGGGACTGAGGTAACTGGTTCCAGCTATTGGGACCAACAATAGCGAAACTCCTAGACTGGGCCGTAGAATTACGCACACGCGGGACAACCAAGTAACCACGGGCCGAAGACCGAAGGGAGGAACGACTGTGCAGAGAAGATACTGGGGTACAAAAGGCCCTAAGATAGTGAGGAGCAGACCCAGCAAGACAGCTACGCATGAGGGAACAGACCTTGAATTGGATGCGCTGGCGGATGGGGAGCCAGTGAAGGGAGTCACGGAATAAAATAGGAGATATGGTCAAACTTTGCAATGCCCCCTATGAGGCGGGCGGCAGCGTTCAGAATGGACTGAAGTTTAGATGTATTTGTAGAGGAGAGACAAATGTACACCGCATTCCCATAATCAATCCTGGAACAGATCAATGCATGGACCAAAGTCGTGATGGCGTGCAGTGGTAGTGATTGGCGGATGGCACGGAGTTGGCGTAGGTAGTAGAAACAGGAACGAGAGACACTATTTACGTGATCAGACAGAGAAAGGACAGGATCAAGAATGAATCCAAGATCACGGACAGAGGAAGAGAAGTGCATATTTGGAAACCGAAGACGAAGGGAGTCAGCATCAACCTTGGCAAGCTGGGCACGACCACCGAGCCATATGTACTGAGTCTTGTCTTGGTTAAGACGAAGGCGATTTGAGGATAACCATCGGTCAAGAGCAGCTGAAGCCTCTAGAATACGCTCGACCATAACAGCAGCTGTGTCTGCAGGTCCATGAAGGTAAGCCTGCGTGTCATCAGCATATTGGTGGGACAGGACACCCAGTGGACCAAGGACCCCAGCCAGATCCGAAGTATATAGAACAAACAAAAGAGGAGCAAGAACCGAGCCCTGAGGTAACCCGTAAGAGAGGGGAACCCAAGCAGAGCTGGTGGGACCAAAAACTACCGAGACGGAGCGGCCAGAAAGAAATGAGCGGAACCAGAGAAGAGCAGAATCAGTAATCCCAAATGAGTTAGAGAGCCGGTCAAGAAGGATGGTGTGATCAACAGTGTCGAAAGCGGCACTAATGTCATAGAGGGAAAGCAGAGTGACATGGCCACGATCAACGGCATGAAATACATCAGCCAGAAGACTCACCATAAGAGATTCTGTCGAGTGAAATTTCCTAAATCCAGACTGAAGAGGAGGCATTAGAGAGTGTAGGTCAAGGTAGTGAACCAATTGTACAGACACACATTTCTCCAGAAGCTTCGAGAGGAAAGACAAGTTTGAGATAGGGCGGTAATTTGAAGGGGAGCCAGGGTCAAGACCTTGTCGCTTGATGGAAGGGAAAACCACAGCCCTTTTATGCAATGCAGGTACGTAGCCCTGGGCCAGCGAAGAGTTACATAAAATTACCAAAAACGGAACAAGTTCATCTAAAAATTCCTTAACTAAGAATGGAGGAAGTAAGTCAAGTTCGCAAGACTTCGAAGAAGAGTCCATTATGAGTTGACGGATGGCATCAGGTTGAAGAGGTTTCCATGAAGAGAGAACAGCTGCAGTGGAGGAGAAGACAGGAGGAGGGGAGTTTTCCGTGGATTTGCGAGTAGAATCAATCTTAGCCTGTATAGAGTTGCTGTACAACCAAACTGTATCATAACAAACATGATTAGGATCCCCTCCTCCTTCCTTAGGACTGGCAATACCAATGCCTTCAAGAATAATAAACTGAATGCGTTTGTTATGTAGAGTCTTGTAGACACGATGCGACATTTTCCTGTTCTCCGAATATTGCACAAAACTGGTCATACCACGTTGTATAAAATAGTTTCCATTCATGTGCATAATAGGTCCCTGTTAACGATAACATTAAGTGTTGTTTAATTTCAATACCTCTGTTCAACTGAGGCATTTATTGTTTCTATCAACCGCGTTTTAAAGGTATCGAATTAGAGCATTATATTATACATTGCCTAACGACTTCTTGTGGTTAACCGCTGACGTCGATCTTAAGAAGTAGAGCATCGTATTTTACTATTGGCAAGGTAGTTGTTTTTTACGGCACTGTTTCATTACAAAGATGATTAGAGATGCCCTCTTCCATTATTCAGGTTTCGACACCTTTTTAACGCATTCAACAGCTGTTATATCCGGTGGCGCGTTCCAAAAATGACAACTACAAAGAATATCAGTAGGGTGTAGCGCTGTAATAAAGCCAAAAATAATCTTTGTCGGCGGAAACGGCCTATGATGTCATAAGCTGCCGTTAAACTGTGGATCCATCCAACGGCAGCATTGAATATTCACACAAAGACATTCGCTGAACCTGTCATATAAATTTACATCGATACTGATGCAACACAAAACACACTACCGACTCTGAGTAGTTACGTTGAATACGCGCTATGTAAATGCTTGCACTCAGTAAACAAAAAAAACAAACATGCTTTTGCTACTTGTTTTTACTTTTTACTTTAGTTTTTTTACTTTAAAGTTTAAAGTTCAAACTTGAAGTTTTAATTTTGCAATCGCGCTATTTTTATGAAAAATTGTTTTCGCGAGTTTATTAAAAATAATTGGCGCAGTGACAAATGCGTTTACTACATTAAAAATTTAATCGCGATAACTAATTAACGCATTTATCACGTCAATAAATTTCCAGTCCTAGTTGAAACAGTTTTTGCCATCAATGCTGACTAATAAACAAAAAAACAGTGTCGTTTTGTTTAACTAATAATGGAATTGGATGTATCCAGAGTTTAGCGACATCTTATAGCAACAAAGACCATTAATGTCGGCAGAAATTATTTGTCATATTACAGCTTTCATGGAATTGAACCCCGTTTGTCGAATTTGTAAGAGCGGATGAATGCCTTTTAAAACTGTCTCCATTCATGTCGTAATAAAATGTTTTACTTCTACGTTAAAATAATTTCATCTTATATTTAAACGACATCTTGTGGCCGTCAACTTCGTCAATGCTGTAATGAGTTCGTCCGAACACGCCTATCCACTCCAACGACAGAACAAATATTCTGGTATATATGGTTTTCTACAGAACCAGTTTAAAGGTGTCTAAGTAGACTTTGACAAGTAAGTAAGTCAGTCAGTATATCCCCTATTGCACCAATTGCAAACCGCACTTTGGTCTACATTCCACAATGGCCTATAATATCAAATGTTAAATTTAATTTCTATTGTTTTTCAAAGTTTACAGTGTTTTGGTCAAGAGTAAACCATCCTAATAATAAATCTTTTACGGGCCAGACTGTCAGCAGCGGGTATAACTCTGTTTTGGTCACGAGCACGCATAGAGTATATATATATATAGCTGGTTTTATTGGGGTAACAGCCCTTGTAGTACTTTAACAGGGTCGTTAATTATGGCCGAAAAAAGACAAGAGACTGTGCACTGACATAGCTGTTCGAAGCTTTTATAGGAATTCGGAAGAAAGCCCATCTAATAAATTGGTTGCTATTTTCGCCTTAATTACTTGTTTGTCAAAGAATGTATTAGATGCAGCATTATCAATATTTAACGACATTTTATGTCTGCCATGGTCGCTGACGCAGGTCTTGCCTTCCAATATAATTGCAATTATTCCCCCTCCTTAAGATAGGCGCTTCGTGAAGGGAGGGTTGAAGTAGGGTAGAGGGGGCAAAACGCCCTTTTAACGGGTTTTCGGTGATTTACAACGTAGCAACATTTTAAGAATGAAATTATTGTAAGGTCTAGTGCTGAATGTCCCAGAAAAAAGTAAAATATTGCGTTCGATGAAATTCCAAAACAGATGACATTAAAAAATAATTAAAAACGAAATGCTTCAAAGGGGCGTTTTACTCCATATGAATATTCAGGAAAAATTTATGATCTTTAAAGCCTAAGTGCACTACCTAATGTGATCTTCAAAGATGTGCAGTAGAATAGTTGTCTCTGAAAAGATGCAGCTCACATTTCTAAGCCGTAATAAATTTTCATCAATGGCAAACTCCGCCTACGTTGTTTGCAAAGAATAGCAAAACACATATTAATAGACATTATACGTAATATGGCAAAGAATGGCAAATGCCTCGTCCTTCTAATAAGGGGTCGTCCATAAATGACGTCACGCTATTTGGCCGATTTTAACCCCCTCCCCTCGTCACACTTCGTCACAAAAGTAACACCCCCTCTGAAAATGACGTCACAAAGCTCTGACCCCTGAAAAACCAATTTCCATGTCGATGCAAAATGCTCCTTCATGGAACAAATAGCGAAAGCATGAATATTTTAAAATCTAACAGTGACCAAATATTGAAATAATTAGAAAATTATTAATAATAGTGCCCGTATACATTAAAATAATTAAAAAAATAATGAAAAGTTAATCCTCAAAATTAGTGCTGTTATTATTAAAATTAAATTGTTGTTAATTGTTAAATTTAATAACATAGACCTGGTGTGACGTCACACTACTCAGACCCCCACCCCCATGTCACACATCGTCACAAATTTCCGACCCCCTCCCCCTAGGTGCGTGACGTCATTTATGGACGGCCCCTAATAGCAAAATACGTCATTCCTCTAAGAATAGCACAATATGCAACTCGGCTAAAAATAGCAATTGTGTCATTTGTCTAAGAATAGCAAAATACGTAATTCGTCATTGAAGAGCCAAATAAGTCATATTACAGGCTGAGAATAGCAATTTCGTTCTTCGGCAAAGAAAGTAACCTTCTGTTCCGTCAGACTGGTACAAAGTCATCACTCCAGTTCATTCTGATAACCATGAGCGTTGCATCATATAACACTCTTTTTTTTAAAAGAGAGATCGCTGGGCGGTAGCGCTATCATGTGTTGCTGACGCCATCGCTATCGCTCTTCACGCTATGATGCTGTCTGCCAGCTATCTGTGTGATGGGATCCACGTGCGTGCGTGGGCCCTCCACTGGTGTCTCTTCCAGTTTTCTGCGCATTGTTTTGCTTACCGATGACATTCATCTTCTTACTGACAATTAATAGTCCACAGGCTAAACAGAGAACGTCAATAATTAGTTGTTTTATTTAGGTGGCGCTATACAAATTGCTAATTACAATGACGAGTGAAATTAATTTCTTTTGACGGAAAGCGTGATTTATTGTCGGCTGGAGCCGATCGTAAATCTGTTACCATGTCAACGGGCGCCATGGCAACACAGCCTCACATAAATCAACGTGTCCTCAACAAAGCCCGCCACAACTGAACACCATCGCTGGTAACAGCAGATACAACTGTAGCTGATCTACAGTGTTGCCTAATGTCATGCTGTGCGACATTTGGATCTAATCGTTTGCGCGTTGGATATTTTAATCCATCTATTAAGTGTACAAGGGTACTGACAGATAAAATAACTTTACCGAAATGGCTTAATAATTAATTGACCTCCGGCATCCACAACATTGTTCTTTAAGTGTTTTTGAGTCCAATTTTAGAATTCTATAAGTTAATGCCTACATACAATGATACCGATGCGCTTTAATCTACGGGGGTATATACGTCTATAAATAATATATACTGTTAATTATATACGATATATATATATAATATATGTACAGGCAAAGTAGTAAAGCATTATATATCAATCCATATATCATACATGGCTTGAAATGTCATGCTTTACTTCCTTGACTGATATATATATATATATATATATATATATATATATATATATTGCAGATAGTATCTTTATATATTATATTTATTGTACTGCGTCGAGTGGTTGTGTAATCGGTCAGTCGTATATTTTGAGCTCGTGATTTATTCTACGTGTTTTTCATCAGACGCAGTTTTTTTAAATTTCTGCTTTTCATTAGCGATGCATCTTGTCGCCGTCTCGACATTTTGGAGATGCTGTTCTGAGCTTTTTTCAACATTTCCGTTGTATTTTTCGATGTGTTATGAGAGGTTTGGCGACTGTCGCGGGACCCACTGCTCGGAACACTCTTCCAGACCATGTGAAGAATGCTCCCTTTCTGAGACATTTAAATCACAGCTCAGGACCTTTCTTTTCAGCGTATTATATGACTGTCATTGATTTTTTTAAACTCATGCGTAGTGCTGTTTTCTACGGCCTCGGCTGGGCTATGGCGCTTTTTAAATATTCTTCTTCTCCTCATTTTTCTCCTCCTCCTCTTCTTCTTTCTCTTCCTCATCTTCGTGTGTGCCTGTAGTCTTACAGACGCACTGTTATTTATGGCCTATTATTTACATTGATATTATATTAATATTTCTGTGCACCAAAGAATTACGGCTGCATTCAAATTTACCACAGCCTGAGGTAGGCCCTCTAGCGAAAAGCACAAGAAAGAAGCCTAATGACGGCAAGCATTCGTTCGCCATATTATTGCTTCGTATTCCAGGTTCCCGTTGAAAGGCAGAGAGAGACGGGTGATTTAGAAACGAATTGAGACGTCTGTAATTAATGGCGTATTATTGCTAATTTCCACCGTCAAAAGCAATTCACAGCTTAATCTCTGTCGCAGACGGAAAGTAGAGTGCAATGTGGTCACTGAACGCATGGCTGCACATTTTTAATTAAGTAAGAAAATAGCTTTCACTTGGATATAATAAAGTAAAACTTAAAACTCACATCTCCCATGTGCAACTTGGGGACGTTACTGAAGAATGCATACTGCTAAAATATTGTTTGACGCGTAGACCTAATTGGACACCTTTAAAATACTATTTTGTGACACTATAAATTATATAAATTTATAAAAATAGGTCGATATTGCAACGGGACTTTCGCATTATCCCACTGGAACACTGAGAACTGTTTGAAATTATTACTGTCGAAATTAATCGAAGTTTTTAATGATTTCTGACGGAATTTTTAATATAAAACTCCGCCACTGCCATTACTCTGACAGTGCCATTCCCAAGCCTGGAGAAAGTAGGAGGGTGACGTCAAAGGCCTTGGCATCCATAAGATGTCGTTAAACAAAAAGAACAGCTACTTGAAATACATTCTAGCATAGATACAATATTCCACGTGGTCAATTCCTTCACTTGACTTGGCTATTGAGCCATCAGTGGACGAATTCTAAAGCCGAGGAGGAGCAAACAATGCATAGGATATGAGCGGCGCACAGGATTATTAGAAGTCGTCGAGGAATCACAAAGTTATCAGAATACATCAGGATACAAGATACAACGGACATATACAAAGCAGAAGAAGAATCAAGAAGAAGAAAAATAAGACAGAGGAGGAGGAGGAAACGAAGGAGAAGGAGGAGAAGAATAAGGGGCAGAGACAGAATCAGGAGAAAATTGGGAGAAGGAGGAGAAGGAAAATAAGGAAGAGAATATGAATGAGGAGAATTATGAGTAAAATAAAGAGGAAGAGCAGGAGGATAATATTCACGGAAATGAGCGAGGGCAGGAGAAGGATGATGTAAAGGGAGGAGCAGAATAAGAAGGAGGAGAATAGGGTGGAAGAATGGAGAAGGAAAAGAATTGAAAGAATGATAATTAATTTGAGGAGGAGAAGAATAAAGGCAAGGAGGTGGAGGCAAATAAAGATGACTAGCAGAAGGAAAATCGTGAAGAGACGAATAATGAAGAGGAGGAGTATAAGGAAGTGGAGAATAAAACGGAGACGGAGAACACGGAGGAGTAAAAGGAGAAGAATGAGAATTAAAAGAGGAGGGTAATAAGTAGAAGGAGAAGGGCAAGAAGGAGAAGGATAATAATGGGAAAGCTGTAGGAGAATAGGGAACATAATAATATTTTTTTTCGTTTATCGAAACAATCCGGTTGACAAACCGCAACCGGTTAGTGTACAATTATGCAATTGAAGCAATTCACAAGAACACAAATGACAGAAGACATAAATCTTAACTACTATCAGAACAGACAGCCTGCAATACACGGCGATAATAGCAGCCTACAAAGCATGTCCGCCCTACGAGGCTCAAACTCGGTACCTCTCGCTCTCCATTCCAGTGTGTTATCCAATGCGCTATCGGGCACCCCAGGATGAGATGAAGCAAAACGGGGGGAGGAGGAGGAGGATAAGAAGGAAGAAGATAATAAGTAGGAGAAGACGGTGGAGGAGGACGGAAAAAGGAGGGGAGGAGAATCAGGAAGAAGAACCGTAACCAGGTCAATGTCTAGAAAACCAGTCCGCTAAGACAGAGAGGCAGCCTATGATGAGCAACCAGTTTGTAAAAGGCAAGTTAATAGCGGAAGTGAAGTGATCATCCCACCGTTAGGATTCGGGTTACAGAGAACGGCGTTCAGCAATTCTTGCTATAACTGGTCAAAATAACATTGAGACGCAAACAATAGAACATAATTTCAGGAGTTTTATAATTTGCAATTTCCAAGTGCTTATTTTAATAGAGCTTCTTCAAGAAAACTCATTGGAGGTTCTCCTGAACTATCTACACAGGAACACATTCGAACAGATTGGTCTTCACCCGCTGACGTCGATCTTACATAGTACAACATCGTATTTATTACTTGGCAATTAGTAGACGGTTTCTTTTTTACGACATTGTGTCATTACAAAGATGATTTGCCACGATCTCTTCCATTATTCAGGCTTCGACACCTTTAAAACGCATTCATCCGCTCTTATATCTGCTGGCACCTTCCGAGAAGGCAGAATTTCGACTTCAAGCAGACGTTCACTCTACCTGGTATAACTCGTCATAGAATTTACATCGATACTCATGAAACACGAACTAAATCTATGAAGTCTGTAATAGTGCTTTGTAGTTGTACTTTGTAATTGTACATTTATATAGCGCCACTGCAGAAAACACATCAGTGTTCCTCCCGACCTGACTATAGAAAACTTTGATCGTGCAGAATGGTCTTCAATCGCTTTCGAAATAGAGGCATGAAAAAGAGAAAAATTTCATGTCGAAGACTGCATGGAAGTCTGTTCAACGTGATGGACGGGCCACAATGAAGCTTCCACTTTGCATTGTGAAAGTACGCGACAGAGGAACAACTAGGTCAGACTTTAATAGGCCTGCCTAAAATATTCGTACCAAGCTAATAAGGTAGGAATGGTTCATCATTCACGAATACATTGTGACTACGCGACGGACAGCAGCTTGATCACCCACAAGAATAAAACTGCTACACCTGGACGAATCAGATTTAAACGTTCCAGCGCTCGTGAATAAGCTGGTGCCCTTCGTTTGGCTTTCAAGTGGCGATTTAGAAGTTTGGAGTTTACGATTACAATTACCACGATTGCGATATCTTATGGTAACAAAGGCCGTTGATGTGGGTAACATTTATTTTGGCAAAGTACAGCGAATAGAAAAATAAAAACTGTCATGATGGGTATGATGGATGGAAGTGGACGAAGAGGAAGACCTAACAGGGAATGGACTGATGACATCAGGGATTGGTGCAAACAAGACCTACACAGTTTGAGTGTATGGCGCAAGACAGAGGATTATGGAAACGGATGACGAAATTTGCATTGGACACCTACGGGCTTTCGGCCCATGGATCCTGATGATGATGATGACAGCGAATGCTACCAACTAGGCCTAGTCGAAGTAGTTTCAGTTTAACGACACTGTGTCGTTATATATACTCATAGCCTATATACATACATATAGCTACTGTGTGATAACAAAGATCATATTAGCGTCGCCCTCCTCCTTCATACAGGCTTGAGACTGGCACTGTCAGAGTGCAAACAGAGGCGGAGTTGCTACTAAACTTAGCCTATATGAATGTAATCAATTATAATCTACACACAAATTATTATCGCGGTTTCCAGCTTCTATACAATACGTTGTCAGTGCATCGATGCATCACTCATACATCAATACAACGGGGAAAAACAAATGCGGCACGCGAATTCATCAAAGCTAATCAACCACTCAATCACCCGTTACCTAGAACGAGTTTTACACTAAGTCAACAGTCATCAGAACGTAATATGCATATGTAACATTCGTAGTAAGCTCCGAAGGCTTTCAACGTTTATCAGTCAAGGTTAGACCGTGTACAGGATGGAATAGTTTAACGACACCTTACGACAAGAGAAGAATGTTTGTGTCGATAGTAAGAACATTTAAAAAGTCAGAAAAGCAGCAAAATGTTTAAGGTCCTAGATTTCGTTTTCTGATATAATTATATTTCTGATTTCAATAAAATACTTCTTTCATAGCAGTTAAGTTACTACTGAGACGATTAAAAAATTCCATAAAACTTTATACAAGTGTCTTTGGAAATCCAGGTCATGCTGTCAGATCTGCCAATCAACCTCATTAGACAAATGGGTTAAGAACATTTGGTCATAAGGACCCATTTTCTTACACAAGAACACAGTTTTTCTTCTCTGAACCTCCGTTTTAAGGCTCACACCTTTCCTCGAACACCTCCTTGCCTAAATGAAGTCAACCGCTTGATAATTAGAACGTGGATGTATTGGATCCGCAGTTTAACGGCAGCTTATGACAACATAGGCCGTAGCCGCCGAAAAAGATTATTTTTTGGCATATTACAGCTCATTAGAACGTGTGTGAGTGAGTCCTCGGTTAAACGGCAGCTTATGACAACATAGGCCGTAGCCGCCGAAAAAGATTATTTTTTGGCATATTACAGCTCATTAGAACGTGTGTGAGTGAGTCCTCAGTTAAACGGCAGCTTATGACAACATAGGCCGTTGACGCCGACAAAGATTAGTTTTGGCATATTACAGCTCTCAATTGAGATATTAATAGCATTGAGCGATACCGTTTTAAAGGTGTCGAATAGGTGCAAACATTTTCCATTGCTTAACGACATTTTGTGGATCCCAAATGACGAGGTATCGTATTTTATAATCCGACAATTACGTACATAGTTTTCTTTTTAACGACGCTGTGTCACAAAAAAATTCATGATTAACGTCGCCCTCTTCTTTTATTTTGACTTCGGACTGGCATCAGATGAGTTATGATTGCATACATACATACATACATACATACATACATACATACATACATACATACATACATACATACATACATACATATATACATACATAAATACATAAATACATAAATACATCCATGCATACATGCATGCATGCATACATACATACATACATACATACATGCATACATACATACATACATACATGCATACATACATACATACATACATACATATATACATACATACATAC
Organism: Aporrectodea caliginosa; assembly: GCA_020284085.1. NCBI lineage: Eukaryota > Metazoa > Annelida > Clitellata > Crassiclitellata > Lumbricidae > Aporrectodea > Aporrectodea caliginosa. The sequence continues at coordinate 198,831 of JACEVL010000639.1, forward strand.
ATACATACATACATACATACATACATACATACATACATACATACATACATACATACATACATACATACATACATACATACATGCATACATGCATGCATGCATACATCTCCTTGTTGGCTTACCCAAGGTTCGTCTGTCGCCTCTTCAGTCTGTACTGAATGTTGCTGCCAGGCTTATTGCTCGCCTCCCTCGATTCTCTCACATCTCTACATTTATGGCTGAACAACTTCATTGGCTTCCTCTCTCTGTGCGCATCCAATTCAAAGTTCTCATTCTCATGCTCAAATCTCAACTGGGTCTTGCTCCAAAATATATTTGTCACCAAATTCTCCGCCCCCTCTCTGCCACGTCAAAGCGTCCTCTCAGATCCTCTGACCGGCTTGAACTGTTTGTTCCCCGTGTTAGGACCACAATGGCTCAATCCAGGTCCTTTGTGTGCATAGGTCCCTCTCTATGGAATCGACTTCCTACGTCTCTACGGTCTACAATACTCTCTGATAGCATCTCTACCTCTTTCTTTCACCTTAAAACCTTCCTTTTTCTCGGAGTACCTCGCACTGGGAGCGCTTCTGAAAGGCTTATGCTATGAGAAGCGCTTTATAAATGATCAAATACAATACAATACAATACAATACAATACAATACATACATACATGCATACATACATACATACATACATACATACATACATACATACATACATAAATACATACAAACAAACATACATACATAGATACATACATACAGTATCCAAGAGATTGACGACATCTTATAGGAATAAAGGGTGTTGCCATCGTAACAAACAATTTTGAATGGTTCTCACCATCCTTATGTCACAATAATAGTTAGATGCGGCGTTTCGTAATACTGGACATTTGGTGGATCCTGAGTTTACCGACATCTTATGGCAACGAAGGCCGTGTGTATGTCGACAGAAATTATTCTGAACAGTTGATTAGTTAGTTGCTGTTTAACGAAATTGTGTCATAACAAAGATGATTAGCGTCGCCCTCCTCCTTTCTCCAGGTTTAGGATCGGCGCTACCACAGGTAGATGTAAAGTAGTGGACATAATAATTTATAATACAGCCTCATCACACAAACTCATCATCTAACAATCGGTAGGAGGAGCCACCTCATACGTTGACCCAAATCTTAAAAACTAACATTATTCCCTTTTTTCTTTATGGTAGCCTTTGTGTATGTAAGTTGTGAAGCGGTGTGTCTTCCTGCTGGATCAATAAACGAATAATTATATCATCATCAACATCTGATCAGATAATATAATCGTCTATCGTGCAAGATGCTTATATTGCATCGATTTACAACGTTTTAAAGGTGTCTAAAGACAGCGCCCTAACCAATCAGCTGCCGTGTGTTCCATGCCTACGTAGCAACTGTTCACAATCTCTTATGAGTGTTTAGCTTCATCGCTCTACGGCTGTAAGCCATCTCCTAATGTGTCCCATGCCTGTAGGGCAGTAATTTGGACATTTGAACGTAGTTGTATTAAGCAAAAGTGGTAGCAGCAAAGTATATAGGAAGTTGCGGAGTTTGATCGAGTACTCTTTGGTCATTTGGGTTATTAAATCGTTTAGAAAATTCGCATTATAATAGTCATTAAAGTGATCTTTATAATTGTCTTCATTGTTTAATATCTTACGGCTGCTGCATTGACGTAAACCTTACTGTATCCATGATAGTTCACTAAGGGTCAACTAAAGAACCACACTGCTTGTTAATATTAAAAAAACAGTTTAACGACATCTTATGGCTGTCATGACCTTTGCCGTTTTAAAAAGTTATTGCTTGATGGCTGGTTAGTAGATGTTTAACGAAGCTTTCTAATAACAAGGACTTCAGCAACGCGTTATTGCTTTATCAGCGCAATTTTATAAATATATAGCAGCGGTTGCGTACGTGTTAAAGGTGTCTAAGTACGTCGACCTAAACGTATATTACGCGTAAGTTAAATTCATATAACCCTATCAAGTCTGAGTTAATTCTAAAATCTATCAAGCCTGAGTTTATTCTAAATTCTATCAAGCGTGAATTAATTCTAAATTCTATCAAGCCTGAGTTAATTCTAAAATCTAGCCTGTAAAGTCGAGATTGATATTACATAATGATGTCAAATGTCTAAATTATTTTACGCTTTTGCATAAAAACATCAGAATGTTGTAGTGCTCATAACTCGGTAAAACTTTAAGATAGAAACACTCCATTGACATCAAATCGTTCCAAAACTATGCTCCCTTTCGTGTGCATAAAATTATTTCGTGAACTAGGAACACGTGCAGTAATCCTCGAACTATATGCGCTCATAGATTTTTATTTAAGTGAAATCATTGCGTGATGAGTTTTAAATTTGAAATAATAATTAGAACAGATGTGTTAGGAGTTTGAAACAGAATAAATAATGTGGTGATAAAATTCAAAATTGGGTAACACGACCTCTTAGCAAAACTGTCGGTTTCAATAACTAATAACTGGGTTTCCATACTTATATAGTTATATACACCGTATTTACATATACCTGGATGTCTTCCAACTACTAACATCTCATCCCGAACAAGACGCGATATGTCTGGTTCGACACACGCCAACATCTTGGTAAAATTAACTTGGAGGCTTGACCATAGAGTTCCCTAGGGTTACCTTTTCTACCTTTGTTCTGGACCTTGGCGTAACCCTGGACCAGGAGCTCACATTCACGCGACACATTAACTTACCTTGTCGTGACTTTAATTGCCAACTGCGTCAGCTTAAAGTGGTATCTCGCTGTCTGACTCCTACTGCTGCCTCCACCCTTGTACATGCCTTTGTGGATCCCCGCCTCGATTATTGTAGTCCCCTCTATCATGGTCATCTGGCTCTCCGGATTGGGTGCCTAGACCGAGTTTTACGCGCATTGGACATTATACAAAAATTTGATCAAGTCTCACAATATATATGCAGACTGTACTACACTGGCTTCCATTCCGCAGCGAATTACCTATAGGGTATTTGCATTAGTCTGGCGCTGCATGGAGGGGTTGGCACTCCTGTACATTTGGCTGCGGGAACTCTGCTGTCCCACCTCTGGTGTGCATATTTAGCCAAGGTTGGACTGGGAGCGCTTCTGAGTAGATTACATTGAAGGGGCGCTATATAAAAGCTCCGTAAAAATAACAATAATTATATTGCATATATAATTATATATATATAATAATATGTGTATAATTTCCAGATTTCCAGTATAATTCTATGTAGAGTGTATGGCAGTGTATGCACACTAAGTTTTTCGTAAAAACCTTAGTGTGCATAGTGCATACGCTAATCAGGCATACTTGCCTGATTGTCGTGAACAGATTGAGATGGATAGATTCAAGGTTTAATGACGTCTTATGACCACAAAGACCATTGACGTCGACATAAATTATTTTGGTACATTGAGTCGGCGCTCCATTTTGGTACATTGAGTCGGCGCTCCATTAAAAAAAGTCTGGAAAGGTCACAGCAGAACTTACCACCCAAGTTTTCAAACAACGCAGTTTTAGTTACACTCAATCAGGGTTGGTTTTATCTCTGACCACACTTCTGTGTGAAAGGTTTTTTTTATTACACAAATGTAAACAAATATAATTATTTGGATTTATATAAGATGTAGGAAACGATTTAAAGTTGTCTCAACTCAGCATCTTTTGATTCCATCCCTTCGAAATGGTATATTTTCTGAAAAATTCTATTATATTATGACCACCTATTGAATAATTAATATTTATAATACGGTATCAGAAACAAGGCATTATGTTTGACAAATTACCGCAAAAAACGTAAGCGATCTTTACTGTGGGAAACGTCCTTATCAAAAGTTCGTTTTCACGGCTTAAAGTTATTTAATTAAAAGTACAAATTTTTCTGTAATCAATTTCATTAACCTGGTTTCTGACGGCACGGTGGTGGTGGTGGTGGTGGTGGTGGTGGTGGTGGTGGTGTGTGGTGGTGGTGGTGGTGGTGGTGGTGGTGGTGGTGGTGGTGGTGGTGGTGGTGGTGGTGGTGGTGGTGGTGGTGGTGGTGGTGGTGGTGGTGGTGGTGGTGGTGGTGGTGGTGGTGGTGGTGGTGGTGGTGGTGGTGGTGGTGGTGACTGAGAACTCGTCAGGCAGCTAATGACTAGGCCCTACGCACGGAAGAAGCGCGTTTTGACGATTAAACGCATATTTACATAGTGTCGTTGAGTAACAGTTTAAAGGTGTCTAAATAGACGTTTCCCAGAAGGTGTTGCATTCATTGCAATTAATCGTGGGAAAACAAAATTAGTAGTTGCAGCAATACCGATATTTAACGACATCTTTTTGGCTGCCGGGGTCGTCGACCTAGGCTTTCCCTTCCGATAGAATAACAATTTTTCTTGATAAGATAAGCTGTGGCGATTTATTCAGCTAATAGCGGCATTCGTTGTTTGGTTAGTTCCTGTTTAACGACACGTTGTCATAACAAAGATGATCAGCGTAGCCCTCCTCCTTTCTCAAGGCATGCGGCTGGCACTGCTAGCGGCTGAATGCATTTAAAGGTGTCTCTGTATACGTCGACCTAAAAGTGCTACGTTTAAGTTAAGACCTAATTTAATGGGTTTTTATTACTTATAATGTTGTAAGTATTAAGATTATTTTATAACGACATCTTGTGGCCGTCAAGACCGTTCTGAGCTCGTCAAAACCAAATTAAAGGATCCTTTATTACGTTCTAACGAGTGAATGAATATTTACACTTATATAATTTCGTACAGAACCAGTTTAAAGGTGTCTAAACAGACGTTGACTTATAAGTGGTACCTTCATTGGAATAATTACTTGTAAGACATAAATTATAGTAGTATAGTTGCAGCAGTATCGATATTAAATGACATCTAGCGGCTGCAAAGGCCGTTGAGGTAGACCTTATCTTCACATAGAATGTCAATTTGCCTTAATAAGAAAAGAGCTCCATGAAGTAAGATTTTATCTCTTTAAATAGGTTTCATCGTCAACACTTTCTTATTTACGACTATTTGCACATGTAATTCGATTGCATGTAGAGTTCAACAGTATAGCGACATTTTATGTCGTCAATAAGGAGAACAATTTGTAAAGTTTTCACTAATGGTATAATTGGTCTAAGTTTTACCAATGTAATCACGATTAAAATAATGTCAGGTCAATTTTAATTGTGAGTATTTACATAGCTAAATAAACGGAAACCTACTGGCAAGTCCTTGTTCCTGAGGGCTCTTGTGTGTGTGTGTGTGTGTGTGTGTGTGTGTGTGTGTGTGTGTGTGTGTGTGTGTGTGTGTGTGTGTGTGTGTGTGTGTGTGTGTGTGTGTGTGTGTGTGTGTGTGTGTGTGTGTGTGTGTGTGTGTGTGTGTGTGTGTGTGTGTGTGTGTGTGTGTGTGTGTTGCACGTGTGTGCATGTAAGTATGTAAATGCGTGTATGTTGGTATTTTTGAATGGACATGGATAGGCCCTATATTTCGACATCATAAATCATGTCGGAATCGGAGTGGATGAACGCGTGAGTTGTTTTGTAAACAAAATCCAATATTGATGCCAGGCACGGTCCTTTATCTATCATGTGCCCATTAATCATCAAAATGATCCTTTTTATCAACCGATTAGAAAAATTATAATTTGAATTCTACCAACTTGCAAGGGACATCGATTCCGAACGCATCACAATACATTCTCATTGCTGTTTAAACCGCTTTCTTTCAACAAAATCAATCCTCATCTCTGCTAATGGTTTTACCATCTGATTTACCATCTCGTTCAGTCCACTGGTTTCTTTTCAACCTGTCACGTAGATTTTCTGTCAAACCGACTTTCTCGGTCTCGGTCTCATCCTCATTGCCGTCGTCATCAGTGCGCATGCGTACTATTTGCGTAGTATAGATCTCTGTCGTCGTTCTATCTGTGGCTTAAGCGTCGATGAACCTAAAACATTCGTCGCTAAATTAAATCGACAGATACGGCGATCTTAATCTCACGCGATGGCCGTTGGAATCTAAGCGTGGCTGACTCAGTTACTCACTCACTCGCTCATTTCCCCCACTTAATGGCTCACTCATTCACATCCCCACTCAATCACCTACCCATCCCCAAATCATGCACACTCGCTCATTTACTCACTCAGTCAGTCACTCAGACGCGCAGTCCAGGGCCGGATTAACAAATGTGGGGGCCCTGTTCAGTAAAACTGTGGGGGCCCAGCCCCACAGAATCACAACAAAAGTACACATAAAACATGTAATATTTTTGTATTATTAATTTGTGCCGTCTTTCTTTTTGTACAATATATCAGTAGGGTTTATAATTATCCAGTCTAGTGCTAATAGTGAGGGCTGTTAGACCGAAAATTTAAGCGGATGGGGACCGACTGGACAAAAGCACCAAACTTTTTGTGTACTTAGGTTTGGGCATATGGTAATGATTTAGGGTAGGAGACACGCGGTCCGACCACGGGGTCACCCCTCAAAATGCATTTTAACCAAGATGGCGGCCAATAATGGCGCCAACACAGAAAACAGTATATATCAGGTCATAGGTAAGCTACAAAAACAATCGAAGTATCAAATTTAACATTATCAAGGTCAAGGAATCGATTTATCGTAGTGGCAATAGTGTCCGAATGTTACTATCCAAGATGGCGTCAAATATGGCCGCCAAAACACAAGAATAAAAATATATATATATCAGGTCAGAGGTAAGCTACAATTACAAATGAAGTGTCGAATATAATATTTTCAAGGTCGAGGAATCGATTTATCGTAGTGGCAATAGTGTCCGAATGTTACTATTCAAGATGGCGTCCAATATGGCCGCCAGCACACAAAAATAGGTAGGGCCTATATATATATATCAGGTCAGAGGTGAGCTACAAAAACAATCGAAGTATCAAATTTAACATTATCAAGGTCAAGGAATCGATTTATCGTAGTGGCAATAGTGTCCGAATGTTACTATCCAAGATGGCGTCCAATATGGCCGCCAAAACACAAGATAATAATATATATATATATCAGGTCAGAGGTAAGCTACAATTACAAATGAAGTGTCGAATATAATATTTTCAAGGTCGAGGAATCGATTTATCGTAGTGGCAATAGTGTCCGAATGTTACTATCCAAGATGGCGTCCAATATGGCCGCCAGCACACAAAAATAGGTAGGGCCTATATATATATATCAGGTCAGAGGTGAGCTACAATGGCAAATGAAGTATCGAATATAATATTTTCAAGATCGAGGAATCGATTTATCGTAGTGGCAATAGTGTCCGAATGTTACTATCCAAGATGGCGTCCAATATGGCCGCCAGCACACAAAAATAGGTAGGGCCTATATATATATCAGGTCAGAGGTGAGCTACAATGGCAAATGAAGTATCGAATATAATATTTTCAAGATCAAGAAATCGATTTATCGCAGTGGCAATAGTGTCCGAATGTTACTATCCAAGATGGCGTCCAATATGTCCGCCAGCACACAAAAATAGGTATATCTCAGCTCATAAAGCCTGGATCGGGGGTCCTTTGGAACCGCTCTTCGGGATCATCATCTTCTCAACACTGACGAAAACTCTAAGCGGACTGTCTCTGAGCTGTTTGATTCTATTTGTAGCGCTCATAACAGCAGAAGCAGATCCTATAAGGTTTTGACTTTGAAGATCTCTATGATTTCTTGGATTGTAGCATTCCCGCACTATTGCCACTTCATTTGTTACTGTGGCTTACCTATCCATTCATTTATTCAAGGAATTTGATATTACGCCCCTTCAGGAGACCTACTCAGAAGCGCTCCCAGCCCAGCTTTGGCACTAATAATTAATTAGACTTTAGTAACTTATTACATGCAGGGGCACTACCACTAGGCAGTAGACGAATCTCTAATGGGAGACCATTCTAGATGGAAGGTTCAACCATTAGAGATGCGTTGTGGGACAGAGAGCCACTGAGCCAGTGAAATACATCCCACATATAATACAGAAACAGGAGCATATTTGGGAAAGCCCCTCTAAGACGAGCAGCTGAACGAAAAACCGGTCGCCCAATTAGTCCAAGTGGCTCTGTGGCAACACCTTCAATTGACGTAGCTGATAATAGCAGCTAAGGGCAAGCTCATTTATGTGCTGAGAAAAACAAAGTTCTTGATCCAAAGTTACCCCAAGTCCCGGACCGAATCCAATAAGGTGACATGCGGGAACTTTTCCGAAACCAGGCATCGGTCAATGATCGCAAGCCGTCTACCACAACCCAAACAAATGAATTGATTCTTAAAGGCGTTTAGAAGCAGGCGATTGGATGCTAACCAAGTGGAAAGGCATCCATAGCTTGGCACATCTGCTGAACGGCAATCCACCCCGCAATTGGGGTGGCAATGAGTGTAGGTCTGCACATCGTCAGCATATAGCCTAGCTGGTGCAGAAGCCCACATGACGCCAGCAAGACCCCAATACCAGACAATTAGATAATATAAAGCATTGGGCCCAGCACTAAAGCCTATGCATGGGACACCAACAGGGGCTAGAACCCAGCTGGACCTACAGGAGCCAAAGACTGCACGATTAGTGCGCTCTGACAGAAAGAATCGAAGCCACTTTAACTGTTTGTCTGTCAGCCCAAAAAAAGAGAGAGAGAGAGAGAGAGACAGAGAGAGAGACAGAGAGAGACAGAGAGAGAGAGAGAAAGATGTCCGACATCTATGGCACCAAAGAGGTCAGACAGTCCTGAGGCGTTTTGGAGAGTCTCCATACAGTGATTCTTCCTAAAGCCAGACTGCTGGGAGGAAAGCAAACCATTTATATCTCGATAAACAATATCAACAATCCATTCCAGAACCTTAGAAGGAAATGTCACATTTGCAATCAGGCGGTAATTTGCTTAATCACTTGAATCCAGCCCATCCAGCTTCAAGACTGGATACAGGATCGAGCACGCACGGTTTTGGCGCGATTAAATTGAACATTCGTAGCTCAGCCCTCGTGATCTCTATATTGAACGCCATCTTGGATAGTAACATTCGGACACTATTGCCACTACGATAAATCGATTTCTTGATCTTGAAAATATTATATTCGACACTTCATTTGCCATTGTAGCTTACCTCTGACCTGATATATACATATTTTTGTGTTTTGGCGGCCATATTGACCGCCATCTTGGATAGTAACATTCGGACACTATTGCCACTACGATAAATCGATTCCTTGACCTTGATAATGTTAAATTTGATACTTCGTTTGCTTTTGTAGCTTAGCTATGACCTGATATATACTGTGTTCTGTGTTGGCGCCATTATTGGCCGCCATCTTGGTTAAAATGCATTTTTGAGGGGTGACCCCGTGGTCGGATCGCGTGTCTCCTACCCTAAATCATTACCATATGACCTAACCTAAGTACACAGAAAGTTTGGTGCTTTTGTCCAGTCGGTCCCCTTCATCTTGCTAACAGCCCTCACTATAAAGACTTTAATGTAAAGCATACATGTTTTGGCCTACGTCCTAAAATGCACAATTTCACCCTCCCACCAAGAATAAGCGTAACTAGCCTACATTCCGCGAATCTTAATTGTTCACAGATATATATGTTAATTGTCTCATAATCACTTTAATTGTCTTGAATAACTAACTGAAGCTGGGCTCTACAGCTAATTGGTGTTGCTTGTAATCAGTTGTGTTCGTGACAACTGGATTTGTTGAATTAAACTAATATTGATTGATTGCTCTTTTAACAATATTGGAGTGACTCATGTCTCATGGTATAACAATATTACGGTTGCGAGCTTACCACAATACAGAAAATAGAAATAGGCCTAATAGGCTTAGGCTAACAATAATTTTATAGTCTTAACTGATTGGTCACAGTGTTTGTAGTTTACATTTTGTAGCAAAACTAACAGTTAGAGAGTTAAGAGCAACAACAAACTATGAACTGACAAGGACAATCAATATCACTCAAATTGTCATGGAATTTACACACATACTTTTTTCGAGCCTTTTGACTTGCAAGTTCATCAATTAGGCTATATCGTAAAAATGTAGCTCACGGTCAGGATACTCTTGACTCAGCATAACTGAAAACACTGATACGCTCCCTTATTCTGACGTGACTTGACTACTGCAACTCGGTACTTGGTCTCCCTGGATGCACACTGCTTCGTCTAACTAGAATACTGCATCAGGCTGTGTCTTGGACTCTCTTACCGAGACCATATCACACCTGCTCTTCGTTCTCTACACTGGCTTCCAATCTGTGAGCGTGTCCGCTTCAAGCTGGCACTCCTCATGTAGAAAGCACGTGCAGATCATCTGCCTTCCTACTTATCTTAAATGGTCACACCCTGCAACTTTGTTAAAGACCGCTCCTCTCTTCGATCAGCATCTGCTGGAAAGTAGGCCTATATGTTGTTCCTGGTACAGGTCTTGTCATAGTTGCCTGTCCCTCCAACTGAGACTCTCTACCTCCTCATATTCGCTCTAAACTGAAAATTTGCCTCTTCCAGTCTACCTACGGCTCTTAATGGTTGCCCGGCTTCAGTGTGCACTTTTGAATTTTTTAAGTATGGTACTGTATTGTGTGTCACTTTCGATGCTAAGCAATGTCAAACTCACGAGTGTCTTCCGACATTAACGTTCTCAGTCTGTGTTTAATCAAAGTGGGTTTTGAAAACGAACGTTCTCTGCTGCAGTTTGTCACCATCAGACCAAGGTAAATTCGAAGTGCTATCTCAACATTTCGAAAGTACGAGTCCTTAATTTGAGTCTTTTTGTGATTAACCAGTAGAGGAACAGTTCTGGTGATGTTTCATTTGTCTGTTCATGATGAAATGACTTTGTTAGGTCAGCAAACTGAATCATTTTGTTTTCGGATGATTTTGAGATGAATCTGCCTGATAGGGCCTAATGAATGTTTTAATAGAGGCCCACACAAGTGCAAAAGTTATGTTTTTGTCTATATTAAAATGAGCAGTTTCGAATAATTTATTCTGCATTTTTGCTAATTTTTACTAAGTTTATTAGATTTAACAAATAACAATAATTATAAAATATTGGGGAAAAAATTCGTTTCAATGTGTGGGGCCCCTTAAGTGTGGGGGCCCCTGTTCGGCCGAACATGTTGAACATGCCTTAATCCGCCTCTGGCGCAGTCATTCACTAACTAAATCACTCATTCATTGGTTCGCTCACTTACTCGCTCACTCGTTCCCTTACTCAATCACTCACTTATTGATTTGCTCGCTCAGTCACACGCTCGCACACTCAAACGTTTACTCACACACTCGCTCGCTTACTCGCTCACTCGCTTGTTCGCTCGTTCATTCAAACTCGTTTTCTTCGCTTATTACTCCCTAGCTCACTTACTCACCAACTCATACATTCGCTCACTTGCCCTTGCAATCGCTTGCTCTCTCATTCTATCACTCGATTTCTCGTAATCCCAACCGTAAACTCTACAATCATTCTAAAGCACTAGCTAACCGCAAGCATGCACTACCTCATTCACGAGCGATTTCGCTCTTTCACTCTCTCCCATTCTCGCTCGCCTTGTCACGGAACCAATAAAGTATATCGCGATTGTATATTATTGCGTGCATGACTATGAGAAATTACGACCGTCCTTTCATGGTCATTTCTTCCGATGTCATGGAGTAATTTGTTACTGTTCGCACTCGTATAGCATTCGTGGTAAACTGCACTGAGACGATGATCCTAAACGGTGAACGGCACAGCATTGAACCCCGTGCATTGGACCTTCCCTCTGCAACTGAGAAACCAGAACTCTATCGTCCGAAATTGCCCAGAAAATGCGATCGGTTATCTTAAGCCTGACTCTTTTAGATCGGGCAGATAGCATTTGACAGATTCGGAAAATGGGCTACATAAACCAGAGACATCCGTGCTACTAAGTGCAATATATATTTATATATATATATATACATATATATATATGTATATATATATATACATACATATATATGTAATTGCTATGTTATTATTATTATATTTTTATATTATGCGCATTAACGTGCGGAATAATATGTTCCGGCTCCCATGTCGATTTCTCAGCAGTAGGCCTACTTGTACTACATAATTTAATGGTATCTAGTAAGTAAGTAAGTAAGTAAGTGTGTTCTTTATTAAACGCTGGCAAACGCACGGCGCTGTACATATATACAAAGTTATAGAAAGTTATCAAATAGTAGCGGAAAAGTTAGTTAACCCTAGGGCTACCAAGCTTTTTTTGTAACACGGACTACCAAGGGGGGGTGGTTACCCCCCTGGATTTCGTGTTTGGTTTCACATATCATAACTTGTAATATAGCAATGGATTCAGCATTCATTTCTGCACAGAATGGTATATTTAGTTGTACATTATGTGAATGCACCTCGAAATTACATCACTTTTAACAACGGAACCCATTAATTAGCAATATTGTATATTATTGCGTACATTTTCTACTTTTTGGATAAACAAATATAAGATTATGTGTGTTTTGAAACTAATCCATGTATAAAAGATACACAAAATCATCCCTACACATGTTTATATAGTATAAATGTACATCCATACATATATCCATACATATATATCGGTTTACGATGTAATGCTGTATTCAGCGATTTTCACACAGATTACGCGTATTATTATTTATTTTGATCACTTCCGGTATTCAAAAGACAAAGATGTAGGTATGCAAATGAAGCCCTACATTCCCTCTAAAGAATGGTATCTTTTGTTTCTCTTCCAGGAAGACAAATGAATATGCTACAGACAAAAAACTAAGGAGGGAGTCCTTCCATTCAGCCATTTTCACGCATATTACGCGTATTATTATTTATTTTGAGCACTTCCGCTGTTGTCACAGGTCAACTCAGTGACCATAGAAATGTAGCCCCACATTATTCCCTGCTATAGAATGGTATAATTTGTGTCTCTTAATATTAAATGACGGATAAGATATAGTCGAGAATCTAGGAGGTTATCCACCCTGTCCCCTGGTGCCTCGGGTATATTGGTTATAACGAAGTTTTTGAACGGTGTGAGATATCATCTCACATTTTACCAATAAAAACGTGTGTAAATGAACCCCCTACAGCTACCTAAAAGGTCAAAATTTTATTCCATACGGAAAAAGTTTGAAATGAATAAAAATCCAGGGGGGTGGGCAACCACCCCCCCTTGGTAGCCCGACGTGTTAACACGTCCCTAGCGGCCAACGTCAACGTATTATGGTAAGGTAGACATCAACGATCCATCCACAAGAGGATAATGTAATGCACACATTAGACACCTTAAAGAGGTTTTCAGGCAAGCTATAGTAAAAACAATAATCACATAAAATTAATATCGGCTGCATTTCAATAGCTCCTCTGCAGATTGACGACGCCAGTCGTTGTCTTTGGTATCATAAGACCAATTTAAACCTTGCAATAATAATAATAAACCACACTTAACTCCGTCACTACCCTACGTGTGATAATGCCAGTCCCAAACCTGGAAAAACGATTAGTGTGACCCTGTTTGTTATGAAACAGTGTGGCTAAACTGAAGCTACTACTACTTAATCAACGGCCATTTAGCGAAGTTTCTCAGGCAGAGTATCTAATCTAATCTAATCTAATCTAATCTAATCTAATCTAATCTCTAATCTAATCTGATCTATTCCAATAACTTCTGTAGCGCCGTTATCACAATGTCCAAACATCTATCTATTAATAGTCGCTTAAACTGAAATGACAGTCAAAAATAATAACCCGTTGGAAAACCAGGTCGAAATCGGATAGATATAAAGAATCCAGAATCCAGGCTTCGGTGGATATGTAACATGAAAGCACTTTAATTAAGTTTGGACGTGAATGACACAGAAGCATTGACCGAGTTTGCCAGCGAATGTCAAGGCCTCGGTTGTAGTCGACCCAGAAACCCCGGAAGTCCAACAAATATTGTCGTGTTCAAGGCTCATCAAGATCCAGTGCAATATCTATTTAAAGGATGGGTAAGCCTCCACTGAACAGTTAAAACATGGTACTATGTGAACTATGCGGTAGAGTTTGAAAGGGATTCTTTGCTCAATATACTGTAGACAGCCAGTGAATGCAATAACGGCGTAGAAGGACGAGATTCGGGGGTGACAGGGACATTTTATGACCCTGGCAAGGATAATAACCAAGACCTTTGAACCTTTTCAAATTTTATCCGATACATATTGGACCCTAGAGATTTAGAACTAGTTGCAGGACAGCGGATTCATTAGAGAGCTGGCCCTGTAACGTGGAGAGTAATGGTTCGAAACTCCTCCTCTTCTGAGTCGGTCATTAATGATATTGAGACCTTTGAGAAAGTCCTTCACACAGATTTTGGTCAGTGCCATCGATTGATGCCTGGTCGTTAAGGAGAGACCAGGCATCATGGCGACCTTGAGCAAAGTGACGCTCTATAAACGCATATTAATAGTAGTAGTAGTAGTAGTAGTAGTAGTAGTAGTAGTAGTAGTTACTGTAGTAGTAGTAGTAGTAGTAGTAGTAGTAGTAGTAGTAGTAGTAGTAGTAGTGGTGGTGGTGGCAGTGGTAGTAGTAGTAGTAGTAGTAGCAGTAGCAGTAGTAGTAGCAGTAGTAGTAGTAGTAGTAAATAATAATAATAATAATAATAATAATAATAATAATAATAATAATAATATTAATAATAATAATAATAATAATAATAATACAATAATAATAATGATGATGATGACCGGGTGACGGTTGACGGATGACCGTTAACTCCAGAACGAAGAAGAAGAAGAAGAAAGAAAGAAGAAGAAGGGTCAGGTCTCGTCTTCGGGATTTAACGGAAAAGTGACTTTGAAAACAACTAAGTTATAGCGTTTTATTATTATTATTATTATTATTATAATTATTATTAGTAGTATTATTATTATTATTATTATTATTATTATTATTATTGGTATTATTATTATTATTATTATTATTATTATTATTATTATTATTATTATTATTATTATTATTATTATTATTATTATTATTATTATTATTATTATTATTATTATGTATTTATTATTAGACCATAGATCTTACTGCACCCAATGTGGTTGTCTTCCATACGGAAAAGATCCACATCCGGTGCTTGGTAACGCGCTTCGAATTGCCTTATCTTCATCGGTCAGAGTAACTTCTAGGCAGCGCTGGATCAAGCTCTTCAAGCGAACCCTCAGGCTCCGCTCGGCCCTCAGCACACGTCGCACTAACAGGTCCTCCCTCTGTCCCACAGAGGGACCGGTGTGGTTGCGAAAAAGTCCAGGGACGAAAGTCGTTCTGGTCACGATGCTTAGGTTCATTTATCATCGCCATACTGTGACACTGGCATCATATGTTACGCTGACCAATCACACGACGTCTCGGAACGACTTTTGCCCCGGAACTAATTTCCACCAGTATCTGACGTCACAAGTCACGTTAACCAATCACATAATGTCTCTGAACAACTTTCGCGCCGGAGGGTATTTTGCAGCATCGCACGTCACAATACACGCCAACCAATCACACTAGGTCTCGGAACGACTTTCGTACGGGGAATCGAATTTTCAACCAATATCTGATGTCTATTCATATTGTATTGTATTTAAGCATTTATAAAGCGCTTCTAGTAGGGTGAACCGTTCAGAAGCGCTCCCAGTGCGCAAGGCCTCGGGAGAAGAAGTATAGGTTTTGAGAAAAGCGAAGGAAGAAGATAGAATTGTAGAGTGAACAGAAGGAGAAAGCGCATTCCAAAGAGTAGGACCTACTAAGCAAATGTCATATTAGCCAATCACACCGCATCTGGGATCGACTTTCGCACGGTCAACTATTTTCCACCACACCGGCGACGTAAGCGGTGTGCGCGACGGGGCCGAAGGAGGGATGACTGGCGCCGATGAGGGACGAGCCGATGAGGGACGAGCCGATGAGGGACGAGCCGATGAGGGACGAGCCGAAGAAGAAGAGGAAGAGGAAGGTTAGGAGAAGGAGCTCTGCCGCGGGGATCTTAGCTGCGGGGATTCATCGTCTTGTGACAGTCGACGCATCGACGGACAGAGAGAAAGACGTCAAACGGTCAACGGAGTCGATCAACAACAGAGTTACTATTGACGCCGTCTTATCTACTGCTGGACTCCGACGAGGTCGAAGGACTAGAGGTACGTTGCCGATGATGATGGTGATGATGGTGGTGATGATGATGAAGTTGATACAGATGAAGATGATGATGATGATGTAATGATGATGACGACGATGATGATGACGACGACGACGACGATGATGATGATGAAGATGATGATGATGACGATGATGAAGAATATTATTATTATGATGATGATGACGACGACGACGACGGTGATAATGATGATAATGATGACGACGACGACGACGATGATGATCATGATGACGTCGACGACGACGACGATGATGATGATGATGACAATGATGATGATTATTATTGTTTGTTCTATTCACAACCCAAGAGGTACATGGCTATGGGCAGCACAGATTGTATTGCATCCCTTTGGGGTGGGGAGAGAGAGAATTTTGCTATTTCTTTTAAATTATAGACATCCAGCCCAGTACAGTAACTGGGGCAAGGTGGACCACTGTTGCGGTAATCATCCAGAATATGATTTTCATATACAAAAGCACTCATCTCTAAAAATAAAACAGTGGGAATAACATAAAAGATTTGAATTTGACGAAGTTATTCCAGCATTTGCCAATAATCACTGTCCAGTCAAAGTGAGCTTGCTGATGATGAGTTGGGTGCCCGTGGGCAGATCCATTTATTCTAATGCCACCCGGGGATGAGATAAATGAGATGGTTTCCCGTGACCCTCCTCACAGACAATTGTGGGCGAGCAACTTGTTCAGGGTCGCTACGGCGTGGGTCGAGATAGATTCGAACCTGAAACTCCCCGGTTACAAGGCACAGAACATACAAATTTGTTACACCACCGCGTCCCGCTAATGTCAACATAGTGGCTTACAAAAACTTTCTGCTAATAATGGATTCATTGTCATAACAACATTGGACATTTTATCCTGCTTTTGTTATTTAATCTTGCTTTTAACTGACGTTTAATACCTATAATAAAACCAGATGCTGTGGTGTAGACTAGACTTCAACCGCAGTTTTAGTCCCACACAGTTTAGTCACAGTCACAAGATATGCAATAAAAGCGTCTGGCCATATTCACATTCGCTAGCCCTTTGCATTCGGTCACAGTCCAACATGGTTACCATTAGCCTATCGCAACAGCCTATCGCACGCCCTGAATTTAATTATAAAAATTTCCACCAGACTCTTTATTGAAGCATCGTGCACGTGCTGCAGATCTTGCTTCGGAGTTACTGAGAGCAATTTCTCTAGAAAAATACTCCGCCAGTGGTCGCATTCTGGCACTGCCAGTCCCAAGCCTGGAGAGAGGAGGAGGGCGACGCTGCCCATGCTTGTAATGACTCACTGTCGGTAAACAGCTTGAGTGCTTCTGAGAAACTTTAAGTGTCGCTTTATAAATGTCTATTTTCACATAACGTTACATTTTGATGCAGAAGGCCATTAACTCAAAATTTACGTTCAACAGTTCTCTGTCATAGCCCTTTGCGTTAAGCCAACTCATTGGTTCTTTTGGTTGAGCCTCGATGTAGCACTGTCATGGGCTGTCGTGCATTCCCTGCCGCTGCCCTAAGGAATGGAACCGTCCCAATGTTTCACCTATGCTCCAACTCTTTCTCTTCCTTTGAGAAGCGCCTGAAAACTCATTATTTGCCATTTCCCAACTTCTCTACTCAATACCTAGCTAATTCTTACGTAGCACCCAATCTACGTCGTCCTTAGCATCATCTACCCATTTACTTAGCTACTTACGTCCAGATTTACTTGCTCTCATGATAGGGTCTCAGACGCACGATATTATAGCGATGAACTGCAAAATAAAAAAGTGCCTCAACAGGGCCGTAAATTCTGGGGATAGGAGGGTGGGAATTTCCTCCACACTGTTAAGCTTGGGTAGGGAATGTGAAGGAATTTTCTCCATAAACTTTTCTAAATTGTGTCATAAGGATTATGGCAGTCTGCATCTCTATTAAGCCGTGCGAAAAAATAAATAAATTTTAACACTACCCTTGTGTGCATCAGAAGACTAAATGGGAATCACTCATTACTCGCTGGTGAAAGTTTCGAATATTGTATTGCTCTATGCATTAATTAAATAATTCTGATTCCTATGCAATGCTGTTACATGGGCTCCTACTACACACTTTCGAAGAGGTAGTCTTCCCTCCCCACATGTCGAAACAGATTTAAGACCCTGCGCCTCAACGCAACGATTCTCCGTTGAAGGACATGGATTCGAATGGGAAGCGCTGAGGTTGGACGCTTTGCCCCTCAGCCAAAGAGCCACGACTCACTGCAGCCTTAATTGCTTTCCTGTCTGGCTGATTTATATAGCGCTGGCAGTTAAACTTGAGTTCGTCCCTGTGTGCCAACTTCCGCTCTTCCGTTAAGTGCCAGCACTCCAGCCGTTTATGAAATCTCGAGAGGAACGAGAAGAGCTACGAGATCTTCTTCGTTCGACTTCCGCTGGTATTACAGTGTGGCCGTCGGCAGAAAATGTCTGAGAAAAGTGTCTACTGGTTTATGTGAGTGTGGTGTACGTATTTATGCATGTATGTATGTATGTATGTATGTATTCACTGTGAGAGGCGCTTTATAAATTTTTAAAACAGTACAGTGAATTTTAAAATACAATGCATGTATGTACGTACGTATGGATTGATGGATGGATGGATGGGTTGATGGATGGATGGATGGATGGATGGATGGATGGATGGATGGATGGATGGATGGATGGATGGATGGATGGATGGATGGATGGATGGATGGATGGATGGATGGATGGATGGATGGATGGATGGATGGATGGACGAATGGATGGACGGATGCGACGGAGGACTGGATGGATGGATGGATGGATGGACGGATGGATGGATGGATGGATGGATGGATGGATGGATGGATGGATGGATGGATGGATGGATGGATGGATGGATGGATGGATGGATGGATGGATGGATGGATGGATGGATGGATGGATGGATGGATGGATGGATGGATGGATGGATGGATGGATGGATGGATGGATGGATGGATGGATGGATGGATGGATGGATGGATGGATGGATGGATGGATGGATGGATGATGGATGGATGGATGGATGGATGGATGGATGGATGGATGGATGGATGGATGGATGGATGGATGGATGGATGGATGGATGGATGGATGATGATGGATGGATGGATGGATGGATGGATGGATGGATGGATGGATGGATGGATGGATGGATGGATGGATGGATGGATGGATGGATGGATGGATGGATGGATGGATGGATGGATGGATGGATGGATGGATGGATGGATGGATGGATGGATGGATGGATGGATGGATGGATGGATGGATGGATGGATGGATGGATGGATGGATGGATGGATGGATGGATGGATGGATGGATACATTTATTTATAGCCCTTTGCTAACCTCCAGCCGGTGTTGACAGCTACTTTAACTTGACTACACAACCACACGCACTTTACTCGCAACTGCTCTAAGGACTGCAATCAGTAGTAACTCGTCCTACCAGACATTCTGTGCATACCACCCAGCTAACGACCCTCTAACGTCCGTTTCGAGTTTACCTTGGCAAGTGTAATCCGTTGTAAATATTGTAAAGCTGTTGTAAATATGACCGCATTGTTTTCCAAATTCGTCGCTCGCTCCAGTGTGGCTGTTTTCGTCAAGTGCCTTAAGGAGAAACAGGCCTCGACTGTTCCACAGGGCCACAGTTCGATCCCAGCCGTCTTTCGGGGTCAGCTTGACAACAAGTTGGAGAATCTGTTGTTCAGTTGTTCGATTGTGGTTTGTCATTTCTGCGCTTAAGTCGAGTTATCCATCACGGTGCCAGGATCTCTTGTCTGCGTGGACGCTTTGAGAGGATCAGAAATAGCGCCTCATAAATTAAAGTATTTACGGCGGAGTCGGTAATAAATGATCTCATATGATCTAATGTGATCTTGTTTTATCATGCTATAACATGTTTCCTAACGTGATCTCATGTGATCGTATGTTATATCATGTTATCTCATGTGACTTATGTTAGCTTAATATGCTGTCCTGTGCTATCTTATGCTTTCCTAAGTCATCTTATGTGATTGCATTGTATTGTATTTGCTAATTTATATAGCGCCGCTCTCAGCAGTAACCATTCAGTAGCTCTCCCAGTGCGAGAACTCCTATTATATAAGAAGAAGGTTTTGAGTAGGGAGAAGGCTATAGGAAGAGACCCAGAAAGATCTTACGGCATGATCATATGTTACCATGTCATATCATGCGATCGTATACATGTAATCTCGTGTTATCTAATGTGATCTTATGTAACGCTGTGTAGCCTTCTGTGATATTAAGCAATTTTGTGTTATCCTGTGGTATCTTCTTACCTCATTTGAACTTATCTTGTCTTATCTATTGTCTTATCTCATTTTATCTTATCCTATCTTATCTCATTTTATCTTATATTATATTATCTTATTTCTATCTTTTCTTAACTCATCTCATACCTTACCTTATTTTTATCTTATCTTATCTTATGTTGTCTTGTCTGATCTTTTCCTATCTATATTCTTTGCTGCTGATACCAAAATCTTCATTCATCAAAATCAAACGTTTTGATTGGCAGTTGCATCATGGGTAATTTGGGTATTGGCTTCCTGGCCGTAGACCGATTGAACGAAAGTACCACAGTGGCTTTTAAACTTCTTTGTAAATATCCAGATGGGTACGCATGCACGTATAGACTCACCCTCGGTCTGTTGAAAGTCCATTTCCGGCATCTATCGGACAATAATATGTCGAATTTTTTATGGAGCACTTCGCCATTTCCGGCCCTTCCGACTCCATTTGTGCCCAGTGGAACGCGTTGGTCTTTCAGTTACACGCTTGTAATTGTAATTGTTATTTGTAGTCCTACTTCTATTACGTACTGTCTAGCGAAGGTTCCGTAAGAGGCGATTAATGTACGGGGTATTTGACGCACTGACTTAAGACGCTTCTGCTAAGTATAGCTTCCTGCTGCAGATATAATAAACTGCTTCCTGAGAAAGACTGAACTCCATCTGGCGAGAAGGATCGGTTGTAACTGAATTTAAATGGGAAACAGCTCGAACATTAAAATTCGCCATCAAGAGTTTAGAATAGAGAAGTCGTCTTAATGGGCTTTGGGTGCAACTGGCACTCAGAATATTAGACACCGTTATATCTCCCCATCAAGTTTAAACCCACTGAACTATTACAACTATTACTTGCCATTATTGCTTGAGCGCTGTCGTGGCAGGACATAGTAGGGTAGTAGTAGTAGTAGTAGTAGTAGTAGTAGTAGTAGTAGTAGTAGTAGTAGCAGTAGCAGCAGCAGCAGCAGTAGCAGTAGCAGCAGCAGCAGCAGCAGCAGCAGCAGCAGCAGCAGCAGCAGCAGCAGTAGTAGCAGCAGCAGCACCAGTAGCAGTAGTAGTAATAGGAGTTATAGTAATAGGTAATAGATGAGGCCAAGAGAGGCAAGAGCCGCCTATGCGTGCAAAGTTGAATGGCAAACCAGATCGTGGAATCTCTCCGTTAGCATTAGCTTTAAGAAGCAGAAGCAGTTCTTCCACCAGCCGGTCATTTCATAAACGCAGAGAAGCTTTTTCTGTCCACATGCATGCGATGTCTTAATGGATAGCGAGTGCATTAACTTCTCCTGCAGAGTGATGTGCTCTTAAAATCGTCTCTTATTCTCACGCACAGCACCAGCTGTAAGGATGAGCCTTAGCCTCAACTCCATCATTTCCTAGGCGAATTTCAATGGCAGCTTTTATGTCGACCTGGTTAACATAAAACACACGAAATGGGCAGTTATCTTATCTGAGCTCGGAATCCGGATAACGAGACGTAAGGATGGTCATAGAAGAGTGTCATTCTATGTATGTATGTATGCATGTATGTATGTATGTATGTATGTATGTATGTATGTATGTATGTATGTATGTATGTATGTATGTATGTATGTATGTATGTATGTATGTATGTATGTATGTATGTATGTATGTATGTATGTATGTATGTATGTATGTATGTATGTATGTATGTATGTATATATATTATGTATGTATGTATGTATATATATATATATGCATGTATGTATATATGTATGAATGTATGTATGTATGTTTGTATGCATGTATGCAAGTATGTATCTATGTATGCATGTATGTATGTGTGCATTATGCATGGATCCATATAGCTGTCCTGCATGCATAATATCCATGAATGTATGCTATTTGAGCATGTATCTAGACTCGTAACTTAACGCTTTTAAACACATCACCCAGAGGACATATTGGTTGAAAACACATGGCTATAAGAAATAGTTGTTTGATCAGGTGGCATATCGGATTCGAAGCCCCGAGCCACCAACAGAGGGCAAACGCTTGACCTTGACCTCGACGCCTCTAGACCTTGTGCGCTCGTTAACGGAAGCGATGAACTTCCGGGCATCGTCATTCTTATCCAACTGGAGCTCGTAATAGGAGACTTACGAGGTTCATTTAGCGTATTTTTTCGCAAAAAGCTCTTACGTTTATTGCTTCGGCGTCATCAGCATCATCTAAGTCTAGCAGCAGCAGCAGCAGTAACAGCGTGAAGGTCATCTATTCATTGGCTGAAGGTATGCTATGGCTTTCAGTTTTACGGACTCCACTACACATGCGTCCACGTTATAGGGAACGTCATACATTCAGGTCAGCTGGCGGACACAGAGAGGCAGATACAGGGAGAGGGGCAAGTAGGGGTAGAGGCAGAAGGACGGTAGATAGGCAGACGGGCATACTAACAGACATACAGACAAGTGGGTGGGCATTGACGCAGGTAGAGGCAATAGGAAGAGAGAGGAGATAGGCAGACAGATGTTCACTGACAGAAAGAGACAAGAAGGCAGACAGGTAGACGGACGATTGGTGGTTGGATAGACACGCAGGGATACAAGCAGGCAGCGAAGTTGACTGACGCGGGTATATGTAGGCTGACAGATTGGCAAACAAAGAAAGGGGGATGTAAACATACAGGAAGACTGGCTGAGACATAGGCAGACAGATGCGAGGACGTACTCAGCAACAGGCAGGTATGTAGTCAGACAAACAGGAAACTTAGGCAGTCAAGCAGAGAGACAACCAGGCAGACAAGAGCAGAGGCCGGATAGACACATAGGCAGGCACACAGACTGACAGGTGTTCAGCGGAGACAGACAGAGCGGAACCGCATCCCGGGTGTTACATCATTCGGATGCGGAATAGCAGCAGCAGCAGCAGCAGCCATTGGTAGATGTACGATGTGGTAGAACCTCTAAATCTAGCGTTGTTGGGAGGCCAGATAATGGGATCTTCTGGAACGAGTCGAGGGAAATAGATTTAAGGGAGACCAACCCAGAAAAAGAAGACATTTCCGGAGTCTTCCTTCGTTCCAGATGTACGCTTCGGTTTTTTTCTCTCATCATGCTAATGTTGTTACTCGTTCCTCCACGTTCTTTTCCTCACTACTCGGTTTTATCTCCTTACTCCGCATTCCTCAATTCTCTTTTTCATCCCTTTACACATTTTCCCATCAATCCTCTGTTTTCATCCTCTTTCTGAGCATTCTTTCCTCAATCCTCTATTTTCATCCTCTTATTCGTTCACTCAGTCCTAGGTTTTCATCCTCTTTCTCCGCATTTTTCTTCTCCATCCTCTCTTTTTATCTTCTTGCTCCAGTTTAGGCATATGCTTCAGTGTTTCCACATTCCCGATATTCTCATGGTGCAAATGTTCCACTTATATTTCTTCCTCTTCTCCTTACCTCTTTCAAACTCAAGCTCTTTCTTTCCTTCTCATCCTTATTCCTCTTGGTCCTCATCCCTTATTTTGTTCACTGTTTCAATGTTTTCTTGAATAACTTGCTGTTAAAAACTCTGTCATCTTATCGCTTGGCACACAATAGATCTGCTCAGCAGTCTGCACAGTTTATATCGTAAGTGTATTCGTAATCTCGAGATTCCTACAGCGCCCTAAAAAGCGAAGTCGCGGGAACCAGCTTATTCACAACATTGAGGCAAAACCAAATCGATTGGCAGCCAGGGTCAAAATCGGTTCCAGGTCAAGATCAAGGGGTCAGGAAGGTAGACAGAGAGACGGATAAGGTTGATGGTGTTTAGAATTGGAGGAGCTGTGAGATAGAGAGGTAAGGGGAAGAGGAGGAATCGGGATAAGAATTGTGGGAACGGAGTACATGTTTAACTGAGAGTGAAAGACCTCCGCAGCGATTGCAAAGGTATAATCGATTGGCAGGTAAGGTCAGGGTTCGAGGTCAAGATACATGTGTGCAGTTGCGGCTTCACTTTAAGCGACCAGCCATTGAAGTCTGCGGCGTTATACGATAACAACGCCGTGGTAGAGATTGCAGGAGGTGAATAGGCTGCGTTCGATTACTCTCGGCTACCTTCAGTTACTTTTGCTTATTTTCGGTTATTTCGCTAACGTTTCGCTTTCGTTGCAGGTGTTTAGTAGTGTGCTCGGGTTTGAAGAACAGTTTGTTATTAACTGCACACCGTTGATTAAATACGATAAAATACAAGCAGCACAATAATATCTAGGCAATCCGGCCGTAGGCTCCATGATGTAGTGCGAGCGACCCGGGTGGCCCGCCTGCTTCGTTTATTTTCAGTCGGGATGGCAGACCGTAGTCCGTTACATATAGTAAACAATAGGAAGAACAGGTTATGTTTTATGCTAGGTCGATTGTAGGCTTCAGTCAGTGATGAACAGACTGATTCGATAGCGATACCTCCTCCCCTGCAGTGGCAATCCATCAATTGAGCAACTCTCTCGCGAAGCCGACACCTGCCTGTTTTCTGCGGAAAACCTGGCCATGTCCTTCATGGGCTACTTTCTCCAAAAATCCGAAGGTTAATTCCAGGTGTGGGCAACATAAAGCCCTTGCACTGGCCCTTGACAAGTCTTTTATATTAGCATTGTACCTAGCACTTGGGAACCTTTCATCCGTCTTAATCATTTTAAAAACTGAATACACTTAAAATTATTGTTTATTGTAGTGTAGGACTATAAGTATTAGTATAATTAGGTTTTAATCATGAAAATTATCTTCATTTACTTCAACGATTATTCTGCAATATTTAGTTTGTATAAAATTATTATTGTCTCATTTTCTGGGGCAATTGAATCTGCAAAGATTAGCCGGCGATTTGAATACGGCTCCTGATCGAGCTGCCCTTAAAATCTTAGGGTGCCCCCCCCCATGTTAAAATAAGTTGCCAATGCCTGGTTTATTACCTCCGACCACGAACCCATGAACACGTGTTTTACCGCTAGCTGACAATAGCATGAAAAACCTTATGTATGTATGTATGTATGTATGTATGTATGTATGTATGTATGTATGTATGTATGTATGTATGTATGTATGTATGTATGTATGTATGTATGTATGTATGTATGTATGTATGTATGTATGTATGTATGTATGTATGTATGTGTGTATGATCACTTGTTATAGCGCCCTTCAAGATTTCTACTCAGAGGCTCTCCCGACTACAGCGCGGACACTGAATCGGAGTTTCACGCCGAAGCTCATAAACAATTGCGAGTAAACGACTTGTCCAAGGTCCCTACACGCGGCGGTTTGAGGTGGATTCGAACCCGAAACCATCCGGCTGCAAGGCACCGAACATACCCCTACACCACCGTTAGTTAGAATAGTTAGAATGCTGTATTCATAATGACTATCGAAAAGTCGCTAAGACTAAATCCGGGGCGCGGAACAGGTGATTACACGAAGTCCAATCAGCAGTATCGAAAACGACAATCGTAGCATCAAAGAAGAGCGCGATACCGAATGACTGCCCGTGCCATGGCGCCTGTCACGCCTTCTAAGATTTACTTGTCTGGCGTAGAATTATGTCGTGCCACTTGAAAGACTCTTACGACGCTTCTGGCGTCAACGAAAGCATATCCACGTTCTTCGGTTTTATGGACACTTGTGGACGGCAGCCTAAAGCCCGTTCCACTCCACTTTACGAACGGAAAGCTCCTACCAATGGAGGGGCTACGTGCCCTAAGGTACCGGATCCGGAAAATATATGACCACAGGTAGATAGCTGTAATATTTACTGCCTCTTATGTGAGAGAATATATGTTGTAAATATTGCCGGCGTAATCGAAAATTTATATAGCGCCACTCTAAGAGAAGTGTATTTTAGAGTAGTTTATCTCAGTGGAGGTGCTGCAGTGTGCTCGAACCCGTTGTGGCAGTATATCGCTCCAAAAGTAAATCCATGTATATACATGTATAACCACAGACATATATATACATGTACAGTCATACACATATTTAATATAAAAACGCGTATATATCAACATCCATGTACAAATACAATACATGCTTACATACACGTATGTGTATGTATGTATGTATGTATGTATGTATGTATGTATGTATGTATGTATGTATGTATGTATGTATGTATGTATGTATGTATGTATGTATGTATGTATGTATGTATGTATGTATGTATGTATGTATGTATGTATGTATGTATGTATATGTATGTATGTATGTATGTATGTATGTATGTATGTATGTATGTATGTATGTATGTATGTATGTATGTATGTATGTATGTATGTATGTATGTATGTATGTATGTATGTATGTATGTATGTATGTATGTATGTATGTATGTATGTATGTATGTATGTATGTATCTGAGCTTTTACAGATCGTATTGTTAACTTCTCAAGGCGCAGAGAAACTCTCAAAAGAGCATTATGTGTATAATATACTAATATATTATATGTGTATATAATATATAATATTATATACAGTTGTTTATTTGTGTGTGTGTGTGTGTGTGTTTGTGTGTGCGTGTGTGTGTGTGTTTGTGTTTGTGTGTGTGTAGGCGTGTGTAGGAGTGTGTGTTTGTGTGTGGTTATATTGCCATATACATGGCTATAACAAACTGCTCGACGGTATATTTGATCCGCCATGTGAATGCTTGAAACGATGGATTAAGAGACTCTTGTGGGACGTTTAAAAATGTGTTTGAATCTGATCTTAGCACGCTGCAGACTGTCTTGCAAACACTCGAGATTACATCAAAAGGCGAATCAAAAAGAACAATAGGACTAGCAGATGACTCACAGTCAAAACAACTCAGGTATAGGGTCAGAACTGGTTCCAGGTCAACGATCAGACAGGTAGACAGTAAGACGGCTTCGGTGGATGTTTTTTATGGGGTTAATATGCAGACGGTGAGGGAGGGACTCGCCACCCACCAGGGCTTCTCATTTGAGGCGATCGATCGATCGATCGATCTCCTTGGTCGATCGCCTAGCGAGGGTCTGGTGGATCGGTAAATCGATCGCGCAAATCGAGCGCCATCGATTTACTCCAATAGGAAAGTGGAGCCATTATTTTATTTACCCAATTTACATTACTTTAATTTTTGCTTACTAGCGGCAGCGGTGAATGCGTTCGGAACGCAACGTTTGGTGACCTAGGCCCTAATGACTGCTGAGTGATCGCTCCAATTTCGTGCAATATGATTGGTCATAACAACACGGTGGACACTGATAGCTCTCGAGGTCGATCGCGCACCGATCGCCTACGCAACCCAGCGCGATCGATTTTAGAATCGCCTTCTATTTTCAAATGAGAAGCTCTGCCACCCACTCGAGACTTAAAAAAAAGAAGTCGCTAACACTTCATACCCATGGTTGTATCCGAGTCTAGCTAAAGGGACTTCTCTCGTTTCTAATGCGTAGGATAAATAAATTATATTTAGAGGTCATTTCGTAACAATTTTGGGGCGATTTAAAGCTCTTATGAAGGGATATTTCGTTAAAGAAGATGGAATGTAATTGAACATTTATATAGCGCCTCTTTAACATACCTTCTTAGAGGCTCTCTCTGCGCTATAGCTTATGCGATGTTCAACGTCATTACGAAAGAATATACTTCATCGGTTAGCAAAACAATGCACAGTAAGCTGAAAAAGTCACCAGTGGCTGGCCCACGCATACACATGGAACCAACCAACGGATTCCCGTCGACAGCTGAAGATGGCATGGATGTTCAGAGTTTCTGGACCAAGTTGCATCAACAGAGTAGAGCGACGACAGGTGACAGCGTTCGCACACTCGATGACGCTGCCGAAGAGCAGTCCCTAACTGGTAGAAGATGATGCACGTCCGGCTATTCGCAGAAGCATCAAGGAGTACGGAGAAAAGGCATTCGTCGTGTGTCGGTCGGTAGTGACTAACGGTCGAGGTCACTCGAGGTCACTAGAGATTCATTCATTCATTCGTAAATTTATATAGCGCCTCTTCAAGAGGACTACTCAGAGGCGCTCCCGACTCCAGCACGGCCCAAAAGTACAGTTTCTGAGTTTCGTAAAGAAAGCTTCAGTTAGAGTCCCAGGGAGGAGGCGCAGCTCCTGTGGGAGCCCGTTCCAGACCACTGGGCCCACAACGGAAAAGGGTCGATTCTGCTAGCACTGAGCAACCCTTGCTGATGGATGAATGGTATTAGAGAGAATATGGACCATGGCCCTTCACAACGTCCAGACGACCTAGATGCCTGAGGCCGATGTCATTAAGGTATATTACGTTTCAGGGTCAACGGTGTCAAACGCATCTCGTTAATTAACCGCATTAATTTAAACTATGACAAGGAGAAGGTGACACAATGGCTGAGTGTTTGTTGGTTCCTCTCTTCTGTCACAAGGTCCGACTTGCAAGTACAAATGTATAGTAGTAGTACTCTTAATCATAATCGTGATCTTTATTGTAACTATAATGATTGTTACACATTTCCGTACAGAAACGCATTCTTAAGCTCGTCATATTAATCACATTGTCGAACTGTTTTTCTTTGTCCATTCCCCTAGCCTTTTCTTTAGTCATTCTCCTTAGCCGTTTTCTGTAGTCATCATTTCATTAGCTATTTTCCTACGATGCGAGTGCCTTCTTAATGCCACGGGCATTACCAGTTGGGTCGTACGCGGGTCGCTGCTGTTAGGTTTCATGATCAACGCTGTCAAAGGCAGCGTCTTAGTCAACCAAGTGACAGGTGCAGGTCGATGTCAGGTGTCCTCCTATATAACGAGAGGACCCTCTCGTTTACGTTGATCGATTGCCGATTAAGATGGTAGGAGACGGTGCCACCGACGTTAACAACATGATCCCATCGTAAAGACGTCATTCCTAAGCATTTATGCGAATCGAACGCTAAGCCATATATTTATTACACGCCTATGCAAACAGGAACATTCCCAGAGTCGTATTTTCATCGTCGTAATCTGGATCAGGACCCTGTCAGGGCCTGGCGAGCAATGATTACCGGTCCCCCGAGAGAGGCTGAAGGGGTTGGACGCCTCGCCACGAATGGACAAGCACCGTAAAATATCCATTGCACCAACTGAACTTCGACTTGCACACAGCCTTGGAGACGAGTCCAGAATAAAAATAGTAATAGCAATAATAGTAATAATATTAATAATAATAATAATAATAATAATAATAATAATAATAATAATAATAATAATAATAATAATAACCCCACGTCTTCGGACATAGTTTTCATAGCCTGAGGGAATAGAACTACCTCGGGCAAAAAAAAAAAAAATAATAATAATAATAATAATAATAATAATAATAATAATAATAATAATGACGATAATAATAATAATAATAATAATAATAATAATAATAATAATAATAATAATAATAATAATAATAATAATAATAATAATAATAATAATAATAATAATAATAATAATAATAATAATAATAATAATAATAATAATAATAATAATAATAATAATAATAATAATAATAATAATAATAATAATAATAATAATGATAATAATAATAATAATAATAATAATAATAATAATAATAATAATAATAATAATAATAATAATAATAATAATAATAATAATAATAATAATAATAATAATAATAATAATGACGATAATAATAATAATAATAATAATAATAATAATAATAATAATAATAATAATAATAATAATAATAATAATAATAATAATAATAATAATAATAATAATAATAATAATATTAATAATAATAATAATAATAATAATAATAATAATAATAATAATAATAATAATAATAATTATAATATTTGTCCGCGAAAACTAATCTGCCTTAAACACCGTTAGATCAGTTTATCTAATAATAATAATAATATTATTATAATAATGAGACGCTTTAGGATTATCCCCGTGGCACAGACGAAACTGAAGAAAACGGCGTTGTATATTAAGTTCAATCAAATCTATGACAGTCATTATGACAGTTTAAAAAGAACCAATAGTAAAAACAAAGTTTTTTACTATATCCATCTAGTATCCTATAACGTGTACTCTGAAAATAGTCCGCGTTCATTTTACAACATAGCACGCTTAACGAGGCAGCGCACCCATTATTGTTGCAGCCAATCACAACGCTGGCCAATCACAACGGTGCGTATCGGAAAAGGGGATTCCCCGATTCGAAAAGTTGAGTCCCCGATTCTATAAGCTAGCCTCTTTTGGGGAGCTGAAATTTTGATAGAATGAAGTGTGTGCGCGGGCGAGTCTGTCTGCCAAGTTTCACGACGATTGAATGATTGTAAGTGATCGAACTAGTCGTCGCAAGATTTGACATTTTAGCCTGTGGCTCAATCAATCAAGCAAGATGCAAGCAATCAAGCAAGATTCCCGCAAGTTAAACTAGATGGATAAAAAGATAGGTCTTCAGCTGGTATTGGAATGTCTCCAGATATGGCGTATTCCTCACGCGGTCGGGAAGACTGTTCGACGCAGTGGGTCCAGCGACAGAGAAGGAACAGTCGCCAAGCCACGTAGTTGACCATGGGACTTTCAGTTGATATTTCGAAGAGGATCGTAGCCGACATCTGTTCCGGTTGTTTGCTGGAAAATAGAGATAGCTGACAGATAGACACACAGGCAGACAGAGAGGCAGACAGACAGCCAAACATTCAGGCAGGCAGACAGACACGCAGACGGACAGACAGAAATAGAAATATCGAGATTACGATTACAATTGGAAGACCCGGTGTCCGGTGAAGACAAAGAAGAGAGAATGTTGTTAAACTCTCCGTCATCAATCAATCAATCAATCAATATAAACTTGATATAGCGCCCCTCAATATAACTACTCAATTGCGCTGCAGGCCCAACCGCGGCTGAAAGGAACTGTTTTTACGCATGAGTAAAATCCCGAGGCATTTGTCTTGAGAGCAAACGTTGCTCTAAGGGAAAGGCCGTTCCAAATAGTCTGGCCCACGACTCATGTAGCCCTGTATTGTATGGTGGATGCAATGTAATGTAAATCTGCGAAAATTTCTCAACGCCAACAAAAGCCACGACAGGGAGACTAGCTTATTCACCGGCGCTAGATTCTAATGGAATAAGCAAGTAGCCATGGACTGCAGAACGTTGAGATTGGCGGCCATTGTAAGGCGAAGCAGGACAGAAGAGCTCCCGTAAGTATCATGCGAGCGCAGAACCGAGAAGGCAATGAAACACAAAGGCAGAGAACTTCTTTCGGAAGAACGCATTGAAAAGGGAGACAATGCCTCCACGTTTCTATTATCCTCCGACGTTGGCAAAATCCATCCATTGTGTGCAAGAGAGTAGTCATAAATGCCACAAAGCACACATACACTATCTCCATATCACGTATATACACTCTATCTCTCTCACTGTCTCTCTCTGTGTATGTGTCTCTGTCTCTGTCTCTGTCTGTCTGTCTCTCTTCCTCTCTGTCTCTGTCTGTCTGTGTCTGTCTCTCTCTGTCTCTCTTCCTCTCTGTCTATGTCTGTCTCTGTCTGTCTGTCTGTCTGTCTCTCTCTGACTCTCTCTCTTCCTCTCTGTGTCTGTCTGTCTCTGTCTGTCTCTGTTTGTCTGTGTCTGTGTCTGTCTCTGTCTCTGTCTCTCTCGGTATATATACACTGTGTCCTGAAAAAAGGGACCCCTTATGGTAATACGAAAAAATCTAGTAAATGTTCATCGATTTTTAAAATTCCAAGACCATTTCAATCCTGACAAATATGTAATTTATGAACGACCCAGTTAAAAACATTACGTCATAATGACGTCTTGAAATAGCCGATCGTTTGCTTCGTACTCGCTCGACATTTAGTCGGTCAGTCATGGTTTCGGTTGGTGTATCGGCTCTTGGTAGAACGGAAATCCATTTCATAGAACCAGAGGTGAAAATAAATGGAGCTCATTACCGCGATTGTTTGCTGTTGGAAAAGTTGTTGCCTGATATCCAAGAATATTCGGACTATTGCACATTTCAACAAGATGGCGCTCCAGCTCACCGAGCTCGTGAAACTGTTGAACTGCTGACAAAGGAAACTCCGGATTTCATACCTCCTAATCTTTGGCCGCCAAACAGCCTGGACTTAAATCCCGTTGATTACAAGATTTGGGGACTAATGCAAGAGAAGGTTTACAGGACAAAGATCAGAGACATTGAAGCGCGTATTGTTAATGCAGGGATGAATTTGATCAGCTGGTTATCGATGCTGCTATTAGCCAATGCCGCGCTCGTCTTGAAGCTTGTGTCGAAGGCCTCAACACAAGCTTTGAGCACGCTTTGAGCACGCCTTGTAGTCTAATATTATTCAAATATAAAAATTAAATTAAACTAAAATTTATAATTGATAAATGACAGTTTAAAATAATATTGAAACTTTTAGATGATTTTTTGTGCCGTCCTTGACCTTGAATTTTGATGAAAATGACGTCATTGTGACGTCATTATTAAATAGCAAAAACTGTTATACTTTAAGCAGTATTTAGCAAATTATGTCAGGATTAAAAAGGTCTTGAAATTTTAAAAATCGATGAACATTTACTAGTTTATTTTCATATTACCAAAAGGGGTCCCTTTTTTCAGGACACAGTGTATATATCCCTCTCTCTCTCTCTCTCTCTCTCTCTCTCTCTCTCTCTCTCTCTCTCTCTCTCTCTCTCTCTCTCTCTCTCTCTCTCTCTCTCTCTCTCTCTCTCTCTCTCTCTCTCTCTCTCTCTCTCTCTCTCTCTCTCTCTCTCTCTCTCTCTCTCTCTCTCTCTGCCTCTTTGTCTCCATCTCTTCCGCGGAAATTAAGTTTGCCATTGAGACAAGACTAATGTTCTCGGCCTGTGTGAATATGCGCTATATGAGTGAGAGATAAAGTGTCGAAGGGACAGAGACTAACAGCCTCTCTCTCGGTCGCCACAACAGAAATGATTCGTTCAGTTTATCTTATCAATGCGATCATTTCTCTTTCCACTCTCGACGCTCAAGGTCACGCTTCTTTTATTAGAACAAACCACTCATTATTCACACTCACTTGCACACAAAGACATACACATACATACACACATATGCACACACATACATACACATATGCACGCACCCATATGCACACGCACACACAAGGGCACACACATAAGCACACATATGCACTCACACATATACACACAAATGCACACACACATATAAACACAAAGACATACACATACATACACACACATGCACTCACACATATACAGACAAAGAAATACGCATACATACACACATATGCACTCACACACATATGCACACACCTACATACAAACATATGCACACATCCATAATTATGCACACGCACACACAAAGGCACACACATGATATGCACTCACACATATATATACACACATATGCACAACACAAGCACACACAAAGACATAAACATTCACACCATCACACATACACACCCATATGTACACGCTCGCACGCACACACAAGGACACACACAGACACGCATACATAGGAACCCATGCACGCACACCTACATACATATACACACATGCACACACGATTGTTGTTATGGATGTGGATGTTCAGTGGTTAGCGTGTTGGACTGTCAACGGAGAGATCGGGTGTTCGAATCCCCTACAGGGCAGAACTGAGTTGTTTCCGAGGAGGGATTTTTACAGTCTCCCCGATATTGCTCTACCTCCGCCCCCTAGCGAATCGGATAGGACATTGCGAGGGAGAGGACTGACCACATGCCTTCATATGCCGGGACCAAGAAAATTAAGTTGTAAATACATCACATCCTCGGCTGCCTCTCAGGCTATAATGTAAGGGACTATTCTTCTCTTAGGTGTTGCTGTCTAACGACACTTTCATAACAAGATGATTAGCGACGCCCTCCTCCTCTCTCCAGGCTTGGGACTGGCACTGCCATAGGTGGGGTAGTGGTTGAACACTTCTCTCTTCTCCATACATGTATGTGCGTATAGTCTATATATTTTGGTATATATGCGTGTATGTATATACATATACATATATATATATATGTATATGTATATATATAGTCTATATATTTTGGTATAGGCCTATATGCGTGTATGTATATATATATACACATATATATGTATATATATATATACTATATATATATACATGTGTGTGCATGCATGTGTCTTTGTGTCTTCGTATGCGTATGTATCCTGTCTGATATAGAACTATATATAGTTACTTGATAAATCGAATTCTGATAGGAGAGTTTCTATATAAAAACTGGCGGCAGTTTCCGCTGTTCGTACAAAACACAATTAGAGAAATTACTGAAATACACGATTTATTCGATTAGCTCGAAACTCGATAGAAAGCGGAGAAAAAGGTCTGTTGGAGTCGCTGACAACATTCGGTTAGGGTCGAATTTTTAACTTGTTTTTCAATCAACCGGCTTTGGGTTTAGTTTACGGGGGTTAGACCTGATCTATGTCGCTTTGGTAGTTAGAACTATATTGTCTCGAGAATGCTATAGATATAATTATCTCTTTTGATGTAGGCCTATATGTGTATTATTCCTACCCTAATCCATCTAATTAACCCTCCGCCTTCTAAGCCTTCTCGTCCTTAACGAAACTGGCTGTGTACCAGCTGCACTGCATCTTTACTCTGGTCTCTCTGGCAACCGGACTCAGATATACACTTAATATCTCTGTCTCTGTCTGTCTGTCTCTCCTCTCTCTCAGTCTCTCGCTCTCTCCATCCACCCCAGTCGTCTGGATGTGTGCCTGTCTGACCGATTTGGATCTTGACCTGGAAACCGAATTCTACCCCCTCCCCTACCCATGGATTTTGTTTTGATACGGGCCTGTGAATAAGATGGTTCCCGATACTTCGCGTTTCTCGGCGCAGTAGAAATCTCGAAATTACGATTACGTTCTCTCTGGACAACCCCTCGGACTCGACGCAGCGCTCCTGAATATGCTTGTTCCCTGCGCGTAGCTTTAGGAATGTGGTGTTTACGATTACGATGTAGGAATCTTTGTCCTTGTCCAGCCTAACGATGTCAACCCTGATGAGTCTTTTTGTTTGTTAACGCCTTCCGAGTCTGATTTCATTTGTATCTGACAATCGCACAAGCAATCCATTCACTGTGTCTCTATCTATGTATTCTGTATGTTCCAGTGTCTTTAATCAGTTCTAGTTACCCAGCAGTAAACGCAACGTATGGATGGTCAGCTGGTCAACTGGTCAACTAGTCATTGCCATGCCGGACACTTTCGATCTAGGATGCCATCTGTTCTCTTGTCCACTCTGATGAAAGACCTCATTTCTTAGTCCTGTGAATAAGTAAAGATCTGCCTTCACTCTTTGGGTTCATATTCTGTCGTGTATGCGTTCCAAACTCAGCGTAATTATAAGTTTGACGTTTTATCAATGATTTACCACATCCATGTGCGAAAAGAACCTCACTCAACGTAGACTCGAAGTTTCGATAAGCGCGTTAAAGATTTGAAGTCTTTCCTGATTTCTAAAACGGTTTGTAAAGATTCGTAAAGGGCAGAAGAAATTGTCCTTGGCAGCAGACGTAGCAGAAGTATACCTCTCCAGTGGGAAGCCGTTCCAAATGGTCTGGTCCGCGACAGAGACAGCCCGGTATTGAACGCTACAATTGAGTCTGTCCGTGCTTTGAAAGAAACATCGAGACAACGGCTGAAGCGCAGACGAGACAGCTGCAATCGAATGACAATGGGTCATGAGCTATTCCTTAGGAAAGCGAATTGCCAATTTCCAATGACGCTCCGGGATTCCTGTCGAGTTATAAGAGAAACACAGTTCTAAGACAAACTTGTCACGCATCCGCTGTGTATAGTATTATGTGCTCGAGTACATATATAATATACATTAAATATATATACACCTATATATACATATTATATATATAGTATTACCTTATATATATACATATATAGAAGTAGCATGCTACATACTGCTTGCACCATAGATACTACATAAAACGTTATACATAGATAAGTAGCTTATGCAATCTGCTTGTACATAAGATGCTGTATAAAAAGTTATATATCTATATGTACAATTATATATATTCAAGTATTTATATACTGCTTCGCGTAGGACTTTAAATCATTCGATTTCATTGTCGGTTTCTGATTCCGATACAAAATATTTCGTCGTATGCAGAATTCCCATTTCTCTGATAATTATCTTGTCGTCCACAGCTGCTGCTGCACGCATCTCCCGCTTTCAGAAGCACTCCAGATGAACCCATCTCCATACTCGCACCAACGAAGCCATAGACCTGAAAAGGAATCCATAAAGCAATATGGAATATCTTTTAGTAGTGTAGCAGTAGGCTAGTAGCAGCAGCAGCAGCAGTAACAGTAGCAGTAGTAGCAGTAGTATTGATTTTATAATAAAATATTAATATTATTATGTTAATTATCATATTATTATTGCAATTATTACTATTTGCATAGTTATGTATTATGTATATGGCCATTTATATAGCGTCTTATAAGAAACTCATTTGTATAGTAGTAGTTGTTATTGTAGCAGTACTTATAGTAGTAGTAGTAGTAGCAGTATGCAATTATTATTATGTTTTATTGCCCCGATGTACATATGATCCCTCAGGGACTTAGACATTAATTAAGAATTATTATTATTCTTAGTATTATTTAATTAATGGTCTTATAACGTGAGCGATTTCTGTAAATATTGATCTAAGACGCGAGGAAAACGTCGTTCACCTAAACGGAGCCTTGTCAGCATCCTCAAACTCGCAGTCGTTAGGTCACTGTCTATGAGTAATACCGATAGACGACTCTGTCACAAAGAAGATAAGAGATCTTAACAAGTGAAATGCAGTGTCTTGGTGACGTTCGAAGCTCTTTGTCACCATCTGGCTTTGTTGCTGAGAGGTGAAAGTGATGCTTCAGATGTCTTCAACAAGTCGCTGCCCTCCCCTAAAAAATGGCTTCATTTCTGCCATTTTCACTGTTTTTCAATCTCGTTGGTTTTCTGGCTTTATGTCGGTCTGGCTCTCTGTATGTCTATCTGTGCGTCTGTCTGTGTGTGAGTCCGTCTTTGTGGCTGTCTGTATATTATCTGTTTGTGTCTGTGTGTCTGCGTCTGAGTGTTTGTCTGTTTGTCTTTTTATCATTCTGTCTGTCTCCTTGTGTGCCTGTTTAACTGTCTGTCTGTCTGTGTCTGTGTGTCTGTCTGTATATCTGTCTGTGTGTCTGTCTGTATATCTGTCTGTATATCTTTCGGTGTGTCTGCCTGTGTGTCTGCCTGTGTGTCTGTCTGTTTGTCTGTGTGTCTGCCTGTGTGTATGTCTGTGTATCTTTTGTTTGTGTGTCTGTCGGTCTAGGTGTCTATCTAGCTACATCTCTGTCTCATTTTTACTTTATTTCTCTCTTTTATTTCGTTTATTTTCTTTATCTTTATTTCTCGTTTCTTCTGGGTTCACCGTTTATCAATCTCAGGAATTCTTCTGTCTGTCTGCCTGTCTGTCTGTCTCATTTATTCTGGTTTTCATATTATGTTTTCTTCCGCTTTGCGTTAATTTCTTCCTCTTTTGTTTCTTCCCTATTATCTTTATTGTTCTTTTATTTCAATGTTTTCGCTGATTTTCTACTTCAATCCAATCCAACCCTATACAGGCTAATCTAATCACCACACAGTAGCCGTAATCTAATCCAATATGTCCACTTCTGTAGCGCCGTGATGCACAAAGTACCACTCGATAGTGCTTCTAAGCAGTATCGAGTGTACTTGGGCTTAAGGACACTTTTTCATATCGAAGATGATTAGTGTCGGAGGCAGAGTACAACCTCGTACTCCACGTTTATATTGCGACCGAGCCACCCGCAGTAAAGATCCGAGAAATTAATCTCTGATAAACCGATCGACCGGGAATCGAACCCGGGGCGCCGACGTGACGAGCAGGCTACCAACCCACTCGGCCACTCAGGATCTCTTCTAAGCAGTATCGGATTCCTTTTAAGATAAATAGTCGACATGCAACAGAGTTTATTGCTCAGTTACAAAGGTTTTATTGGATCGTCAATGCCTCAGCCTATCGATCGTCCCATTAAAACTAACAGAGACGCACAATAAATATTTTATTGCTATAAATACATTTGACCCTTACTGACTTTGCAAACAGACCCGAGTTACAGTGCGACTATACTTATACTCTTATTATTATATACAATGAAATACAATGAAATACATAATATACATACATGCATTGATAAATGTATATTCGTTGATATATAGATATATATAATTATATATCTATATATTTATATGTTGATTTGTATACATTGATATTTATTTATGTATATATATGTATGTATGTACGATTGGCAGTCTATATTAGGCCTATATTCCTATCAGTGGCATGTTACACTTCATGCATGAATGACTTCATCTGCACAAACACATCAATTTTATACATATAAATAATACTTTTATATATATATCAGTGTACATAAATCAATATATAAAGATCTATATAACAATATATCAAGGTCTATGTATTTATCCATGCATATTATATAAATATATACGTGTACATAGTGAAAAATATATGTTGAATACATATACCGGAGGCAGAGCAGTATAAATCGGAAAGTAGTGCGGCTAGTGCATGTATCTTAGAGCCAAACTCGAAAGATGTTGAGGATCTGTGATTCATTTTCTGTTGTGTAGTGTCTATCGCTTGTTTTAGTGTTTGACATAGTGTTCTTTGCCGCAGGGTGTTTCGTGTTATTTGCTTCGTTAGAGAAACATCATTGATCGGCATTTATTAAGTGGCACTATCTCATGACCATGCATCAATGGATGGTGCTGAGCAATTGTGATTGAAGGACTCACTCAAGGTCACTACACAGTAACCGTCTCATGGGAGAAAGCTGCAACCCGGTAGTGTCCGTATTCAAGGCCAGCCTTCTAACAATGGGACGTTAACGATCCGAGAATTCACGTCCAGTAGTTTTCTATGCATATTAGTGTCCACTTCCAATGGTTATTTCTTCTCCGAGTGACCTTGTAAATCTGTGGTTTGTTTGCTGAGCGCGTCCACCGTCAATGAGACACGCAGTGGAATGGGCCGTAAAAGATAATTCCGAGCTGGTCATGGTTTCCGCAAATGGTCGCTCGGTCATCATCAAGGCTCAATCTCGCTGTCAGAAGCAATGGCTCGTGAAATCGGAAACCTGGCAACGAATGGCGGAATTTCTTTCCCGAGTCTTTCGGGCTGTTGAACATCTATTTCCGCATACAATTCGATCCATGGTCGTACTCTGATAGACGTCATAGCATTTGATGCACCCGACATCAGAGAAAAAATTGCCATCATATAACAATTTAACGACGGGATTCTACTAAAAGTGACAGGGAAACCAATGCAGATCGTCGCTAAAGTGTTTACAGTGCATACACTGAAGAAAACTTTGGCCAAATTGTCATCTGATAAATAACCAATTGACTTTACTCAGAACATTGCGTTCATGTATATAGCAGTGAATACATTGACGACCATTAAGCCGAATTATCGTTATGACGATATCCGACATTGCTCTGAACATTGCATTAATACATTGACGAAAGTGCTATCAATACAGACTGATCTTTTGGATATTGACCGGATTACGGCTTGGTTTTGATTTGCCATCGGTTGATGCCTTGTGCATTAGACACTGGCGCAATAGAAGTTACTAATTGCACTGACAAGTACTGTTATGCGACATTACTTAGAACAGTGCATCCAAATTCAATCGGCCAAAATTGCTGTCGGCTCAAAGGACGAGAACGTGAAAGGACTCTGGGCAATTAGCTAAGGAGTAAGACATCGACATTCAGGCCCGCCGAGAGGGGGGGCAAAAGCCCAGGGACCGGCGACTTTTAGGGGCCCGGGCTGGGTCCAGCAATCAACTTATGAAAAATATTATAATCAGTTATACAAAGTTTATGATTTATGCCTTTTAAAATATAATATTACGGACACTTAACTACAATAGTTGCATATATAAATACAATTTGGTAGGGTTGTACCCGCACTAATATAATTTCAGTTTGTTTTTTAAACAATTTCTCATAAAGTCTAAGGATAGTTAGGGGCCCGTGACTGCTCTGCCTAGGGGCCCGGAATTTCTTTCTGCAGCCCTGTCGACATTACAGAGAACACTGTGTGTTGCAAGCAGCACTACATGATGCACTCTTCAGTATTAAAACTATTATGGTGTTCCATCACCAGATATTTTTGAATTAGTAGTGGTAGTTGGTTGTGATAGTGGTAGTCGTAGTAATAGTGGTAGTAGCAGTAGCAGTATGGAAGGAGTAGTCGTAGTAGTAGCAGCAGCAGTAATAGTAGTAGTAGTAGTAGTGGTAGTGCTATGTTATAAGTAAATGCAGCAGAATTCGTGATGATGATGCTTGACGACGATGATAGAAAAATTTCATGACGACTATCGCGATGATGATGATAATGATGATGATGATGATGATGATGCTGATGACAATGACGATAATAATGATGGATATGGTGACAATTACGTTGACAATAATGGCGATGGTTACGATGAAGATGATAATGATGATGCTAAAAATGACGATGGCGATGACGAACCCGGAAGTGAAGAGCCAAGGCGTAGCGAATCGACAACAACCAAGATAGAAGTCGAGCGATCCGTGGGTTGGAGAAAAATGCGGCACTGAAAGGGGGGGGTGGAGACTCTAATCGTAATAGCAATTGCAAATGTATATAGAGCCACTTGAAGAGAGACTCATCAGTGATTGTGCAGTTGAACGTTTTCCATCGTGCTTTCCTAATCCGCCTGGTAAACGATCGACCACCTGTCATACGGTGACTGAAAAATAGTATCATAAACGTCAGATAATGGTGGGCAAACGACGAGGGCCACTTGGCCAGACGTTGTGCCGAAGAGATATTTAACTTTCCGTGCCAGGTCGGCTCGACCTTGGACGAGGAGCATCCTTTGCCTTGGCAGCCGTCATCAGCCGCTGTACCCGCATCTTGTTAGGATGAAAGGACCAGCGATCATCTTATGTAAACGGAGGCGAGAGATAAGCGAGCAGCAACCTGCGTCTTCTTCGCCGTTTACATTAATCGCGGCGTAATTCCATCGGCGTCACTTGAGGGAAGAATCATCGTCTGGGTTTTTCCGAAGGGGAAATCCTACCAACACATCGTAATCGTAATCGTAAACTCGAGATTATTATTATATAGAGCACTCAAAGAAGGGAGAGACCGCTGGAACTATAGATTATTCATAGGCGCTCAGTCAAAACAAACTTGATAGGCAGGTAGGGTAAAAATTCTGTTAAAAGACAAAATCCAAACGCTTAGGCAGGCCGCGAAGGTGGATGGCATTTAGAATTGAAGCGGCAAGGGAGGTGAAGAGAAGTGGACGAATCAGGATAAGAATAATACAACTGTCTTTGTTGATTATTGCCTTCCTTTCAAAGTCCAGAAGTGCACAGACGACCATACGACAGAACATCGATGGCGCTATGCAGTTGTGAGTGAAGGACTTGCTCAATGTCCCAACACAGTAACTGCTTCGGGTGAGTCTCGAACCCGTACTCTCAAGGCCGACCGCTCTAGCCATTCGGTGCTACACTAATATTATTGTAATCGTAATCTTTAGATTTCAACAGCTTATTCACATCCTAGAAATTGCATCATTCACAGAAGGTTGACTCCTGCATTAGACACCGGTGCCATAGCAGTTACGAATAAATTGTACTGCGTCCTACATATATAAAGAGATTCTCGCACTCATTCTACTTCCTTCTATACACAACTGAAGACTTTTCTCTATGATCGGGAGCGCCTCTGAGTAGAACCCTTGAAGAGGCGCTATATAAATTGATTGATTGATTGATTGATAAATAGAACTGTTTTTGTGAACGGACTTTTCCTCTGTTGACGAATTTAGACTTTGTACCGATTTATTTACTATCACTATGTATAGTTTATTCACAGGTGTTTATGTAAGAATAGTTGTATGTTTATGAATGTAAGTATATCTATAATTATAGGTTAGATCTCACAGATAGCCGTGAAATGCAGCTCTTTTGTGGGGTACTCTAAAAGCGCTATGTTAAGTATCTTGATGTATATATACATACAGATATTTATAGATATATATATTTATATACATACATACACAATATATATATATATATATATATTCATACAATTATATTTGTGTGGGTCCATGTACTGTATATTTGTAGCCTAAGAATGTAGTGTGTAGGTATGTATGCATGAGTACATGTATGTATGTTTGTTTGTATGTATATATGTATGTATGTGTGCATGTAGGCTCCCTATAGACTATGTTGTATGGCTGCTGTCGCGAATAACAC
Source organism: Aporrectodea caliginosa (assembly GCA_020284085.1). Lineage (NCBI taxonomy): Eukaryota > Metazoa > Annelida > Clitellata > Crassiclitellata > Lumbricidae > Aporrectodea > Aporrectodea caliginosa. Next base: position 241,724 of record JACEVL010000639.1, read on the forward strand.
CAAAAACAAATTTTCCTTATTTAATTAGCATTCTAATAAATCCTTCAAAAGCTGGCGATTTTTTGCGTCCAAACTCCTGCGTCTATCTTGAGCCAAACGAAGAGATACTGTAGGCTAGATTTAATTTGGATTTTTTCAGCCTCTCTTGACAAGCGCATGTTTTTCTGTTGGCCACGATGCCTCGGTTTAAAATAGGTTGCTGTTAAAAAAACAGTGAACGTTAATGAATTTTCTGGAGAAGAGAGCATTTATGTGCTCTTGTGTGATTGATAATATATGATTGATTGATTGATTGATTGTGTGTAAGTGACAGTTTGCGAGCGTGTGTGTGTGAGAGTGTGCGTGTGTGCCTGTATGTGCGTGTGCGTCTTCGTGCGTGTGTGCGTGTGCGTGTATGTGTGTGTTTGTGGTGTGAGTATGTATATTAGTGTGTGTTTGTGTTTGTGTATGTGCGTGTGCGTGTTCGTGCGTGTGTGCGCGTGCGTGTATGTGTGTGTTTGTGGTGTGAGTATGTATATTAGTGTGTGTTTGTGTTTGTGTATGTGTGTGTGAGTGTGTGTGTGCGCGCGCGTGCCTTTGTGATTATCATTAAGCCTCCTGCATTCCTCGGGCATTAACCGACCTGATTTTGCACTGTAGGGACTGGTAGCTGCGGGCATTGCCTAGGGCTTCTGAACGATCGAATACCGAGCAACAGGTTAAGGAAGCGGCCATTGATCTACGGACTATTCGGAATCAGCACTCCGGACCCGATTGGAGGAGTCGGCGAGCTGACTGAACCACATCTCGGGACAGATACTTCGGTCCAACAGAAACCGAGATATTTCCAGCGTGTGACGTCAGTACCTCAGATACGCGCCGCTTGGGAAATGACTGGCGGGAAAAAATAGATACACAGGTTGAGTACAAGATTGATAACAGGTTGAAGATCGAATTAGGAACCGGCTCCGACAAAGAAGTACCGCAGTCATTCATTCATTTGTTTGTATAACGACTTTTAAGATAACTACTCGGAGGCGCTGTCAGGGACTTCCTTTGTGACCGTTCTTCCTTAAGTGTTGCTTAGAGAATAGATAAGGTAAAGGGCAAAGACGAAACGTTAACAGTGTTCAAAGTGCGTAAGTAACAACGTTCGTAGGCCTAGATAAAACAGGAACCGGAAACGGGATAGTAATTGGATGGTTGCCTAGGAATATTGGATAGGTTTCAGCTTTTTCTTGATCAGATAAGAGCAATTTTATGCATTTTTCAGACTATTTAGTCAAGTTTGAGGGACCTTTTAGAAATTGTAACATAACGCAAGTTGAACCGCTAACGAGCTTACATTAATTAGCCTATATAAACTAGCCTGTAAGAATGTGATCATTCTTCTAAAAGGTACGATATGAATTTGATCTTTCTTAGACGAATGTAGCATTTGAATTTCATCATTCTTGGGAAAAGGTTTCGCATGAGAATAAGCACTCTTTAAGAATGGTAGAACGCATAGTTTAGCATTCTTGTGAAAAATAGCAGGATAAAAATGTTGAAGTATTCCTCAAAAGAAGTTATATCTCTATTTATCTTGCAGGTCAAACGACGCATCAGGCAAGAACTGCCAACTCAACATTAACGAAAGTTACGCAAGACTAATCACGTTATAAAACTTCAACAAATCCACGAAAGATGAAACACACAGCACATCGTTTTACTGTCAACACAATGCTTCCTATCTCAGACTATTTGCGTCTTTAGAAACCCGATGGAACTGTAAACTTCGCGGACTGTCAAGCGTTCCATTACTTTTCCGATTCGATTTGTCGTAACTTCAATTCGCCTGCCAGCATCGTATCAACAATATCAAACGGTTACCTATTAACATACAACAGAGAACGATATTCTGACTTCCATATTACGAATGTATTTAATTCAAACGAATGACAAGGTAAAGACAACAAGTTTAGTCGACAGATTTGATGGAATACCAGCTTAGCGCATCAACAGAGGAACTCAAATAATAGTCAGTTGAAATCGAACTAAAACCAGTTAAACCCACCTGCAACCAGTTGAAATCGGACCTCAACCAGTTCAACCAGCCTGCAGCCATTTCAAATCGGACCTTAGCTAGTTCAAACCGCTTCGTAACGAGTTAAACCGAAAAACAAGGCTCCGTTTCAGGAGAATATCCTTTAGAGCCAGAGGCGATGGGAAGCCAGGGCAATGCATCGACAGACGACCTTCCCTTTCTGGAGTGCATCGAAATGGAGAACGACACAGACATCGAAACCATCGCCAACTTCGCCAAGTTCGCGATTGCCGTCGACATCTTCCTCGTCGGTCCGCTCTGCATCGCTGGACTGGTCGGCAACATCCTGTCGATAATCGTCCTTCGAATGGACAAGGTCAACACGAACCTCTCCTTCCTTCTCCAGGCGCTGGCCGTCGCCGACAACGCCTACCTCATCTGCTGTCTCCTCTTCCAGACGATCCGCACCGTCCAGCTCTGCACGAACATCCTGACCGATTCCCTCCGCGAAGCCTACACCTACACCGAGCCCTACGTCTGGCCGTTGGCGTCGGTCGCCCAGACGGCGGCGGTCTGGCTCGTCGTGGTCGTCACCCTCGATCGCTACTTCGCCATCTGTTGTCCCATGCACCAGAGACCCACCGTCTGTCACATGCGGTCACCAGCACGCGTCCGTATCGTCGTCGTGGCGGTGTTTGTCACGGCGTTTGCCTACAACATTCCCGGATTCTTCGAACTCCATGTCTTTCCCGCTGTGGACCCCTGCGACGATAACAGAACGGTCCTCGTGTCCGCCAAGACTCCACTTCGCCAGAGCTCCATCTACTACATCGTCTACAAAACAGCCGCGTTCTTCATCTTCCGGTTGGGACTTCCGCTAGGGACCGTGTCCTTCCTCAACGCTCGACTGATCCTGACGATGCGCTGTGTCCGTCAGAGCTGCGCCGACCTCACCAGACACGGTCAGCTTCGAGAGCGTGGATCCGTGACGTTCCTCCTCGTCTGCATGGTCAGCGTCTTCATCTTCTGCGAGCTGCCGGACTTCCTCCTGCGCGTCGTGCTGACGTTTCTCTACGCCACCGGTCAGCCGACGGAGTCGCTGACCATCCTCTACTGGACAACGATGACCAACTTCATGCTGACCGTTAATTCGTCCATCAACTGTATCGTTTACTGTCTGTCGGGGAGACAGTTCCGCCGGATGTTCCACCGCCAGATGTCTTGCTGCTTGGGCGGAGGCAGGAGAGGCGGAAGAGGAGACCCACGGTTCAGTGGATCGACGGCCGTCTTTGGGTCTTCGCTGAGTTCCTCGGCGAGATACCAGCGCAGCAGATCCGTTCCTTGCATTGCCGTTCTCAACGAAGACTTCAAGAAACAACGACAGGATAGAAAACGCGGGTCACACAGTTCCGGTTCCAACGGAACCTCGAGAAAATAACATTATTACAGAACAGTTCACTAGACTTGCAAAGAACAGACACCAGTGACCGTCGTAAGTTCACAGGAAGGATGCAACCGTATAAAGCAACATGTCTTTAAGCTTATACAAGACTTGGAACATTTCTCCAGTTAACAGAATATCTGCTTCCTTCGTCTTATCCGAAGCACACATCTCTTGGTTCTCTAGAGGAGAAGGCCAGAAAAGACCGTTCAAACGACTGCAGGAAAATGCTGCCCGAATTGTTTGGTTGCTGTTTAACGCGAAGCTGTGTCATAACAAAGATCATTAGCGTCACCCTCCTCCTACTTCCTGGTTTTGGACTGGCACCAGCAGAGTGTGGGAAGTGAAGAACTTCCTGAGCTATAATTCTTGCAGTCAACCGAGACTATGAAATTATTCGAACCTAAGACAGAACAGCTTCTGTCAAACAAACCGAACAAGTCCTCTCTGTAGAGCAAACCAGGTCGACCATCTCAACTAAACAATTTAACCCCAAAATCATATGATCGGATTTCCTCAAAAACTGTCTCACTGTGGCTGCATCATGGAAGGAAGAATGGAAGGCAATGCGTGGAAGGAGAGGAAGATCTCGATGGATGCTGCTGGCCTGGGTGATGACGGTGGATACAGGAAACTAAATGAAGAGGACCACCGTCAACAGAAGTTGCGCCTTTGGACGTCTGAACCTTCCCAAGAGCAGATAACTTTACGAAGACCTGAAGAAGACTGTGCCCTATGCTATTAGTAACTTCTGTCAGTTTAGTATGATATCGGAACAACTCAAGAAGAAACCATTGCCCTTGTCTTCGTTGGAAACTTCTGATCTACCTCCATGTCGGAAAACCTATCGGCGCCATTACATCGATGGGGATTCTACGATGAATAGAGACACTGCGTGGCTAAGGCGCTACAGAAATCACCCGTTACATTATTCTGCGTGTCTCGAACCTGCGACCGAACAGTTTCGATCAAAGAAACGGACTAGACTTTCCACCGTGTCAGTGAATAAGTAGTAAAACTATTGCGCTGCATAAACTTTGTATTACGTCATTCTATGCTGCACGAGGTATCACTATGCTTAGGATGGAAGCGAAGATATAGCAGCAGTATAGTCAAGCGAAACGAATTGAAAACAGTTAGCTCGTATTACATTATTTTACATTGTTTGGTCTCAAGGTTTCAAGGATCTCGGTTTTGGTTAAAAACGATCTTCGATTGATGTCATGTGCATTACTAAAAAGGCGCTATCGAAGTCAAAAAGATTAGATTAGATTTGCGGAAGAGAAAGGAGAGATGGACAGTTAAGCGACTGGAAAGCTGGAAAAGGAAAGGTGTCGGCTTTTAATAGCTGCGTTTGCGGTTTGAATCCAGTTACTTTGCGGGCTATTCGTTGTCGATCTGTTCAACCAGGGAGTGGCAATTTTCTGGTGTTTTGAAGACTGATGTATGTTGTTCCTGGTACAAGTCTTGCCTTCGGCCGCTACCTAGAAACAGAGTCTACTTCCCCCTTAAAAGTCTTCTCGGAGAATCTGTTTCAGAAGAGATTCTCCTCCGCCAAATCTGTTTTAGGATAAATTCATTCGCCATCTGAAGACTATAAATTCTAAATCAAAGTATCCGGAGATAAAGTATTTCATCCTCCTTTGAAATAATTATATTAGTTATATCTCTTTCCCTTGCAGACTTTAATCTTTGAGAAATACAGTCGCATTTGTTTGAATATTCATGATAATTTTTAGTATGTGGATTTTCTAACTATACTGTAAAACGAATTCAACTTTTTAATCAATATGTCACAATAATGACATGAAATTTGTGAGTGGAACTGAAAAGAAACGGGGAACTTTATTTTAGTTTAGACTCTGCATTTGGGAGATTTGATATCGTGGCACCGGCGTTCATTCACAGTTGCCGGTCCCTCCATCTGGAACTCTACCTCCTCGTGTTCGCAAATCTTCTACCTAGAGATTGTCTTTCGCACTAAACGGAAAACTTATCTATTCCATTTTAGTTATGCCTTTCAACATTTGCCCGGTTTCAATGTACTCTTCTAAACTTTGTACAGATGATGACATTATAAAATTGCAGTTGAATTGTATTGCAAATTAGAGTTGTATTATATTGTATACTACAGTTTTATTGTATTGTGCTCTAAATACTAGTCATGATTATTTTATTTTATTATAAATTAGTTGTATTATATCTTGTTCTTCACAATTATGAATGACTGTTGAACTGAGACTTTCTTTTGCTCTAACCTTAAAACTCTCCTCTTCTGGTCTGTGTGTGTGGCTCTCAATGTTTCTTGTTGCCCGGCGTCAATGTTCATTTGTGAACTTTGTAAGAGATATTATCCAATTTCATTTGCATTGTGTATTGTATTCCATTGTATTGTATTCCAATGTATTGTATTCCAATGTATTGTATTCCATTGTATTGCAAGACGTTGTAATTATATTACTTTTTATTGTATTGCATTAAATTGCATATGCATTGCATCGTTATGTTAAGGTTGCTTCCGTCTCTCAGTCCATAGATCTGTCTATGCCATGATTTCGCATTCGGAGACTTTAAAGAGTGTACAAAATGAAACCACACGTAACTGAAGTTATTCAGTTAAATTTCAGCAGGTACATAGTAAACTACGTATACGAATGTAAATGTTCGGGTTTTTTGTTGCGACATTAAAGCGCCAACTGAGTCCGTAATTCTTTATTTCCCGATGAATGAGCTGCACTGGCCTCCAGTCGAGGACAAGATTACTTTCAATATCCTCTTCATGGAAAGAACTTCTATAGTAACGCTGCTGTGTTAATAGACAACGTATAAGAGAACTGTGCGTTCCTATCTCCATCCATCCTATCCGATCAATCTGACCTGGTCCGGCGCTTAGAAACACGATGCTGGAACATCGTGCTTACTCATGCATTGGAACATTCTCCTAGAACAGTCCATCATTAAACTTACCAAGAATTTCGTCACAGAAGGAACATTTTGAGACGCACGTTTTTAAATATGTTAGATTGTCATGTTAGGTTCTATTGTTAAATTCTTAAAACCAAAAGGCGCTTTACAATATCCAGACATATCCAAACATACATACATACATACACACATACATACATACATACATACATACATACATACATACATACATACATACATACATACATACTACATGCATGCATATATACATACATACATACATACATACATACATACATACATACATACACACATACACACATACATACATACATACATACATACATACATACATACATACATACATACATACATACATACATGCATATAATGATCCAATAAATCTTTAAAGCGTGAAATGTAGAGAAGACACAAAAATCAACTTTTTTCCAAGATCAAGTTGTGTTCAAGTCGGTTTATCTTATAGTTGTTGAATCTATTGCTTCAATCCAGAATAGAAGTTAATGCCTACATAGGAGTCATCTGACATCTGCACTCGTTACTTATATCTCAACGCATCGAGTATAAGATTCTAGCTCTCATGAGAACTTGCCTAGTGCGAACTGTCCCATCCACATCTCAGATCCTTGAGTATCTCTGTCTCCTCTATTCCTGGTCGCAGGTCCCTTCGATCGGCTGCACATGGTATCCTTGTCGTCCCTCCAGTGTGATTCTCCTTACAGATTTTATTTTAGTTATAGTCACAGTTATAGTTAATGGTTTTTATTTTAGTTATAGTTATAGTTATAGTTAGTATTATTTTTTAGTTATAGTTATAGTTAATGGATTTTTATTTTAGTTAATTTTAGTTACTACTTAGTTACAATAATTAAGGCTATAAGCAAAAGTGTACATATTAACACGCTGTTTCACTATTTGCTCAGAGCTTTGAAAGCCTTTGAAGCATGGGTGCATTCAGCTTTACGAATACACGAGTTTCAATAGTAACTGAAAAATGGCATAATAAAAATATCGCATTTTTCGTTCTCATTTATGTCGAATCGTCCATATTGCACTTCCTATTTTTATTTTTGTATTATCGAAAATAAAGATGAATTTTCGTTATTGTTATTTTCGTTATAGTTATAGTTATAGTTAACGATATTTTTTAGTTAGGCTATAGTTATAGTTATCGTTAACGAAATCATTTATTTTCGTTAACGAACATTTTCGTTATCGTTATCGTTAACGAGAATCACACTGCGTCCCTCGAGATAGGTCGTCCACTAAACCAGCACAGAAGATTTGCCGTTGTTGGTCCAGTAAACAAAAATAATCTTCCGTTTAAAATCAGAAGTGAGCTAGTTAATCTGGCACCCTCCCTGATCCTTCAAGTGCTTTGAGGTCTGTATTGTTTGATCGTGCTAATCAGTCTGTCACCTTTCTTGTTCTGTAAGTGCTTTGAAGTCTGTTTTCTTTGATCGTGGGACCTTCCTGCTTGAGAGGAAGCGCTGCAGAGGAGTTTTTCCTGAAGTTCCGTTTCGCAAGTTTTCACTTGTGTATATTTTTACTTATGTAAATGTAATTAACTCCAAGTAACTCCATCGCACCAATGGTTAAAGAGAATGGCGAACGAAAGTCGAACTGTGAGAAGGTCAATATCAGGAAGATATCAGTGTCAGGATTGTTATCAGTGTCACTGCTTTGTATCAGTCCGCTATGAATAGATGATGGATTAAGAAATCCTGTTTATTAAAAGAATTGTACTCATCTTTAATGGCTAACATGGGGTAAGTGATTATATAGTTATACACATAGGTATGCAAGTTGTATCTTGAATGTGAAGAAAAATAAGAAGAAGAATGCCAACAAGATGCAGAGGCAGAAGAAGAAGGGAAAAAGAAGAAGAGGAAGAAGAGGAGGAAGAAGGAAAAGAAGAAGAGGAAAAGGAAGGAGAAAAAGAAGAAGAAGAGGAAAAGGAAGAGGAGGAAGAGAAGGACGACGAAGAGGAACAGGAACAGGAAGAGGAGAAAGAGGAAGATGGATCGGGAGAAGGAGAAGTAAAAGGAGAGGGAGAAAGAGAAGCACATGTAGACGAAGAGGAAGACTTCGAAGAAGCAGTAGAGTAAGATGGGGTTTAGAAGTAGACGTATTCACGCAGATGAGGTAGTAGTAATAATATTCAGTGATTGACGACATTTTGTGGTCACAGACTTTCATCATCTCAGACAAATTCTATGAATTGTAAATATCGAGAAATTGCACGATTGGTTGGTTGGTTCCCCCCATAACGACGCGCCTCTGGTAGGGATCGAGAAGGGGCGCTATATAAATTCTGATTGATTGATTGATTGATTGAACGACGATGTATCATGGCAAGACGATTAACGTCGCCCTCCACCTTTACCCAGGTTATACCTGTACATGCAAACACTGCAAGATTAAACGCCCTTTGACAAATATATAGCAGCGGATCAGTATATTTTAAAGGTGTCTAAGTTCACGTCAACTCGCAGACGAGAATTCAGTAATAATAATCGACTTATATTAGGCCTATATCACCGTCGGGGCCATTGACTTTCAGTCTATTTGGAAAATCTCATGAATTTTAAACAGCGAACCATTAGACAATAATTGTAGTAGTAGCAATCAATTGTTTAATGACAACATATAGCTACAAAGGCCGTTGACGTCTTTAAAGTTCATTGATGTAGTTCTGTTCATTTTCATATAAATTTTCGTCCATCAGTTTCGTTTGCTATCATCATGGTTGTTTCCCATTTCAGGTTAATTTGCGCAAAATTAAGAAGAGAAATTTGATTTAATAAACAACCACAGTATATTGGCGCGAAAAACCTAAACCATATCTCGCTCTTAACTGCAGCAAATTTAAGATTTTCGATTATTTCTTCGCATTTCGGGTTATTTATATGGACAAAAAATTATCTGATAAAAACGGATCTATTAACCTTTATTTGACCAACGTTCCATTTTTGGAACATAATTTGTAATGTTAAAAAAAATAATTCTGCCTTGGTAAATTTATTATATTTGCACATCAAATGAAAGATCTAAGAATGGAGAATGTAAAACAGTGGTAATTTTCTGATTGCCTTTTTTTATTTTTGTGCTACAGGCGCGTAATTTTGACGAATTTTGTGATTTTTGAACAAAATCTTTTAGGAAGTTGAAATAAATATTTGTGTCATAATTTTACAGGTGAGACACGTTCTATTTTGTTGACTGATATCTAAAGTCAGTGATAAAAATCAAAATTACTGAAAAAGAAGCAAAACTCTAGAAGAAAAATCCGAGTTTTGACGCATGTTCCATTTTTGGAACGTTGGGTCACTCTCATTAGTATAATTCCAACATCAGGCGATTGTGTTCCTTTATCATAATTTGTCAGTATATTGGATACTGGATTGTTGCATGTGTCATTAATTTGTTTTTAATATTATGTTTCATTTAATTTATTTTTAACCAGGGGCGTAGCCAGGAAAAAATTTCGGGGGGGTAAGTTTTCTGGGGTTTCCATTGGAAATGGTCGAAAAAGTTCAGTTTTTTGTATTTCGCATATAATTGCATAGAAAAAATGTCGGCAATTTATTTACGGTGACCCCACCCCGTAAAACCCCTTATATATGCCCATGTTTTAACACTGATTTTGTAATAATTAGTACATATTTATTTTAAATTGGAGTTTTAGAAAATAACGCAATAACTGCAACACAGTTGAGTACCTGATGCACTATAATAGCAACTGCAATGTCTAAATCCATGATAGGAGGATGTACTGCCATGCATGCAGCTGACAAGAGATCTCTCTATAATGGCAGAGTGTGCACTATATGATCAGTAATACAAATCTTTGCAATTTTGAATCATTCATTTCAAACTTAGCATTTATGAGTCGGTGGGTGCCTAACTATGGACATCATGGGTTAGAGATGTTTATAAGAGGAAAGCCAATCAGATTTAGTTATAAGATCTGGATGTCTTATTCATGAATAGGATGTTCATCCATATCAAGCAACAATTTATTGTGGCAGGAGTAGGCGACCCACATAAACCCCTTTTTGTGAGTGCGTTTTCATGAATTTTGCCTAACTCATCACAGGAAACCATATCGCATGCTATTATTTGCCAATCTTTTTACTAGTTACAGTCTTCTGTCTAAGCTGAGGTGTGGGGCAGCAGTCATTCAGAGGTGCTATTCCAGTTCGACCATTACGTCCGTGATGGTCGAACTAGAACAGAACCTCTGAATGACAAGAAAATGTTTGCAAAACAAGAAAGAATGCACATCTCATGCGAAAATTGTTGTTGTTAGGTAGTCAGATAACAATGTAGTAGCATGTTCCAGCAGTATCAATACTGTAAATCCTGTGAAAAGTGCTCAGGCACGTCAAAGGTTGCCATGACACATTGCGATGGGGTCGAGCAATACATTCCTCTCATTAGTCAGGCTCGTTGTTTTTTTCAATTTTTGAAGAAAAACACTACCAAAGAATGTGTCAGGTGCCTCAATAAACTTCAAGTGAACTGTTTTGAAAGTTTTCATACCTTTAAATAAACTGGTTTTCAATAAATTGTGCATAAGCCAATATTGTATCGTTTATTCACGTTGAACTGCCATTGTAAAAAAATGCTAGTGGGAATGACCCAACGTTCCATTTTTGGAACATCCCAAAAATGACCTTAAATGTGAAATATAACTAAAAGATTGTCATTTCTGTTTTAATACCATCAACATACAACACATATATAAGGGCCATCTCAAAATTCCACCTAAAAGGCATAGTGGGTAAATAAAGGTTAAATCCATACAGTTTCCAACAACAGTACTGGTTTTCCGCTTAGAAAGCCAAAGCAAACTCAGGCTCATATTGGACAAATAAGTGCAGTTTCACAAATATATGGCAGTGGATGGATCCGTTATAAAGGTGTCGAAGACGACGTCGACGAGTTACTTTTATTAAACTAACTTTTACCGTACACAAGGTATTATTGATATTATTCGATATTTAACGACATCCTGTGGCTTCCTGGGCTGTTGACGTCGCCCTCCTCTTTCATCCAGGCGGGTCTGGCACTACCCGAAGAGGGAACTGGCAGAGTTTGATCAGCAACTACTAGTAGTATTCAAACCTTTGCGACATCTTGTGACCGTAAGGGCCGTTGACTGAATAGTGGTAGCAGTTTCAGTTTAACGACACTGTGTGATCACAAAATTAATTAATGTCGCCCTCCTCCTTCATCCAGGCTGGTGACTGGCACTTTCTGACACTAGTGGCACGGAGTGCAGTGATGGTCAGGCAAATTTCATGAAATTCAAACAGACAGCTCCAATCTTGGTATAAAGAAACTGTCCGTGATTTCAAAGTCCATTCTTCTCAGTCTTTGTTGACATTCGCAGGCTTTCCAGGTCGTAAAATTCATCGGACATTCCATGTCCCTACATGAAGTATCTCTTTGCAAAGGTATCGCTGGTTTACGACCGAGGAGGTCTTGTTCCCTCCCCTGCCGAACGCAACCCTTCTTCTTCAGTTACCTCATCATTTGTATAATGCGGATCTATAGAGAGGTGGTCTTCCCTAGACACAAATATTTGTTGGTTAGTTACTGTCTAACGACACTGTTTCGTAACAATGATGATTAACGTCGCCCTCAACCATTCTCTACCCTTGGGACTGGCACTGCTACACACTATTGATTGGCTGATTGATTGAATTGACTAATTGAAGCTATTTATTCAATCACCACACAAAACACGGAAATCAAATTACGAAAGTTCTGTCTATTACATTTCAAAATGCTGTCGTCAAAAGGACAATTCAAAATGGTCAACAGTCACGCTACAGCCTGGATTACCCTCTCACAAAAACAGTTTACAGACGGACAGTTTATCACAGCATCACATACAACTTCATGATCATTTCAAAAATCATTTCAAGTCATATTATGCAAAGAATCTAAACAGTGCAGTGCAAAGAGAAGAGTAACGAACCACCACCACCACCACCACCACCACCACCACCACCACCACCACCACCACCACCACCACCACCACCACCACCACCACCACCACCACCACAACCACCACCACCACCACCACCTCCACAACCAACACCACCAACACCACCAACACCCACCACCACCACAACCACCACAACCAACACCACCACCAACACCACCACCACCACCACCACCACCACCACCACCACCACCACCACCACAACCAACACCACCAACACCACCACCAACACCACCACCACCAACACCACCACCACCAACACCACCAACACCACCACCACCACCAACACCACCACCACCACCACCACCATCATCATCATCATCATCATCATCATCATCATCATCATCCTGTCATCTGGTGGTGATGTGTACAAATGATCTCCATTGTCCTCGGTACTTTGTCAAACCCATTGCTCTCGTAGTCCAAGTGATGTTATGTCCTCATTTATATTATCTATCCAGCGTAGTCTTGGTCTACCTTTGTTTCTCTTTCCTTCGAAACCTGTGGGATTCGATCAACTGTCATTCTCTCTACATGCCCAAACCGTCGGAGTCTCCGTTGAACGACTTTGCCTAACAGAGTTCTTTCAACGGCCAATGGTTATACAAACAATTAAATCTGTGAGGACTGGTGGTAGCGTTTATTGCAAAGCATCGGGCCGAAGAATTTTACTGAAAATTGCTTGACATTCGTACAAGTTAGAAGTCTTTCATTGTATTGTATTGTATCTATCAATTTGTATAGCGCCTCTCACAGTGCACACCAATCAGAGGCGCTCCCAGGTCGAAAGACCCAGAGAAAAGAAAGAAGTCTTGAGACAACGAAAAGAGGCACTTGGCCCACCAGTTAATAAACAAGAACGAGTGAAAGGAGGAAGCTGGTTCCATAGTGCAGGGCCAATAAAGGCAAAGGCTCGCGTTTAGCCATAGAAGTTCTCGCTCGCAGGACAAAGAGATCATGCCGGTTTAATGAGCGTAGCGGGCGAAGAGAAGTAGCCGAGGCCGGCAGCCGGATAAGGTCACACAGATACTTGGGAGCTTGGCCAGTACACGACCGGTAGATTAAAGAAAGTATCTTGAGCTGAGCACGAGCAATAAGAGGGAGCCAATGAAGGTGGTCAAACATGAAAGCAGATATGTGGGATGAGCGAGGAAGTCGAGCTATTAGTCTGGCCGCAGAATTTAGAACAGACTGAAGAGGAGAGATACGAACCTTCGGGAGACCAAACAAGAGAGAATTACAGTAATCAATCCGAGAGCAGACGAAGGCATGGACAATAGAGGTAAAGACAGAGGAGGAGACACAGCGTCGAATTGCTCTAAGTCGCCTCAGATGGAAGTAAGAAGAACGTGTAAGATTAGCAATATGTTCAGAAAGTAAGGGTGCTGTCCATGTACTGACACAATTAGCCGCTAGTTTTACAATTACATATAGAGCGAAAGAATGCGTTTTAATGGTGTCTAAATACAAAATCAAAACGCAGATAGGTAGGACTGTAAACAGTGTAACGACATCGTGTGTCCCCAAGACCGTAGACATCGATCTTACATGTATAAGACCCCTTAAACTTAAGCATTAACGTTAAACTATGGAATAATAGTACAATGTTTAGTGTCCCTTTGCTCGACACAGCATGCAGCATCAAAACCCCTCAGCAGAGGCAAGTGGGTGAATATGGTAAACTCAGGCAAGGACGAAGGTCCCAAGGAGGTCATTTCTCCGAAAGCATTTTATGGTCGACTCATAGAGGGACAGCTGATTGTGAGCACGTTAACCGATTAGTTAGAGCGCTCTCGTCAGACACCTTTAAAACATTTTAATCATTGCTATATAAGTGCAGGACGCGACTTACGAAATAATTTTACCTGGAATTTGAACTTTGTCACAAGATGTCGTTAAACCGTAGATAAATCCATCCGAATAAATAATTTCTCCATGGAAGAATATAATCACAGTGCAGCCGGATCTTGCCGAGGGATAGAGTGATAAATAAATGTATGGGAAACGCTCATTAAGAATTTTGCTTTTTCTAAGATCTTTTGTTTGTGAAAATGATGCGGAATGTGGTTTAAAATTTTATCAAATCACTAGCATTTTGTACCCGGCTTCGCCCGAGTTTTCCCCGGGCATAAATTTTAACGGCTGGAAATAAAGGCTACTTACTTACTTACTTACTATATTTGCTGACGGGCTTCATATATTTAACCCTCGGGCTACCAAGGGGGTGGTTGCCACCCCCATATTTTTTCATCTCAAACTTTTCCGTATGGAATAAAAATTTGACCTTTTAGGTAGGCGGGGGTTCATTTACACACGTTTTGAGGTAAAATGTGAGATGATATCTCACACCGTTCAAAAGTTATACCCAATATACCCGAGGCACCAGGGGGTGGATACCACCCCCTAGATTTTCGACTATATCTTATCCGTCATTTAATATTAAGAGACACAAATTATAGCATTCTATAGAGGGAATGTGGGGCTACATTTCGAATGGTCACTGAGTTGACCTGAGACAACCGGAAGTGCTCAAAATAAATAATAATACGCGTAATATGCGTGAAAAATGGCTGAATGGAAGCACTCCCCCTTAGTTTTTTGTCTGTAGCGTATTCATTTGTCTTCCTGGAAATCGGAATTTAAAGATACCATTCTTTAGTTGGAATGTAGGGCTTCATTTGCATACCTACATCTTTGTCTTTTGAATACCGGAAGTGATCAAAATAAATAATAATACGCGTAATCTGTGTGAAAATGGCTGAATACAGCATTACAACGTAAACCGATATATATGTATGGATATATATGTATGGATGTACATTTATACTATATAAACATGTGTAGGCAGAGCCGGATTAACCTATAAGGGAAATAAGCCATGGCTTAGGGCCCCACAACGTTTTGAGGGCCCCAACTGTCAGGAAATATAAAATCAGATGGTACAAAGGTCCTATTTGACACTTTTCTTCTGAAAAAAGATGGAAAAGCAAAAAAAGGTCATTAGAAATTTTTCAAAGTAATAAACAATGGTTTTTCTCCAAATCTGGAAACAATTTTTGCATGGCTTTCCGGTTAGGGCTCCCGGATGTTTTAATCCGGTCCTTGGCTTAGGGCCCCCGAAAGTCTTAATCCGGCCCTGTGTGTAGGGATGATTGTGTGTATCTATTATACATAGATTAGTTTCAAAACACACATAATCTTATATTTGTTTATCCGAAAAGTACAAAATGTACGCAATAATATAAAATATTGCTAATTAAAGGGTTCCGTTGTTAAAAGTGATGTAATTTCGAGGTGCAATCACATAATGTACAACTAAATATACCATTCTGTGCAGAAATGAATGCTGAATCCATTGCTATATTACAAGATATGATATGTGAAACCAAACACGAAATCCAGGGGGGTGGTAACCACCTTTTAATGGTAGTCCATGTCACAAAAAAAGCTTGGTAGCCCTAGGGTTAAAATGTCCATAATTATATTTGAATAGAAACGATATTTAGAGGTGAAAATAATTGCTTTGCCCGGGTTATCTCTAACTTACATAGGCGTATTATTTGTTCCAAGGGTTAAATATAATAGACGAAGCCCGGCCGTTCTTCTATTACCTCGTTGAACTCGGTCTCTTATTCTCGAGCTTTTAATATTCCATCAGCGCTCTAAATTTTTTAGGCGAAGTCCCAGTGCATATTTTAACTGGATTTTAACTGGATTTTAACTGGATTTTAACTTAGGATTTAACCCAGTAGTTTTAGGATTTGTCCCAATAGTTTGGGTGATTTGCTCCAGGTAATACTCTAGTTTCTAATAACATTGTAAGTCGTGTAGTCTTTGTCGTTGTCTTTGTCGTTGTCTTTGTCCCAGTCCCAGTAGTCCAAATCTGTTAAAATATATCACTTTTAATCATTAAAAGTGATATCACTTGTGTTCTGTTTCAAATTTTTTGGTGAAATTTGGCAATTGTATGTAGATATGAATTACCTTTAAGTCTGGGAAACTTTATTTAAAACTTCTTAATTTTGGCCGAAATACTAGCAATAAACCTTTGGGGTTACTGTTTTTTTTAGCCCACCCTGTATAGGAACGGTGAGAACTGTTCAAAAATAATTTCCTTCGACGTCAACAGCCTAAGACAGGTGTCTCAAAAAATGGTTTTTTGACACTTTTTGTTGGATTACATGTTTTTGGACCATAAAAGCAGTTGGTGGACTCATTAAAAGTGAATATAACTTTTGCTCTGTATTCAAAAATGTCGCTGTTTGGGTGAAATTTGGCAATTGTGCGTAGACATGAATTACCTTTGATATCTGCTTTGAAACTTGATTTAAAACTTCTTAATTTTGGCCGAAATATTAGCACTAAACCTTTTCGGTTACTCTTTTTGGCGCACCCTGTATAGGAACGGTGAGAACTGTTCAGAAATAATGTTCCTTCGCTGGTCAACAGACCCCTGGCCTAAGATGTCGTTTAACCTTGGATCCATTATCGTCCAAACATAACACATCAATCTCGGCGCTGAGCATTATGAGCAAAGGACTTGATCAATGTCCCTATGCAGTAACCGTTCAAGGAAGGAGGTTAGAACCCGTACTTCCGCATTACGAGCCAACCGTTTTAGCCATCACCGTACATACATTTATACAGAGTATTATAATAACATTCTTATTATAAACGATCTGCGTGTGAGATTGTCCGCTTGTGGAATAAAGCGTTCATGTAACCTCGGGCGCAGGGAATAGGGAAGCGAGCCAAACGTTTAAGCTATCAACGTCTCACCAATAGGCTGGATGGACGCAGAATTTAATTACGTCATTTATGGCTGCAAAGGCCTTATGATTGACGTCGACAGAACTTGTTTTGAACAGTTCTCACCGTTTTATTGGCTTACTTAAAGCTTATTGTTCTTCATACCCAAGTAGCTGATATGGGTTGGTTGGTTTCCCAGTTTAACGGCAGCTTATGACAACATTGGCCGTTGCCGCCGGCAAAGATTATTTTTGGCATATTACAGTTGATATGGGCTATCGCGTCCCACTCCTATATAGCTACAGTTAACAACGTTTTAACGGTGTCTAAAGAGAGCGCTCCAACCAATCGGGTTCTGTTTGTGAGGTGTAATAACGAGTCATATGGATGGATAAATCCAGAGTTTATAAACACCACATGACAACTAAGGCCGTTGACGTCGACATAAATTATTTTTGAAGCCCTTTTCGACGCCTGTATAACATCGGTTGACAACTGTATATGATTTGCCTGAAGACAGTGTTCAAACCGGATACCGTTTCTCACAAATTTTGGCCTTCACACAACATACAGGAAGATGAAGTACGTACTACCTTGGCGTCATATCATTTCACGGCTATGCTCCGCTAAGTTTGCATCAGAGAAGAAGAGGGTCTCGGGATTGCAATGACGTCAAGGTCTCGCCAGAATTGTGTTGTTGAAACTTGACCCAGCGGCCCCGCCAAAGAACAAGTCCTGGGATCGCGAAATTCGTCGAATTGACACAACGACAATAAAGATAATTATTACTGGTAAAGTTGGCCATGGTTCTGTAGGCTACAAATGCCACACTCCTGTAAAGAAACATCTGCGTTATTGCTGTATAGTCTGCAGTTGTCAATCTTTAAAGAGGCTTTGAAAGCATTCAACAGTAAAGGACCCGAACGTTGACACAGTCCCTCACGCTTACGATTTTCGATATCGCATAGACAACTCCTCTGATAGTTTCTGTAAAATGAAGTGGCGTTATATAAATTTATGATTACAATTAAAATCACACAGCCGCAATTAGGAAACTCTTCCGGCGATACAAGCAGTGTTTATATGTAATTGTCTGATCCATCAAATACAACATGGAAACAAAGTCTGATTGGCTTTCTGTGTCCGTGTTTATTAACAATAATCATACCAACTTATACACCTTTTTAAGGTTTGAAATTGTCCTATAAATATAAGCACAGAAAGGTTATATTATAATCATTGCTGTTTCCGTGGACGTCAAAGGCTTCACTGTTATTAAGTAAAAAGGAAAGTAAGTATATTCTTTATTCAACCAATTGCATATCCGCACTTTGGTGTACATACATTTATACAGAGTATAACATTCTTATTATAAACGATCTGCGTGAGAGATTGTCCGCTTGTGGAATAAAACGGTCATGTAATCTCGGGCGCAGGGTGTAGGGGAGCGGCTTTTAGGGGGGAGTAGCCCATGGAGAACATGCCCCGGGTTTCCTAGGACCGCAGAGAAGAGGCATGAGTCAGCAGTGTCGCAAAGATGCTCAAACGATGGACTGTCCTCTGGCAGGTACCGCAGACGAATCAGACGCCGCATCGCCGACTGAAGGCAGTTCTTTTCTTGGTGCCCTGCAAACCCCCACCAAGCCGGAGCAGCATAGAGAATTCGGGCCACCGTTGTAGCACGAACCACGTCGTATAGCATAGGGCCTGAAAGACCATGCGCCACGAGGATGCGCAAGGCATACAGCGATTGTCTGGCCTGACAACATAATTATACGGGTGATGTGTTCCCTCCCATGCCGAACGCAACCCCATATCTTCAGTTGCCCCCATCATTCGTATGCTCTGGATCTATGAGAGAGGTGATCTTCCCAAGACACAAATATTGGTTGATTAGCTTCTGTTTAACGACACTGTGTCATAACAATGATGATTAGAGTCGCCCTCAACCATTATCCAGCCTTGGGACTGGCACTACTACAGACTATTGACTGATTGATTGTTTGAAACTATTTACTGACTGGCAACACAAAACAAGGAACAAAACCACTACCACCACCACAGAGTCTTCGTTGAATGATTTTGCCTAGCAGAGTTGTTTGAACAGCTAATGATTGATTATACAAACAATTAAATCTGTGAAGACTGTAGGTAGCGTTTCATTTGTGACTTAAGGATTAGAGCTTGAATAAGATCTTGTACAGTAGTATTTAATTGCAAATAATTGGGACGAAGCAATATGAAAATTGCCGGACATTCGTTCAAGCTGATATACTCTCGATTAATGACACAGATAGCTTCTTCTTTTCCAGAGTTTAACGACGTCTTATGGCTTCTATGGCCGTTGAACATTGCAAATAGTCGACCCCGTTGACACATATAGCCTATAACTTTACAAATACATAAAGAGCGAATGGTTACGTTTTAAAGGTGTCCAAGTAGACGTCAACACGCAGATAAGCAGTAGCGCTAGTAAATAGTGTTTAACAACATCGTGTGGCTCCAGGGCCGTTGACTTACTTCAACTTTATAAGCAACTTAAACTCGCTGCAATCAATTCTGATGACCTAAGATGTATCAAGACGCCTAAACTTAAACGTTAACGTTAAACTATGGAATAATGAGAAACTGTTTAGTGGCCCTTTGCTCTACCCAGCAGCATCAGAGCCCCCAGGAAGGGTCAGAGGATGATTGATTATGCCTAAAGCAGATCAGGAGAGAGTAGGTCTAACGTGGGTCATTTCTCCATATGCATTTATAGTCGACTCCTAGAAGGATAGTATATTGTGGGCACTTTTGGCACGATAACCGATTTGGTTAGAGCGCTCTCAGTCAATTTTGTTGCTGATCTTTCTTCTTACTTCATCCTTACTCTCACAGATCCATAGATTTCTGTTTTATTGCATATTATGATTTTTTTGTGATTTTTGTGATTTCTGTGATTTTGTGATTTAATACTCTTATTTTGTTCCTATCCGATGTTCCAGCAGTGCGTTTGCAGACGGTTCAATAAAGCACGTACTTACTTACTCACTAACTTACTCTTTCATTCATTCATTCATTCATTCCGAGCATTTTATAGCGCCCCTTCAAGGAACCTACTCAGAGGCGCTCTTTAGACACCTTTTAAACATCCCCAATCATTGCTATATAGGTATAGCGCGAGCATCAAATAAATGTCTCCACTCAGAAACCGATTTTACCACAAGATGTCGTTAAACCATCCGCATAAATATTTGATTTCTAGAAGACTATATATTGTATTGTATTGTATTGTATTGTATCTAAACATTTATAAAGCGCCGCTCGCAGTATGGACTATTCAGAGATGCTGTCAGTGTAGAAGCCCCGGGGAAAGAGAAACGTCATGAGGGAACGAGCAGATGAGAAGGATAACCCAGACAATAGTTTTCCACGCAGAGCAGAGGGAAGGTCATTCCAAGCAGAGGGCATACAGCAGCAAATGATCGACGTTGGGCTAAAGCGGTCCTGGTCCGAGGGACAAAAATATCAAAACGGTCAGTAGAGCGCAACGAACGAAGACAGCTAGCAGATAAAGGCTTGTGCATAAAGTCAGGAGTTTAGGAGCAAGGCCTAAGTGAGAGTTGGACACCAGAAAGAGAACTCCAACCGTAACGGTTCCTCTGTCCCTTATATATACAGTATATATATATATATATATATATATATATATATATATATATATATATATATATATATATATATATATATATATATATTGTTAGGGTCTCATGGCTGAGTCCTAACCGGTCCTGGGATGGGCCATGGTTTTGCTTGGGTAATTTCCTTAGCCAAGGGGAGTCCTCTAGTGAGAGAACTTGCTTATATAAGGAGGTAGGAAAAGGGGCGGTTAGAGAGTCTCTGATAATCCAGCCTTCGTGTTAGTTGTCTTGTCCGAGGTCTCTCTGGGTGCTTGGTTAGCGAGTCTGTGATAATCCAGCCTTCGTGCTAGTTGTCTTGTCCGAGGTCTCTCTGGGTGTTTGGTTAGAGAGTCTCTGATAATCCAGCCTTCGTGCTAGTTATCTTGTCCGAGATTTCTCTGGGTGCATGGTAGTCAAGCTAGTTCGGGGCTTGTGCCATTCTTGAGTCTACTTAAGGTTGCTTGAGTTTGTGATGTTCGTCAGCCCGTTGCTGAGTTGCACACTTCTTGTTTTTTTGGTCGTTCTTCGTCTTGAGAGAGAACCTTTCTTCCACCGTTGTTCTACGGTTGGGTAATGTATCGTTTGATTTGTTGTTTGTCGAGAATTATACCTTTTAAACTAGATACGAGCGTTTGAGTATATGATTTGGAGTGAACTCGTTACAATATATATATATACACACACACACATATATATATATATATATATAAATATATATATGTGGGGCGCTGTGGTGTAGGGGTATGTTCGGTGCCTTGCAGCCGGAGGGTTGCGGGTTCAAATCCACCTCAAGCCGTGGCGTTTGGACCCTGGGCAAGTCCTTCACTCGCAATTGCTCATGCGCTTCGGCGTGAAACTCCGATTCAGTGTCCGCGCTGTAGTCGGGAGCGCCTCTGAGTAGACATCTTGAAGGGGCGCTGTAACAAGTGCTCATACATACATACATACATATAAATTCTGTCTCTGTCTCTCTGCCTTTCTGTATCTCTCTCTGCCTCTCTTTCTCCCCCTCTGATCTTCTGGAAAATATATTTGTCCTTTATAAGCTAGACTATCCCTGGTATAACCATAATACTAAACTTCAAATTTCTAGAGTTACACTTTGAAAGCTCAGTCGTGTCAGAGGGGTTGTCCAGTGACATAGAATTGAGATCGGCGAGAGGAGGAAGCAGAAGCGCTGCTCTGTCTCTCTCGATGTCGCTTCAGAAGAGGACGAGTGGAAGGAGGAGGATAAGATGAGTTAGGGTAGGAATTCTTGAAGAAGCGATACGCATTTTGAGTGGAAAGCCTGAGGGGTGATAGACAGAGAGGCTGAGAAAGACAATGGGGGCGGGGGTGAGCGACAATGCGGTCGGAGCAACCGAACATTTTTCGGAATTCCGGATGATGATCGGTCCAGAGTCGAGGTGCAGAGTGGTAGATCGTTCGGTTGGAGAACTTGAGGTGTGAATGAATAGTGATTGGGAGTATGGAAAAACTGAGGTAGAAGGGATGATGGAGTAGAGCGGGGGTTGCTGGATGGTGAAGATTTAGCGGAGATACTTGGGTTTTGAGTTTACATCTTTGGTATAGACTTTGTTGTACCACTGTCAGTTAAAAACTGTGGCAATTTCTCATGAGACCTAGAATCGTATTGGATGTAAGGCAAAGCAATTGGTCATCGCCCGTGTTACAGCCAACGCTTCGACAGCGGAGGAGAGCCTGTCTCGCAATCGGTTACGACTACGCTGAAGAGCAGACGGAAATGATTGATGACCGATGGTCACACACAACAGAAAACTACGAGGAATAGCGAGAAATGCAAAGAAAGCAACAGCATGCAGAAAAACGATCCGAAAGAAAGTAAAGAAAAAGAATGAACGAGAAACTTGAAAACCAAAACAATGAAAACGTCACGCACTCGAGCAGAGCAGACATCGACATGGTAAAGAACCTGCAAACAACCAGAAGCAGTACAGAAGTATCAGTCTCTGAAACGACCTGAAAACATCAAAGAAACGAAAGCGGCAGAAAACACAGCACGAACGACCTATAATATTCATTCATTTCAGGAATTTATATAGCGACCCTTCAAGAAGCCTACTCAGAGGCGCTCCATATAGCATCAACCAACGCCAGAAAGAGATGAGCAGAAACGCCTAAAAGACAAAGAAGTGAAAAATAAACAAACTTTACGAGATGGCAACTGCTTAAGATGCCACATGATGCCAGTTACTGTAAGCTATGGTACTTCTGGGATTTTTCCCAAGATCTTGGAATTTTGGGGTCCGACTTGAGATCTGGGGATTTTATATATCAATCTTGGGATTTTTCCAAGGTCTACAGACTAGTTTTTTTTACCATACTTTTCAACCATGGCAGCGAATCAGATTAGAAAAAAACCCCGCTCAGTGGGTCTGTCTGAAAGACGTTTTTTATTATTGTTGCTTATAAACATTGTAATTGGTTAATTTATTGTTATGCTCCGGTTTGTCATTTGCCAATTCATAGCTAAGCATTTTTTAAATAATTGTTATTGTTAAAACGCATTTCAGATTTCAGCAAAACATTTTCCTTTTCAGTAACTTGGGATTTTTTTCTACACTTTTGGCCAATCTTGGGATTTTTCTGGCAAGAACTTGGGATTTCTTAAAATGGAGAGTGGTCGCACTGGTACTGCTACTAGTTGGTGACTCAGTCGAATTCGATTTCCATCTTTTGAACCTTCTTGTTAGCATTAGTTTTTTTATTTTGATTCTATCTTTATTATTATTCTGAACTAGCTGTAGGCCTAATCAGTTGCGGTGTGTCAGCTGTCTTTTTGTGTGCCAATAAACGAACATAATAAGACTGTCTGATGAGACCCAGTTAAACTTTACTATTTTATTTATCCAATGTTTAGTTACATCTTTTAGCAACAAAGGCCGTTGACGTCTATTTTTACGTTTCAGTTGCTTCTATTTATAGGAAAATATGAAACTTAAAAGAGGTGTTTTAGAGACTGTTCGTACGTTGGCATATATTGATAATAAGAACGAATACAGTACAGCAATCACACTACTATTCATAGTTTCTTTTATACTAAGTAAGTAACTAAGTAAGAATATTCTTTATTGAGAAGCACTAGCAAACGTACAGCACTGTACGATGTACATGGCAAGATTAATGCATTCAAACAAAAACAAACCAATTTATATATACAAGCAAAGAATTGAATGGGAGAAGTTATTTTAAATCAGGGAAATCTAGGGGAGGAAGAGTTAGACCTAGTCATAGAGTAGGTACCCTGGGCAAGTCCTTCACTTGCAATTGCTCATGGGCTTCGGCGTGAAACTCCAATTCAGTGTCCTTGCTGTAGTCGGGAGCGCCTCTGAGTAGAAATCTTGAAGGAGCGCTATAACAAGTGCTCATACATACATACATACATACATACATACATACATACATACATACATACATACATACATACGTACATACGTACATACATACATACATACATACATACATACGTACATACATACATACATACATACATACATACATACATGTACATACATACATACATACATACATAGAGGGAAAATTAAGATCTTAAACAGACTGATTTATTGAAAACATGGTTTATTTGTAAAGCATCCGGGCAAGGAAGCATTTCTGAGTCCGGTTGTCAAACATAGGAAGCTCACGGTTATGGGGACCATGGTCTCAGTTAGCAGGGGTGTAACTTTGCTACAAAAAGTGGTGGCAACCAATCCCCTCCTCCCTTACTTCTTCCTACACTCTCCTTCCTCCCCTTCCCCATATACAAATTTAATATGTTTTCCCGCCACTTTAAGGCCATTAGCAGATGATCAATAACAAGCGTACATTCTGTTTCGGATGGCATAATACAGGATTGGTGATCAGTGGCGTCACTATACGGGAGGAGAGAGGGGCGCGTTCCGCACCGGAGGACACTTTCAGAGAGGTAACGCCAAAATGACGAAATGACTGTCCCAAAAATTTGTGTGCAGAGTTTCAGCAGAAATTATTATTAGTAAATTATCAATAACATATAACAACAAAAATATTTTTCGTAAGCTTAGCTCTCATGTGCTGTATCAATTTACCTAAAGCTGAATCTCTATGCTTATTTACTTTTTTTAAAACTACTAATGCACTCAGGTCAGTGCCATCATTATTACCCAATAAACAATAACGCTTCCAATCACGCGGTTTCGTAACTTTCGTCTGCACGTGCTACAAGCATGTGCTGTTGCTTTCATTGTTTTTATAATCGCTGATTTAATCCAATTTTCTGTTATTTTAGCTGCAAAATTATGGCAATTTGCATTTTGAGCCTATACCAATAACGTTTTTGATAATGTAGTAGTAATTAAAGGAAAAACGAGGGAATAAAATTGTTGTCATTAATCTTGCAATTTTAAGGTAGAAAGGTTTTCAACACATTTTTGCTGTAAGTATTAATATAACCTAAGAAATAGTATATTTAAGAAAACTACAACTACATATATATATATATATATATATATATATATATATATATATATATATATATTAGGGTGGTCCTTAGCTATCAACTTTGACTTTTTTCATGGGGCACCCTCTAGTTTGGTTTCTATGAATGAGAAAACAATTCTGTAATTTTTCAGCTCAAAATAATAATATCTAGAGGTCGCTACCGGCTCTGAAAGTTTGCCATGGACAGATAACATTGAGCGGTAATTGATACAAGCGAATAGTCATTGTTTTTGAAGCTTGTAAATTAGTATGCCATAAAATGTTACGACTTGCATGGTTTGTATCTAGTCCGCTTGATCTTTGCAAGTATAGTAATGTAATGTAACTGAACATTTATATAGCGCCCCTTCGAGATATCTATTCAGAGGCGTTCTCTGCGCTAGCTTATGTTACATGTCATTACGAACGAATATGTTATATCAGTTAGCAAAACAATGCTGAAATAGTACCTTTTAAGCTGACAAGAAAGTCTAGAATTAGGTTTTAGCTAATTGGATACAGTGTAAGATACAAGATACACAGACATGTGTGTGACTTAGGTCAGGAATAATACATTGAGTAATACAAAGCTACAAAGCAAAGAAGAAATCCTGACAGTGTTTTACGATTGCATAAACAACCAATCAAATAGTAGCAGATGCTTGTCATATATTGATCGATACAATACAATACAATTCCGTATAGCCAGTCATGTTCTCGAAGTTTGCGCAAAGACATCCAACGCTTTGTAAGAAAAATTAAAGGTTTCTTCAAAAACTATTACAAAATTAGGGAAATAAGGAGAACAAGCAAAACAACCAGAAGTGCTAAAGAATAAAGAAGAAGAATGAGAATCAGGTTTACAGGATTTGTGTGACATTGCACATGCCCAAACCTTGCAAATAGCAGCATTGAAGGGGCAGACTGTTTCTGTTAACACAGCCCACGCAGGGGACCCAGATAAGATGTGTTGTGTTGATAGGACTTTGGCAAGAAGAGAGAGACAGTGCTGTACATAAAAGGAAAGTAAACATTGGACCAAAAATGGTGGCTGGCTGCATCCTGTTGGAGCACTTGACAAGAATATGTTGTGGTGTGCATGTCACCATCTCATACTAGAAATAATGTGGAGGCATTGGTCATGCTTTCTCATGGTCCATCCAAAGGTCCAGACATACCGGTAATGATTTTCAAGAGATTCCAGGAAAGCTAGGAACTTATAGACAGATCAAATTAGGAAACAGTAACAGCCGATGAGTTTTTCACGGTGCAATTTCCAGTGAATCAAGAGATTATTGCCTTTGCTGAGAGTCAACTTCAACGATACCAATCACGGACGACTGTCGCGAACTGTTGGAGCTGACCATAACCGCCTTGGGCGGAGTGCCTTCCAGAGGCATACCATTCAGAGCACCAGCTGGACTACAAAGAGCGAGGTGAATGGCCTGGAGTATTTACAGTCTTAAGATTTGGATGTTCAAGAGACAGTTCAAGTTGACAAGAAGAGAAGAAAAGAGGATAGCTAACATCTGATTGTTCACTGTAATGCTGTATGTCAAAGTCTTGTTTCAAGCACCATATGCACCATCTGCTTCTCGAATTGACCTGGAACTCTTGAATGACACTGACAGATACAAAGAGAAAAATAGCGCAGTTACAGAGGTTGCAATGAAAAAATTTCTGGGTCACCTCTGGCATCTGTCGGAGGAATTGCTGGCTTATGCATACTTTCATGACAGGGTCTCCAATGATACCAAGCGCCAAATGGTTGCTGCTCTGGACAAAACTGGCATCAACATCCTCAAAAGAGAACAGCATTGATCAGCTCGAAGCAACTAGAAGATTTTTTAGGAAAAAGACTAGAATATTCTTCAGCATTACAGGCATTCCATCAAGTTTCCTTCAACAAGATGTTGATGCTTCGCCAAAAGATAACAACTGCAAGTTAGTAAAAACCCACCGCCAGCTTAATAAGAGTTATGAATGACATAGCAGAGCGTGGAGTGACACTCGTGTGCAAGTATTACAAGCTTCCAACAAATAGGGAGGATCAGACGCAGTTTCTGCGGTTGATTGTTAAGGAATATCGTCAAAGATATCCAGACATGAACAAAGAGACACTGATGCATTAATATATTAAATATTAATTGGAACTCAACATTTTCATGTTCATTTATGTGTATTGACCCAAATAGTAAATACCACTGTCCACCAGAAGTTTTTGAATTTTTGCATAAGAATAGTAGGCCTACACACTGTACAATATTCAATGTTTTAACAGCGATTTTTTACAATTTGATATATGTTCGGTCCGGTAGCAACCTCTAAAACTCATAAAATCTTTAAAAACTTTTCAATATACATATTTTTGTACCTAAAACAATAAGTTGGAAGGGTGCCTCCTTTAAAATTCATCAAAAATTTCTGTTACATGGAGCTAAGGACCACCCTAATATATATATATATATATATATATATATATATATATATATATATATATATATATATATACATTAAATTTGCAATCTGACATTACTGTATTCTGTAGTTATTATAAGCCTATAATTTTCTGTATTCCTTGAACATCATTTTGTAATGAGGCTTGTATAAGCTGCAGGCACCTTCATTACCCTCCATAGTCCAAACGTTATATTAACGTTTGCTATTTTGATTTTTAAGTATATAACTGCTGATCCGATGGTAAATGATTAAAATAAGAAATAAAATTAAAATATACACTTATAATTTTAATTCTGCTAGTTGTTTATGTCACTACTATTACCATTACATTTTGTTATTCATTCATTCATTCATTCATTACGAAGTTTTATATAGCGCCCCTTCAAGGTTACTACTCAGGAGCGCTCCCGACCCCAGCACGGCTGAAAAGGACAGTTTTGAGGCAAGTATAGAAAGATTCAGGTTGGATTCTGGGATGCAAGCGCAGCGTCAAAGGGAGCCCGTTCCAGAGGGATGGGCCAACCACTGAGAAGGCCCGATTCTGCTTAGTAGCTGTGCGGGCAAAAGGGACCATGAGCACGCCCCGCTCATTAGAGCGGAGATAGCGACGACCCGGAGCACCCAAGGTAGGGCAGCAGAGGTCGCGTAGATAGGCAGGGGCTAGGCCTAGCAAGGACCGCCAGACCAAAGCCAGACCAAAGCGATGATTCGTTATGTGCAGGAATTACGATTTACGAGTAACATTACTACATAAAACATTACTAAGGATTCTGTATGGTCTAGTAATGAGGACGTCCATGGGGTCACACCATAAGTTACCCCACTGGGTGACACCAACCCTAGTGACGCCACTGTTGGTGATTTGCTGTTTAACGACACCGTTTTATAAGAAAGATGATTAGCGACGTCCTCCGCCTTTAGCCAACATTTAGACACCTTTTAATCGGTCCTCCAGACATCATATAGTTGTAATTTTCGTTCAATCGCTAGCTCCATCTCCACGAAAATGGTTGGTTAGTTGCTGTTTAACGACGCTGTCATAACATAAATGATTAACGACACCCTCCTCTTTTCTCCAGACTTGGGACTGGCTCTAGCCGCTCAACCAAAAAAAGAGTAGTGGTGGAGTTGCATAGCAGAGAACCGCGCTTCTGCTTTTGCTTATAATAGGGCGAATACTACATTTAAAAGAAGTGTTTAATTATTTTGAAATGTGTGACCGTTCGTATAGCATAATAGGCCTACAGCCAGAGATAACGCTGTCAAATAGTTCAGGACAGTGCGAAAGAGTGATAGTGACCAGACAACACAGTCACAATACATGCCACGCCTATGGTTGTTAAATCGGACATTTACATTACAACATTGCTTTTATATCTAGAAAAGTTTCCTCGTAGCAGCTGTGTAGCTGTAACTGTAATTGTAAATTTATATAGCGCCCTCCATTAGTCCATTTACAGAGTATATCTAAGGAGCCCCCAATTACAGAGTATATCAAAGGAGCCGCCTATGCAACACTACACCATGTAAAAGTTCGTAAGAATAAGGGACTGTATCAACAAGCAAACGCTCGCTAAGTATTTGTCGATGGTCGGTCCCTTACTGGTGAATGCCCTGAATTCTCCTTTGAAGATTGACAAAAGGTACAAACCGCAGACTAAGTACTTATATAACAATAGAACAGTTGTTTGTTCTTATAGGATCGTGACATTTAGAGCCTACAAAATCCTGGCCAACTACCAGTAATAATAAATAATTCTGTTAATTACTGTTGTGTAGAATCAATGAATTCGCGATCCCAGGACTTGTTCTTTGGCGGGGCCGCGGGACCAAGTTTCAACAGCACAACTCTGGCAAGACCTTGACGTCATTGCAATCTTCAGAACTTCCTTTTCTCTTGACAAACTCAACAGATCGTAGAAGAGACAATGATACGACGCCAAGACATTGCGTACTTCATCTTCCTTTATGTTGCACGAAGGCCGAAATTTGTGGGACACGGTATATATGCTTACAACGCTCTTTTTAGACACCTTTAAAGGTCAGTAGCTGTTTAACTATGGAACTCCGCCACTGTTCGTACTCTGTCAGTGTCAATCCAAAGCCTGGATAAAGGAGGGGAGACGCTAGAGCGTTCTCTTTAGACACCTTTAAAACAGTGTCAGCCGATGTCATATAGGAGTTAACTCCGCCAATTCTAACAACTGTCTTATGCAGTCTAAAGACACGGTAGCTCGTTGGTGAAAGCGTTTGTCTTTGACGCAGAGTATGGATTCTAACCTGCTCCTCTGAAATGGTTACTGTAAGAGAACATTGAGCAAGTCCTTAACTCACGATTACTCAGCGCCATCGATTGATGTTTGAAGGTAGAATTGGATGATCATGGATCCTGAGTTTAACGACATCTTATGGCGACAGAGCCCGACACAGCGTCATCAATGATCTGATCTGCCGCGGTCTGTCGAAGGCAAAGAACCGCCGGGCTTAGTCCGATCAGACGGCAAGAAGCCAGATGGCCTTACTTTGATTCCCGCGGTAATGGGGACAACAATTGCGGTAATACCGCGGTAATGGGGTTTACTCTCGCGGTAATACCGCGGTAATGGGGAATGTCCTTACATGAAATATCTCTTTGCAAGGGTATCGCTGCTTTACGACCGAGGAGGCCTTGTTCCCTCCCCTGCCGAACGTAACCCTTCTTCTTCAGTTACCCCATCATTCGTATAATCCGGATCTATAGAGAGGTGATCTTCCCTGGACACAAATGATTGGTTGGTTAGTTACTGTTTAACGACACTGTGTCATAGCGAAGATGATTAACGTCGCCCTCAACCATTCTCTAGGCTTGGGACTGGCACTGCTACACACTATTGATTGACTGATTGATTGAATTGACTGATTGAAACTATTTATTCAATCACCACACAAAACAGGGAAATCAAATTTTGACAGTTCTGTCTATATACATTTCAAAATGCTGTCGTCAAAAGGGCAATTCAAAATGGTCAAAAGTCCCGCTACAGCCTGGATTACCCTCTCACAAAAACAGTTTACAGACTGCCAGTTCAGCACAGCATAATCTACAACTTCATGATCAAGACCAACCACATCTACAAGTTCCTCAAGTCATTTCAAAATCATTCTGGGTCAGCGCTTCAAATAATCTTAAACAGTGCATATGCAAGGTGAACAGCAACGAACCATTTAAACCATCATCATCATATTATGCAAGAAGCTATCAGGCAGTGAGTGTGTAACAAATAAATCATCTCCATTGTCCTCGGTACTTTGTCAAACCCATTGCTCTCTTAGTCCAAGTGATGTTATGTCCTCATTTATGTCCTCATTTATCTATCCAGCGTAGTCTTGGTCTACCTTTGTTTCTTTTTCCTTCGAAACTTGAGATATTCGATCAGCTGGCATTCTCTCTACATGCCCAAACCGTCGGAGTCTTCGTTGAACGACTTTGCCTAGCAGAGTTCTTTGAACAGCTAATGGTTATACAAAACAATTAAATCTTTGAGGACTCTATGTAGCGTTTATTGCAAAGCATCGCGCTGAAGAATTTTACTGAAAATAGATTGACATTGGTACAAGTTAGGTCTTCCATGGTGTAACACAAATAGTCTATAGTTTTACAAGTACATATAGAGCGATAGAATGCGTTTTAAAGGTCTAAATACAAATGTAAATCAAAACGCAGATAGGTAGTAGTAAAGTAAACAGTGTTTAACAACATCGTGTGTATCCATGGCAGTAGACATCGATCCTAAATACTTCAACGTAATAATCGCTTAAACTCGCCGTTACCAATTCTGATTACCTATATGCATAGGCGTAGCTACATACATTATAGATCGCTTGCGTTTTAATGGTGTCTAACTGTCTTCACAATACGAAGTAAAAGGACCCTAATCAGTGTAAAACAAGTTGCCTCTTGAATTATTGTAGCTAAATTTATGCTTATATGCCATAAGACCCCTTAAACTTAAACATTAACGTTAAACTATGGAATAATAGTACAATGTTTAGTGTCCCTTTGCTCGACACAGCATGCAGCATCAAAGCCCCTCAGCAGAGGCAAGATGGTGAATATGTCAAACGCAGGCAAGGAAGAAGAATCCCAAGAAGGTCATTTCTCCGAAAGCATTTTTGTGGTCGACTCATAGAGGGACAGCTGATTGTGAGCACGTTAACCGATTAGTTAGAGCTCTCGTCAGACACCTTTAAAACATTTCAACCATTGCTATGTAAGTGCAGGACGCGACTTACGAAATAACTTATTCAGGAATTTGTACTTTGTCACAAGATGTCGATAAACCGTGGATCAATCCATCCTAATAAAATATTTTCTCCATGGAAGAATATAATTATAGTGTTATCGATCTTGAACACAAGTTGTGAAACAATATCAAGTTTGCATAACAGCTGTTTGAGATGTGACTTAATCAAATCGTTTTTTGACACTTTTTTGTTGGATTACACTGTTTTTGGACCATAAAAAACAGTGGGTGGACTAATTAAAAGTGATATAACTTGTGTTCTGTTTCAAATGTTTTGGTGAAATTTGGCAATTGGACGTAGACATGAATTACCTTTAAGCCTGTGAAACGTGATTTGAAACTTCTTAATTTTGGCCGAAATATTAGCACTAAACCTTTGGGGGTTACTTCATTTGACGCACCCTGTATAGGAACGGTGAGAACTGATCAGAAATAATTTCCGTCGACGTCAACAGCCTTTGTTAAGATGTCGTGTAACAATGGATCCATTATCGTCCAAACATCAAATATCTATCTCGGCGCTGAGCAATTATGAGCAAAGGACTTGATCAAGGTTCCGAGATTACATAAACGTTCAAGGGAGGAAGGAACGATAGGTCCCAATCCGGTTGACACCAAAACCGGTCAATTGGCTCAAGAAAGAATTTACTTACTAACAGAACTCAGCCTGAGGGACAGCTGATTATGCCCAACGTTAACCGGATTCAGGTTAGAGTTATACTGCGCCACGGGACAAACGTTTTAATCACCGTTTCACCAATTAGGCTGTATGGACGCATTTAATTACGTCATTTATGGCTGCAAAGGCCATTGACGTCGACAGAACTTGTTTTGAACAGTTCTCACCGTTATAACAAATACTTAATGCTTATTGTTCTCCAAGTAGCTGAGATACCTAAGCTGCCAGTTTAAAGCTTATGACAACATTGGCCGTTGCCGCCGACAAAGATTAGTTTTTGGCATATTACATTCCAATGGTCTAATCGTGTCCAACGCCTATATATAGCATCAGTTGACAACGTTTTAACGGTGTCTAAAGAGAGCGCTTCAACCAATCGGGTTCTGTTTGTGGAGCGTTATAGCGAGTCAATGGATGGATGAATCCAGAGTTTATAGACATCACATGACAACAAAGGCCGTTGACGTCGACATAAATTATTTATGAAGCTCCTTTTCGACGCCTGTATAACATCGGTTGACAACTGTTTAAGATTTGCCTGAAGAGAGTGCTAACCATAATCTCACAAATTTCGGTCTTCACACAACATTACGGAAGATAATGCATGGAATGTCTTGGCGTTGTATCACTGTCACGGCTGTGCTACTCTAAGTTTGCCAATAGAAGAAGAGGGTCTCGGGATTGCAATGACGTCAAGGTCTCGCCATGAGTTGTGTTGTTGAAACTTGACCCAGCGACCCGCCAAAGAACAAGTCCTGGGATCGCGAATTCTTCGAATTGACACAACGACAATAAAGATAATTATTATTACTGGTAAAGTTGGTCAGGGTTCTGTAGGCTTCAAATGTCACGATCCAATAAACAAATAGCTGCGCTATTGTTGTATAGTCTGCGGTTGTCAATCTTCAAAGAGGCATTGAAAGCATTCAACAGTAAAGGGCCCGAACGTTGACACAGTTCCTCATTCTTACGAACTTCATTATCGTTTAGTGCAGCATAGGCAGCTACCTTGATAGTCTATGTAAAA
Organism: Aporrectodea caliginosa; assembly: GCA_020284085.1. Taxonomy (NCBI): domain Eukaryota; kingdom Metazoa; phylum Annelida; class Clitellata; order Crassiclitellata; family Lumbricidae; genus Aporrectodea; species Aporrectodea caliginosa. The sequence goes on from JACEVL010000639.1 coordinate 275,471, forward strand.
GGAAGTGGCGGCATATAAATTTATGATCAGAATTAAAATTACACAGCTGCAATTAGGAAACTCTTTTCCGGCGATACAAGCAGTGTTATAATATATAAAAATTGTCCGATCCATCAAATACAACATGGAAACAAAGTCTGATTGGCTTTCTGTGCCCGTGTTTTTTAACAATAATCATACCAACTTAAACACCTGCTTAAGGTTTGAAATTGTCTTATAAATAAAAGCACCGAAAGGGTATATTTTAATAGTTGTTGTCATTTCCGTTGACGTTGAAGGCTTCCCTGTTATTGTGTAACTGTAATCTGATATTCGAAAAAGCCACCTTAACAAAACTCATCAGTGATGATCCCGACCCGAACCAGTGAAATCACTGTCAAATAAGACAGACTTCAGGCGTTTGTGAAACTGTGGAAGGGACACACTGAGGAGCCTGAGTCGCTTCTGATACTAAACGATATCATTAATATCAGGGATGCGGCTTAATGAACTGATGGAGTGAATTCGGCCTATTTGAAGCATATTATGCACAGTTTATGGGCAATAGGTGGCGCTGACATAGACGTCAATTCTCTTAGAGAACATCTCTTACGTGAATCTCTTACGTATCATTGCTCTCTAAGATAAGTTCCAATATCATTGCTATCTTGATGTTAATGGCAGCTTAAAGTTGATGTTTAAACCAGTTGTATATATATAGTTGTCATTCAAGATTTTAAAAAGTCAGAACGTAGATCCATGTAATGACCTATCCTGGATTTAAATTTCTCTCAAATAATAAACTAACCTAGTATAACCATAACGGTATAAATTCTGTCTCTATCTCTATCCAAGTAAGTATCCGATTCTTTATTGCACCAATTGCATATTCGCACTTTCTCCCTCTCTGATCTTCTGGGAAATAGATTAATTTTGTCCTTTATACGATAGACTAACTTTGGTATAACCATAATACTACATGTAAACTTCAAATTTGTAGAGTAACACTCTAAAGCTAAGCGCAAGACAACAACGAGGGAGATGATGGTGGGTAAGCGACAATGCAGATGGAGGAACAAAAAATCACCGAATTCCGGATGATGATCGTTCCAGAGTCGAGGTGCAGAGTGGTAGATCGCTCGGTTGGAGAACTTGAGGTGGATGGTGATTGGGAGTATGGAAAAAACTGAGGTAGAAGGGATGATGGAGTAGAACGGGCGTGGCTGGATGGTGAAGATTTAGCGGAGATACTTGGGTTTTGAGTTCGCATCTTTGGTATAGACTTTGTTGTACCACTGTCAGTTAAAAACTGTGGCAATTTCGCATGAGAGCTAGAATCGTATTGGATGTAAGGCCGCTCTCAGCAAAGCAACTGGTCATCGCCCGTGTTACAGCCAACGCTTCGACAGCGGAGGAGAGCCTGTCTCGCAATCGGTTACGACTACGTGGAAGAGCAGACGGAAACGACTGATGACCGATGGCCACACACAACAGAAAACAACGAAGAATAGCGAAAATATGCAAAGAAAGCAACAGCATGCAGAAAAACGATCCGAAAGAAAGTAGAGGAAAAGAACGAACGAGAAACTTGAAAACCAAAACAATGAAAACGCCACGCACGCGAGCAGAGCAGACATCGACCTGGTAAAGAACCTGCAAACAACCAGAAGCAGCACAGAAACATCAGTCTCTGAAACGACCTGAAAACATCAAAGAAACGAAAGCGGCAGAAAACACAGCACGAACGACCTACATGTATATATAGCATCAACCAACGCCAGAAAGAGATGAAAAACACGCCTAAAGACAAAAAAGAGAAAATAAATAAACTTTACGAGATGTCAACTGTTTTAGATGCCACATGATGTCAGTTACTGTAAACTATGGTACTAGTTGGTGACTCACTCGAATTCGATTTCCAACTTTTGAACCTTCTTCTTAATTTAACATTAGTTTTATAATTTGATTCTATCTTTATTATTATTTTGAACTAGCTGTAATCAGTTGCGGTGTGTCAGCTGTCTTTTTGTGTGCCAATAAACGAATATAATAACAGCTGTAGACGAGCTTCAGTTAAAATTTACATTTTAGTTGCTTCAATTTATAGGAAAAATATGAAACTTAAAAGAGGTGTTTTAGAGACTGTTCGTACGTTGGTATATATTGATAATAAGAACGAATACAGTACAGCAATCACACTACTATTCATAGTTTCTTTTATACTAAGTAAGTAACTAAGTAAGAATATTCTTTATTGAGAAGCACTAGCAAACGTACAGCACTGTACGATGTACATGGCAAGATTAATGCATTCAAACAAAAACAAACCAATTTATATATACAAGCAAAGAATTGAATGGGAGAAGTTATTTTAAATCAGGGAAATCTAGGGGAGGAAGAGTTAGACCTAGTCATAGAGTAGGTACCCTGGGAAAGTCCTTCACTTGCAATTGCTCATGGGCTTCGGCGTGAAACTCCGATTCAGTGTCCTTGCTGTAGTCGGGAGCGCCTCTGAGTAGAAATCTTGAAGGAGCGCTATAACAAGTGCTCATACATACATACATACATACATACATACATACATACATACATACATACACATACATACATACATACATACATACATACATACATGTATACTTTTCTACATACATACATGGAGGGAAAATTAAGATCTTAAACAGACTGATTTATTGAAAACATTATTTATTTTTAATAGCATCCGGGCAAGGAAGCATTTCTGAGTCAGGTTGTCAAACATAGGAAGCTCACGGTTATGGGACCGTGGTCTCAGTTAGCAGGGGTGTAACTTTGCTACAAAAAGTGGTGGCAACCAATCCCCTCCTCCCTTACTTCTTCCTACACTCTCCTTCCTCCCCTTCCCCATATACAAATTTAATATGTTTTCCCGCCACTTTAAGGCCATTAGCAGATGATCAATAACATGCGTACATTCTGTTTCGGATGGCATAATACAGGATTGGTGATCAGTGGCGTCACTATACGGGAGGAGAGAGGGGCGCGAGCCGCACCGGGGGACACTTTCAGAGGGGTGACGCCAAAATGACAAAATGACTGCCCCAAAAATTTGTGTGCAGAGTTTCAGCAGAAATTATTATTTGTAAATTAACAATCACATAGCATATAACAAAAAATATTTTTCGTAAGCCTAGCTTTCATGTGCTGTATCAATTTACCTAAAGCTGAATCTCTATGCTTATGCACTTACTTTTTTTAAACTACTAATGCACTCAGGTCAGTGCCGTCATTATTACCCAATTACAATAACGCTTCAAATCACGCGGTTTCGTAACTTTCGTCTGCACGTGCTACAAGCATGTGCTGTTGCTTTCATTGCTTTCATTGTTTTCGTTTGGTGTTTTTTATAATCGCTGATTTAATCCAATTTTCTGGTATTTTAGCTGCAAAATTATGGCAATTTGCATTTTGAGCCTATACCAATAACGTTTTTAATAATGAATTAGTAATAAAAAGGAAAAGAAGAAGGAATAAAAAATGTTATTACTGTCATTAATCTTGACGACGTGTTGTAATTTCAAGGTAGAAAGATTTTCAAAACATTTTTGCTGTAAGTATTAATATAATCTAAGAAATAGTACATTTAAGCAAACTAGGCTACAACTATATTTACATAAAATTTGCCATTTGACATTACTGTAGTTATTATAAGAATATAATTTTCAGTATTCCTTGAACATCATTTTGTAATGAGGCTTGTATAAGCTGCAGGCACCTTCATTGCCCTCCATAGTCCAAACATTATATTAACGTTTGCTATTTTGATTTTTATCACGTAACTGCTGATCTGATGGTAAAGGATTAAAATAAGAAATAAAATTAAAAATATGCATTTATAATTTTAATTCTGCTAGTTGTTTATGTCACTACTATTTATGGGCCTCTACGTACAAGTCAAACCTGCAAAGGCTGACCATCCTCCAAAAGCGAGCTGTCCGATTCATTGCTGGCACTCCCTATGGATCTCATACCAATAAGTCGTTTCTTGAATTCAAACTGTTAACTGTTGAACAAATTAGGATAGCGCAGGTAGGCGAATTCATGTATCGATACGAGCACAATCTATTACCAGCTATATACCATAAACTCTTCCTCCTTAGTCCTTACCTCTGAAATTCACTCCTATCCTACTATAGAAGCTCCAAGTTGTATCGACAGCCCTTTGCCCACACAAATACTCGAGTGTTTTCCATTAGATTCGCTGGGGCTAAGGTATGGAACAATATTCCCCTATGGATCCGACAATTGACTGCTTTACAAATATTTAAGAATAAATTACGCCACTATCTGATACATCTAGACATTTGAATGAATGCTATTTACTGTTATGGGTGTTTAGTTAAGTTATCCTAATTTTTTTGTAATTCCTGTCTCCGAAAGTAAGCTTGCTGTCGTGTGTTATCGGAACTTTTTATTTCATTACCTGGGTGGCCCTATTTAGCGGGATCGTCCATCCCTTCAGGGTCCTCCACTTGGTAACCGGAACGTCATTGAATGTACACTGCCATAATTGTTAAATATGTTGGAAAATAAATTGAATTGAATTGAATTGAATTGAATTTCCATTACATTCTGTTATATGCAGGAATTACGATTTACGAGTAACATTACTACATAAAACATTACTAAGGATTCTGTATGGTCTGGTAAAGAACAGGATTCATGGGGTAACACCATAAGTTACCGCACTGGGTAACACCAACCCTAGTGACGCCACTGTTGGTGATTTGCTGTTTAACGACACCGTGTTACAATAAAGATGATTAGCGTCGGCCTCCGAATTTAGCGAACATTTAGACACCTTTTAATCGGTTCCTCCAGTCACTATATAGTTGTAATTTTCGTTCAATCGCTAGTCCTATCGTTACTACATGCACGTATAAGATTTGTTCAATTTTAAGAATACTCTCATTTTTCAGAGATTTTTTCATGCGATTTCATGCAATTTCTTCGTCCATCAGTCAAGATTCCACATACAAAAAAATTCTTTCCACAAAGGCCTGTGAGGCTGGAGCCGACAAAAGATCCTCTGCAATGGTGCAATTTTGCTGTACGAAGTTTGCCTTTCCTTCCAGGAAGCAAGAGGATTCCTAGTGTCATTCTCCCTTATGTCTGCCAAATAGCGATCCATCTGAGTTTTTACACAGTCTTGGTTGCTGCAGCTGCTGGACAATGTTGATGTTGATTGTGACTTTAGTGTCATGTTGAGAAATTTAAATTTCTGCAGTGCGGGTGAAACTGTGCTTTGACGTTTACAAGTAATCTCCTATTTTCGGGACCCACAGCGACGCTGGCATATCTGCTGCATTGTTAGACTTACGTTTCACCCTTTGCTTCATCTCAACTTAAGGACCAGAAGAAGTAAAATGATTTTACTTCTGAAAATAATTCCTAATTTCATTCCTAATTTTAGTTCTGCAAATAATTCATAATTTAATTCCTAATTTCGTTTTTGAAGCCAAAATAATTCCTACTTTTACTTCTAATTTTCGTTAACGAAATCCTTTATTTTTACTTCTAATTTTAGTTTTCGTTAACGAAAATATCACTGGTATCCAACTGATTAAGAATTTATCTCGATTTAATTCGAGGCGAAAATCCATCGAAGCCTTTGGCGTCATGCTAGGGAAGCCATGCAATAATGAGCTCGTGTCCCTGTCTCTCTTTCGCAAGCGGTTGAAGACGAGTCTATTTCAGAGTCGCCTTGTACAATGTACATGTATTGTTAGACCGGGAGCACCTATTCCGAGATTTATTGAAGAGACGATATATAAATGCGCATTTACAATTACAATCGTATTAGTATTTTTCGTATTTAACGACACCTTGTGGCCACAACGGTCGTTGCTCTGAGCTCTTCAGGTAAATAATTCGTTGTCTGTCTTCTTCGTTAACGATTGACGAGTTCAAATTGATATAATATTGGTTACGACCATTTTAGGGGTGTCCAAGAAGACGTCAACATAAAAGGTCTTTCAGTGATTGTAACTACTTTGATGACAAAGAATCTAGCATAACGAGTAGTATCCATATTTAACGGCATATATTTAGGGTGTCAGCGAAGGAATTCAGCTTTTAGCGCTATAGAGCTGTGTGTAACCTGTTGAGTAGTGTCGGAATTAACACTGCGGTTTAAGGTTTTGAATCGATTCAAGTAGGCTAGGCCTACCTTAACAACATCGTATGTCAAAAACAGTCAGCGGTATAAAACCGTATAATATGTTCCAGAAAGTTCGCCATTGTGCGCAGCCAGAATCAGCGTTCGCTTATTCTCATGCAGATCCTGTTACTGTACATGAGTGGCGTTGCATAAATTCCCGATTAAAACTACAATAATTACAATACAGTTAGTTACCAATATTATAAACAGCTCCACTAGTTTCACGCTGATTCAGGTGCTTATCACACTTGTTCTGTAGCCAGAATAAAATCATTGTCGGTGATGGTGTACACACCAACATCACACCAACATCAGACTAAGGCTACTCCTAAACAAAGCCACAATGCAGTGTTCTAAGAATAATAATAATAATAATAATAATAATAATAATAATAATATAATAATAATAATAATAATAATAATAATAATAATAATAATAATAATAATAATAATAATAATAATAATATAGATCTGACTTCAACTAAATAATCAACTGATAGTAGTGTCGGAATTAACACTGCGGTTTAAGGTTTTGAATCGATTCAAGTAGGCTAGGCCAACCATCTCGAGCGGGCCGTAGACGTAACATGGCCAACGTTGTCAAGAGGCGTATCGATAGCCAAGATTTCTTGCTGATGAAGGAGGAGAGGGAGCGGGACTTTGGGAATGGTGTGAGGAGCACAAGCGCTAGGGACTTGCGTCTGGCCGCGGTGGGTGCTAAGCTCGAAGAAGGCAACATCCGGGCCGCCACACGTATCCTCTGCAGTCAGGACTGCCCGGTCAGTGCGACACAGGACTCCTTCGCGGCGATGCAAGAAAGACATCCGACGGACAAGTGGGCGGCCAACTTGGCTAGCCTGCCGGATGCAGCTCTCACCGTTCCATACCAGGTCACAGAAAGAGAGGTCGAGGATGCAGTGCGCTCTTTCCCGGCGGGGTCGTCGGGGGGGCCGGACGGTATGCGACCCCAGCACCTGCTTGATCTGCTTAATAATCGTGAGTCTTCAGAGACCTTCCTCCAGGCGCTGACTGGCTTCATCAACGTGATGCTGAGGGGTGATTGCCCACAGGAGATACGCAAGCTCCTGTTTGGGGAACCCTCATCGCCCTCTCCAAAAAATCCGGAGGGCTGAGACCGATAGTAATCGGATACGTTTGGCGAAGGCTGGCGGCAAAATGTGCCAACAAATACGCCACGGGCAGACTGGGTGCCTTCTTCGCCCCGCTCCAGGTTGGCATTGCGGTCCCGGGCGGCGGAGAGGCGGCAGTTCACGCAGCCAGAAGTTACATCACGGACATGCCCAGCGACCAGGTCTTTGTGAAGCTAGACTTCGCGAACGCATTTAATACCCTGCGAAGAGATGTCATGCTGCAAGCAGTCCACGACACAGTTCCGGAGCTGTACGCGTTCATCCATCAGGCGTACTCGGAGGAGTCCCTGCTTCAATTTGGTCCCTTTGTGGTGCGGTCACAGATGGGGCCGCAGCAAGGGGATCCCCTGGGACCATTGCTGTTCTGCCTGCCGCTGCAGCCAACCCTCCGATCGCTACGCTCTGGGTTCAAGCTGGGATATCTGGATGATCTTTCGATGGGAGGCAGGATCGAGGATGTGCGACAGGACCTCGCCGCGGTGAAGGAGCTGGAGACATCGCTCGGCATTTGCCTGAACAGACAAAAGTGTGAATATTCTTCGGAGGCTGAGGTCACGGGTGAAGAATTTGAGGGCTTCCAACGGGTGGACCGTGACTCGCTGCTCCTCCTTGGCGCCCCGCTATTCAGAGGTAGGGCACTGGATGAGGCGCTTCTCAAACACAGCGACTCGCTGGCCCTGGCGATGAGTGACCTGGCCTGTCTGCAGGCACAGGCTGCACTGATGATGCTGCGCTCATGCTTCGGGGCGGCGAAACTTATATATCTACTTCGAGCAGCACAGTGCTGGGGTCACCCCCTACTTGAGAAAATGGACGCCCAGATGCGAAATGGCCTAGAAAAGATCCTTAACATCGAGCTTAGCGACATGCAGTGGAAACAGGCCACGCTTCCAATCAGAGACGGCGGACTCGGGATCAGACAGGTTTCGATGCTGGCAACTTCAGCTTATCTAGCGTCAGCTGCATCGACCAGGTCGCTCGTTGGGGCCGTACTCGAGGTGGACGAGTGGAGCGACGCATACATGGAAGAAATCATGGAAGCCCGCAAACCAACGATGCCGGGCGGAGTGGAACCAGCCTTGACTAGCCAGAAGGTTTGGGACAGGCCTCTCATAGACATCGACAAGGCGGAAGTGTGGGCTTTCAACAGCGACCCACTCAACCGGGCGAGGCTGGGCGCAGTGACATCGCCCCACGCTGGAGATTGGCTCTCGACCGTACCAGTAGCCTCTTGCGGGTTGGGCCTTAGCAATGAAGCCGTTCGGGTGGCGATTGGCCTCCGCCTGGGGCTCGACCTCTGTGCGCCGCATAAATGCCAGTGCGGTGAGATCGCAGATCCAGGAGGACATCATGGACTGGTCTGCAGGCGATCTACAGGGAGAGCGGCCCGCCACTTTGCCGTAAACGACATTATCTGGAGAGCCCTCATGAAAGCTGACATCCCAAGCTCGAAGGAGCCTCCGGGCCTGATCCGATGTGATGGCAAGAGACCAGATGGGGCCACACTGGTCCCTTGGGCGAGGGGCAAGTACGTCGCTTGGGACGCAACAACCATCCACACCTGTGCTGCCTCCTACATCCATCTGACGTCGACTAAGCCTGGGGGAGCAGCCGAACATGCCGCAGACAGGAAGCGTGCCAAATATTCATCCCTCCCCGCCACCCACGAGTTCGTACCCGTGGCCGTCGAGTCGTTAGGCCCCGTCAACCGGGAGGGCCGCGAGTTCTTGATGGAATTGGGGCGCCGAATGACAGCCGTTTCAGGCGACCCTCTGGAGACCGTGCACCTGTTCCAGCGTTTGTCCATATGCACTCAGAGATTCAATGCCGTAGCCTTCAGAGGCACTTTCGCACAATGCACCGGGGACGAGGACCACTAACTCCAGATTGATAGCACACCTTAGGATAGTTTCTAAGTCCCTGAGGGATCATGTATACCTCGGGCATAAAAAAAAAAAATAATAATAATAATAATAATAATAATAATAATAATAATAATAATAATAATAATAATAATAATAATAATAATAATAATAATAATAATAATAATAATAATAATAATAATGATAGATGTGGCATTGTTCAATAATTTTCCTCAGTAGATAATGTTAAAAAAAAATGATGATGATGATGATGATGATGATGATGATGATGATGATGATGATGATGATGATGATGATGATGATGATGATGATGATGATGATGATGATGATGATGATGATGATGATGATGATGATGATGATAATGATAGGCCTAATGATAATAATAATAAACTTAATAATAATAATAATAATAATAATAATAATAATAATAATAATAATAATAATAATAATAATAATAATAATAATAATAATAATAATAATAATAATAATCTTCGTTTAATTTCAAACTGACACAACGCAGGATGATTGCAATTCAGTATGAACGGATGATCACAAGTTATTACAGGAGTCGAATTTAACTGTAGGCCTATACAGCAGCCGTGCAAGGCGCGCATCACGTCCTACATCTCATTTTACCAACGCGCCATCTCGCGAATGATAGGCTGAGTGGACGTCAGTGATGTTACCACTACACTATGGACCCCCTCCCCATTGACATTGTTCTAGCAAACTAGAAGAATGGTTTTCAAATACTGTTAAAAATAGAGGCAGAAAAACGAGATGCTCATGTTGCAGATTACATAGAAGCCTGTTCGAACTATAACTACTACGTAATATGTAATGAAGTTAGTTTACTAAGACGCCTTTAAAACGTATTCATTCACTGCTATATATTTGTCAACTAGAGAACTTGATCTATTGAAGATTGAACCGTGGTATTCCGACGCACTGAAAACTGTAAGCATTTGCTTCCTATTGACGTCATTGTAATTGTAATTGAAATTATTGTAATGGTAATTAGCAAGTTCTATTGCGCCGGTGTAAAATACACAGGGCATCAACCGATGCAACCCAAAACCAAGCCGTAATCAGGTCAATATCCAGAAGATCAGTCCATAAGTGACAGATAGGCAGGCTACGGCGGATAAGCAATTTGAGAGAGGTAAGTTTTAAGTTGAGAACGAAATGACATAAGCGACTGAGCACAACGCACAGACACAGGAAGAGTGTCCAACGAGTAACCGCAACCGAAAAAGCTTATTTACCAAGAATAGTTCTTGATTTAGGTATGACCAGACAAAGATAATCAGATGACCTCATTGAATAATGATAAGTCTGGGGAATAAGAACTGATTTTAAATATTGTGGTTGGTCAGGGTTCACAGTTTCATAAACTTTGAGCCCCAGTTTGAAACGAATTCTTTGCTGAACCGGAAGCCAATGCAAAGATTAAAACACAGGCTTATGATTATGTTCATATTTGGATGTATTAGATATGGCTCTAGCGGGCTTCACGCCATAAGGTTCCTTAAACTGTTGGATCAAATTAGAAGTAGTACGCTATTAGGGTTTATGAGCTGTGTTATGCCATGCGAGCGGTGGGAACAGTTCCAAAATCTTGCCATAAGATGTCCATAAATTCAGGATCCAAAATAATCCGAGTAACAATTATTATTGTGCCAAAATATTTTTTGCCGACGTTAATGGTCTATCCTGTCCTGATTCCTACTCTTAGTCTCTTCCTCTCACCTCACTCACAGTTTCAACTCTAAAATCCATAATACCTTTGCCGTCTGACATAAGGGAAGATGAAGTACGTAGGCTACTACCTTGGCGTCGTATCATTTCACGTCTATGCTCCGCTAGGTTTGGACATGGGCGTCGAGAGCCAGGGCGGGTCCCGGGGCAGACACTTCTCAGAGTCTATCAGGGCCCCTTGTTTTTTCGATTTTATCTGTAAGCCCGAATCTGATATAAGACTGTAAAAAGGCTATCAAACTACATTTAATGAATAATAATAATGGTAATATTAATAATAGTAAAAGTAAATGTAAAAATCAATTTTAAAAGATCCATCTCTGACTCTAATTATAAAGAAATTTACAAAAACATGAAAATGTCATTAGGCTATGTGAATGTGATAACTGATTTTAATTTTTACAGTTACAAGAGAAATTTACCGTGTCTACATATAGTATAAATGTGCTTTGCGGGCTTTCCGGCTTGCAAACAATTCGATCACGGCACCGAAGTCTAATTTTCTTGCTAGGCAGGCATGAAACTGCTTCCATACCCATTTTCAGGCTCTACGTCAACTTGACTTGTGACAGTACTGTTGTCGCATAATCGCATTATGATTATGATGTCCAATCTCAGGAGGTGAGGATATGTCACTTGCAATGTCTACATATACTACATCAACAACTCGCTCTGTGCCATGATCATCAACTCCAATGGCCTACTACTACTATTACTAGGCCTACTAGCGATGATATTGTCAGCTTTGCATCATTCGCTTTTGATAAAATTGAAAATCCAAGACTGAAGGATTGTATTTTCTTTCCTTTTTGGAGCTCCAGATTTCTGATGGTAATTCATCGTCTAATTTGTCAACTTAAAGGAATATAATATAATCTATTGGTAATTTGGTATCAATTATTTATTATGACAAGTTATATCCAGTTGTAAGTTCAAGTATTATTTATTTGGATAATAACTCAAATTTCAATTAATAAATTTACATCCAGTTAAAGATTTTATGGCTGCCAGAAAAACAATAGGCCTAAGCCTAATTTATTCTAGGCCGACTGCTGATGAATCTCAAATATAATACTGATAGCAGTCTTTTCGAAATTAAAGTTATTCAACTATAATAATTATGACCACAACAGTTGTGACTTAAATAACTAGTAGGATAGCCTTTATCAAGCAGTAGCGTGGCTAGTATTTTTACCATAGGGGTGCGTACTGCGAAGTACTGGACTGCTGGGCTACGCATATGATTCTGGTGGAGTATGGAATTCAGTCAGAAATCTATATTTGTCTGCATTACTGAACTTTGCACTAACAGCTAGGCCGAAATTATTCTGATGCGGAGTGATGCCCAACGTCTGTCACTGTGCTCGCGCCTTTATTCTTTGACTGAACAACTGAGACTATGTTAAATGACAGCTACTAAATCGTTTTCGTTGAAAACATTGCCAATAGAATTATCTGTAGTGCTAACTAACCTCTTCAGTCCAATTTTCACCGTAACATTCGTTACTGTCTTGCTTTTCTGGCAGAGATTCAATAGACCGGTTTCTCCATTATAAAGCTTCATCAACTAGCTATTAAATTGAAGAATTTAATTGAAATCGCTATTTTGCTTAAAAGTAAACGAATGGATTAGCATCATTAGCGACTGTATTCTGAACATGAATAACTACTTTCGCAATAGATAGACTTGTGAGAGAGACAGACAGAAATACAGAGAGAGAGAGAGAGAGAGAGAGAGAGAAATAGAGACAAACAGACAGACAGAGAGAGGAGCGCAAGAGACAGAGAGAGAGCGAGAGAGAGAGAGAAAGCGAGAGAGACATACAAACCGACAGAGACAGACAGACAGAGACAGAGAGCCAGACAAGGCAGATATTATTTCCAGCATTCCTCAGCCCTGGAGATGAGTGATGGTAAAGCCGAGGTAAATGTATGGTATGCGGTTGTTGTAGATCTGAGGGGAGAATCTCTTGCCCTATTTTTAATGTTGTTCATCCGAATGAAAGTATCTTCGTGTGCAACTGTGTTCGCTTCTACTGTGGGTCAAATACTATGACACATCGGGTGACCTATATGCAGACACCATACATACAGTATTACGTCTGTGGCCCTGTGTATCATGATTCATCAAGCATCCGTCATATAGAGACTGCATTGGGCCAAAACCCACAGGTTTTATCAGTTTGAGCAAAGTTGTAGACATTTCCGGGCCCTTGCCATAGAACCGGGCCCCCCAAAACCCACACGTTTCTTCAGTCTGAGCAAAGTTTTAGACATTTCAGGGCCCCTGTCATAGAACCGGGCCCCGGGGCAGTAACCCCCCCTGACCCCCCCTCTCATCGGCCCTGGGTTTGGATCAGAGAAGAAGAGGGTCTGAAGATTGTAATGACGTCAAGGTCTCTCCATGAGTTGTGTTGTTGAAACTTGACCCAGCGGCCCCGCCAAAGAACAGGTCCTGGGATCGCGAATTCATCGAATTGGCACAGCGATAATAAAGATAATTATTTACTATTACTGGTAAAGTTGGCCATGGTTCTGTAGGTTACAAATGTCACGATCCAATAAACAAACATCTGCGCTATTGGTGTATAGTCTGCGGTTGTCAATCTTCAAAGAGGCATTCAATAGTAGCGAGTCCGAGCTTTGATACAGTCTTCTTACGAACTTTGACATCGTTTAGTGTAGCACAGGCAGTTCCCTTAATAGTTTCTGTAAAAGGGAGTGGCGGCAGACAAATTTACGATTACAATTAAAATTACACAGCTGCAATTAGGAAGCTCTTTTCTGGCAATGTTGTAATGTAGGCCATAAAATTTGTCCAATTTACAACCATTGCTTTGTATTGTGACGGTGGTGTCCGGTCACAATACAAAGCAACTATTTTTCCGACACGACAGCGTTATCTCTGACGAAGCTTTCAATGCCATTGATTCATGAGTGACTATTATTTAGTTATTTAGTGAGTGTTATTGGTGTGCATTGGATTGGATCCACAGTTTAAAGGCAGCTTATGACAACATAGGCCGTTTCCGCCGACAAAGATTGTTTTTTTTTGTCATATTACGGCTCTTTTGTGTGTACTGTGAGAAACGCTTCATAAATGTTTAAATTCAAGACAACACAGTTATTAACAACTATGAAACAGAAAATAAACATGCACTTCGCTGTCTGCAATTGACCTTAAAGTGACGGACAAAGTTTTGGTGAATGGTAGCACTCTGGCACGAAGAGCAGACGATCAGCATGGTCGCGGTACCGATTCCCGCTACCGTCCAAAGGTCGACTTAGTCTTCCATTCTCTAGGTGGCGTTGGTAAAATGCACAGCATGAACAGTTGGACGCCTTGCATGGCTGTCACAATTAAATACGACTCCTGTGATAACGTGTAATCATCATAAATTTTTCAGCGCGCGCGCTGTGTGTGTGTGTGTGTGTGTGTGTGTGTGTGTGTGTGTGTGTGTGTGTGAAACACAGAAAAAAACGAAGAGTAGTGTGATTGGCGTTCTGTCCCGACTTTATTGACAATATTATACCAACTGATGAGTACTCTCATAGACAACTCTTTTGTGGTTTCAAATTGTCTTATAATTCTGAGCAGGTAACGCGTAGGTTTCAACTAATGTGATATTTGTGTTGATTTCTATCGACGTCAAAGGCCTTTCTATAAAGGTTTAATTGTAATCTGATTTTTACAAAGCGCCACTTCAAGAAAATCTCATTAGTGAAGCTCCCGACCCGAAACAGTGAAATCACTTTCAAACAAGACTGTCTTCAGGCACTTGTGAATCTGTGGAAGGAACAAACTGAGGAGCTGCAACTGCTACCATAAGATATAGAGTTAATATCAAGGAGGAGTCTTAATGAACTTTCTATCTATTTGCAGCATGTTATGCACAGTTCATAGGCAATAGGTGGCGCTGTCATAGAAGTCGACTCTCTTAGTGACCATCTCGCGAGTGAACTCTATAAGGTAAGTTCCAATTTCATTGTTATCTCGATGTTCATGATGCCTTTTAGGCTAGTTGATGTTAAAACGAGTTCTAAACATGGTCAATTCAGGATTCTAAAAGCCATAACGTGGATCCATCTAACGACCCATCTTAGAATATTAGTAAGTCACTTCAAATAGGCCTAACTGTCCTGATTCACGACGACGAAAATTCCTCTAACATTAAAAACCTACAGTAACAGTTTCTATCTGTCTCTGTCTCTGTCTCTGTCTGTCTGCATCTATCTGTTTCTCTCTCCGTCTCTGTCTCTCTGTCTCTCTCTATCTATATGTGTGTCTCTCTGTGTCTCTGTCTCTGTCTGTCCGTCTTTTTCTGTCTCTATCACTCTCTCTCTCTCTCTCTCTCTCTCTCTCTCTCTCTCTCTCTCTCTCTCTCTCTCTCTCTCTCTCTCTCTCTCTCTCTCTCTCTCTCTCTCTCTCTCTCTCTCTCTCTCTCTCTCTCTCTCTCCTCTCTTCTCTGTCTGCCTCTCTCTCTCTCCCTCTCTCTCTCACACTCTCTCTCTCTCTCTCTCTCTCTCTCTCTCTCTCTCTCTCTCTAATACTATCCTGCCTGGTAGATATCCCGTTTTGGAGAACTTGAGGTGAGTGCTGATTGGGAGTAGGGGAAATAGGCATATATAGGCAGTGGCGTAACTAGGGTCCCGTGCGCCCGGGGGCAGAATTTCGTGAAAATTTTTTTCTCGGTTCCGCCCCGTGCCCGCGCGAAAAAATTTACTTTTTGTAAACTATTTTTCCATTTTTACCTGATTTCTTAAAAACACATTTTCAGACCTAATTTTGCGCCCCTCCTGCGCCCGGGGGCGACCGCCCCCTGCCCCCCTCGTTACGCCACTGTATATAGGAAGGGATTATGGAGGCTGAATGGAGAAGAGTTTTCGGAGAAATTTGGGCTGCGAGTTTACAGCGTTTGTATAGAAAGAAAGAGGGCAACACAAATCATCTTTCTTATGACACGGCGTCGTTTAACTGTAGCTATTAGCTAACCAACGGATGCCTAATTTTCGTGGGTTTAGGTTTTAGCATCAATTAGTTAGTTATTTGCTTTTAACAACACTGTTTCATAAGAAAGGTGATTAGCGCCACCTTTCTCCTTTCTTCAGCATTTAGATACCTTTATATCGCACATTTCAGAAACTACATAACTGTAATTTTCGTTCAATCGGTAGTAATAAACACCAATGCGTTGGATAGTGTGTGTTTAACGATACTGTGTCGTAAGAAAGATGATTAGAGTCGCCCTATTCCTTTGACCACAGTGGCGTAGCTATGATTTTTGTAATAGGGTGCGTACTGCAAAGCTGCAGTCTGCAGACGACGTATAGTTGGAATTATGGGTCAATCTCCGACGGAATGAAAGCTTAGACAATCACGTAATCAACTTACTCGATTCTACTTTCTTATTTTAACAGATTCGCAACGTAACGTTTAAGGCTTAAATTAAACGCATTATAAACAGTATGGCAGAATGTGACAGTGGTCAGTGCGCTTGGAACTGGCCCTACCAGAGTACGGGCAGTGGCGGAGTATTTTGTCGACTGAACGAAAATTCACAAGTAAATTACGTCTACAAGAAACTATTAAGGAAGAAAGCGATGATAATCATCTTTGTTATTGCATAGCTTAGTTAATCGGGTGTTAGCCCAGAAAGAAATCTAACTGCTGTATAAGAGTAGGATATTTATAATTTTTCAGTATTAAACATAACGGTGTCTTACGAAAAAGGCTCGATGACTAATATCTGAAAATTTTCTGGTTAAGAACAGCAATCATTTGTTTTATTTAATCCAACGCTTAACGTCGTCTTATGACATCAAAGGCCGTTGACGACAATACGGAAAATATACAATACAATCAGAACCAGAAACTTATAGCATCCGAATGACACCATCAAATGTGTCAAACAGAGCTTTACAATTTCACTAATATTCAATATTTTTGTAACACAAAGTAGTTCATCTTATTCTGTCTATGATTTCGATATTCTGACAAAAGATTCCATGCAATTTAAACAATGTTATGTAACTATGCAGCAATTGATCCATAATTTTTTTTACTAAGTACTCTTTTAAACTGTTCATGTATCTAACGTACTATACATGTAATACAAGTTCATTCAATAACATAGCATACATGTATTATAATTGTTTTAAGTATAGTTTTAATAGATTAAAATTATAATCACAGATCTCTTATTATAAAACATTACTGAGTATTATGCAACATAGTAGCTATTGTAATACAGTAACCAAACCAAATCATATCTTATATTGAAGAACCAAAGTTGAATAACAATAATATGGTAATAACAGAAATTCATTTACCAATAGGTAATATTTAAAATTTTCTCACAGGGTGTCGTAAAAAACTTTGAATTATATAATTGATACTGTGAAATTTCAATGCCAGACGTCAATAATTGAATCTCAGGCAGGATTGTATTGAAGAATGCATAATCATGATTGTATTAGAAATTATTCAAACATACGTAGCATAATGTTCCCCTGTGTATGCGCCAGTGTGTATGTTTCTGCGTGTATGTGCGTGTAAATTGTTCACAGTATGGAAAGTCTTATAAACGCGTATAACGAACTTTTTGATGAAATAAAATTGTTTATTAATCATTATTATTATTTCAAACTGACAAGCACGCAGTATGATTACAAGTCATAGCATAAACGGATGATCACAAGTTTTGCAGGAGTCGAATTTAACTGTATATGGCAGCCATGCAAGGCGCACATCATGTCCTACTACTCATTTTACCAACGCCATCTAGCGAATGACAGACTGAGTATACATTTTCCAGAGTAGTGGGAATCGATCCCCCTTTCTGCTTGATTTGCTCTTAACGCCAGCGATGTTACCATAATTCTATGCTACCCAAGCAGATACTAAACACTTTGCCTGTATTCTGCACAATCCTTGTCATGTATTGCA
The DNA here is from genome assembly GCA_020284085.1 of Aporrectodea caliginosa. NCBI lineage: Eukaryota > Metazoa > Annelida > Clitellata > Crassiclitellata > Lumbricidae > Aporrectodea > Aporrectodea caliginosa. The sequence goes on from JACEVL010000639.1 coordinate 293,387, forward strand.
TAAATTGTTTCCGCCGATCAAGCAATCGCGCTACTCCCTGCGGCCAAGGTCCCATAACCGTGAGCTTCCCATGTTTAACAACCTGTCTCAGAAATGCTTCCTTGCCCGGATGCTATACAAATAAACTATTTTCCCCCCAGACCTGGCTATTTAAACCCTTCATTTATCCCTGCGACTAGCCCTAGCTCTTCTTCCTCTATGTTCCCCTGATGTACAATAAAGCTTCTCATTCAATTCATTGGTTGTGTAGGCCTATATAATTTTGTTTGTTTGTTTGAATGTATTAATCTTGCCATGTACAGTGCTGTGCGTTTGCGAGTGCTTCTCAATAAAGGATATACTTACTAACTTATGTCTAGTCGTTTTTGGAGCTCCTTTCTTTACGAACTTCCGAAAGCTCCGAAAAAGCGGCCATATCTGATTAGTTCGTATAGGTTATCAACGCAGAATCTTAGTCCGAGTAAATACTACGGTGTCATACAACTGAAACGCTACGAATAAAGGTCCCCTTTGGTCAAGAGATCTCGTAACCGTTTGATACCAACGCTATTACCGGCTACGTATTTTAAACACCTTTTAAACGTTTCCTTCCAATGCTATATATATAATCAACCACACTCAGTTTTAGATGTACTTCTTCCATTGCTCTTACCTTGGTAGTGCCAGTTCCAAGCCTCGAGAAACAAGGAGGGTGACGCTGATCGTCTCTGCCATGTGTGGTTAAACAGCAACTAGCCAGCAAACTGTAGATATCGTATTTTACATTCTGAAGTATGTATTATTTCAAACGAACGGTGAGAACTGTTGCAAATAATTTCTGTCGACGTCAACGACGTCAACGGCCTTTTTCGCCATAAGATGTCGTTAAATTTGGATCCATCCATCCAAATGTAAATAGCTATAAGATGTTAAACAATCGAATCCATTAATACGGGAAAGTTAAGTTAAGGTTGACGTCAATGGCCCTGGTAGCTAGCTATAAGATGCCATTAAACATTGGAAAATACTATACATGCAAATGATAGTGGTGCCTTTGAGACGATAGATTAAGCTATATGCTGAAATTATGTAAGCCAAGCAGGAAATGCTGTAATGCCAAGGAGAACACATCGAGGAACTTATTAGAGAAGCGTTGGAGAAGACGAAGGAGAGAATGTGGGAGGCAGACTGACAAAGTCTCAAGTATTTGCAGACGACCAAGCGATGATGGCGAATAATCAATCGCAATCTTTATAATACATTCCAACCTATTCGAGGGCCACTCGAAAAGCAAGCGCACGGCACTGACCTATTCACAAGCGCTGCGCCAAGTCAGATGGTTTTCAAACCGGTAGTCAAAGGAGGCTTTAATCCGGTTTCCAGTTGATCAAGATCAACAGGAGAGGCAGAGCAGCTATTAAGGCAGTGTGATTCTCGTTAACGAAAACGGTAACGAAAATGTTCGTTAACGAAAATAAAATGATTTCGTTAACGTTAACTATAACTAAAAAATACCATTAACTATAACTGTAACGACAAGAACACTACCGAAAATTCATCGTTATTTTCGTTAATAAAAAAATAAAAATGCAAAATCGGAAAATTTGAGAACGTGAAAATGCGCCCAAACTAATACTCTATGTTAGCCCCGAGATAGAGTTTGCCTTAGGTATGATTCTTTTGTGGGTTCTGGGGGGTTCTGGGGCGTATCGAGTATGAAACAGGGAGCGGCGCTGTGTCATAAAAAGATGGCGTCCTCCACTCTTGAGACTGGCACTGCCTAAATACAGGCACTGGCGTAGTTAAAGGACGGAGAATTAACAGATTTGTAGATTCATAGATATTCATCGGCGATAATTAATCATTAAAATTAATAAGGAAACGATGGCAAATGAAAGTGAAATTTATAATATGTAATAAGAAAAAATAATAGTGTAATAATAATAAATAATAAAAATCACAAATACGGCCCCTCAGATTCCCAGTTATTCTGATCCGTGCATAGGTTACATATTCTTGTAACAGTAATACATAAAAGATAAAATGCAACGTATTGGACAAATGAATGCGGTTTAAAATATATAGCACTGAAGAAATCCATTTTAAAGGTGTCGAAGTAGACATGGACGAGCTACTCTTCTAAAACTACCTTAACCGTACACAATGTATTAGTAGCCTACTATAGCAATCAATATTTAACGACGTCCTATTCTATTCTATTCTATTCTATTTATGGACTTATAAAGCGCCTCTCGCAGTACAACCTAATCAGAAGCGCTTCCAGTGCGAAGGGCCCCTCGAAAAAAGAAAAGTCTTAAGAGAACGAGCAGAAACAGTGGTACCTCCAGATAACATTACAGCACGAGTTAAAGCAGGGAGGTCATTCCACAGCAAAGGTCCAACAGAGGCATAGGCACGATGCTGTGCTGTGGCAGTCCGAGACCGAGGAACTAGAAGGTCATGATGGTCAAAAGAGCGGAGAGGACGTCCAGAGGTAGCTGAGATAGGCCGTCTCATAAGATCACAGAGGTAGCGTGGAGCTTGACCTAAAAACGTTTTACATGTAAGAAAAAGAATTTTAAACTGAATTCGAGCAGTTAGAGGAAGCCAATGAAGGTCTTGAGTCATGAATGTCGAAATATGGGAGAAACGAGGTAGGCGGGCAATTAAACGAGCAGCAGAATTAAGTACTGATTGGAGTGGAGCCAGGCGGAGTTTTGGTAGGCCCATAAGTAACGAGTTACAGTAGTCAATGCGTGAACAGACAAAGGCATGAACCATGGAAGAAAAAATCGGCGAGGGGACAGATCGTCGAATGGCACGTAGACGTCGCAAGTGATAAAAACTGGACCTAGTGAGATTAGAGATATGTGCAGAGAAAGAAAGAGTACTGTCAAGAGTAACACCCAGGTTACGGACATTTGTCGAGAAAGTAAATTGAGGGAACTGCTTGGCAAGTAAATCGTAATCAAGTTTAATTAGCTGTTGGCTATTACTTCCTGGGTTGTTGAAATCGCCCTCCTCTTTTATCCAAACGGGTCTGGCACCACTCGCAAAGGGTACTGGCGGAGTTTGATAAAGCATTACTAGTCGTATTCACTGCTTTGCGACATCTTGTGGCAAAATCAGTGAAATGACCGTTTTCGGATATTCCCGTTTAATCTTTCAGCAATCTTATACGAAATGAATATAGTCTCTCTTGCGTTTAAAATTTGTTGCATTAATAATTATTAAAGCATCCCATAGATCTTAGATTAGAACTGTAACATGCCAAAATAATTTTTTAGGATTACGATTAATATCAAGGATGAGTCTTAATAAGTAAGTAAGTAAGTAAGTGTGTTCTTTATTAAACGCTGGCAAACGCACGGCGCTGTACATACAAAGTTATACAAAGTTATCAAATAGTAGAGAAAAGTTAGTAAATAGTAAACTAAAAAAACACTATATGGCTATATAAACTGTTGAATGAGGCCTATTTGCGGCAAATTATGCACAGTCTATAATAGGCAATAGGTGGCGCTGACATCGAAGTCAACTCTCTTAGTAAATATCTCGCAAGTGAACTCTCTTTAAGATAAGTTCCAGGATCATTGCTATCTAGATGCCCATGGTAACTTATAGTTGACGTTAATACCAGTCCTATATGCTGCCCATTCAAGATTTTAGAAGTCATAGCGTGGATCAATATAATGGCCCATCTTGGATTTAATATCTCGTTTCAAATTCTTACCTTGATTCATAAAATCAGACGCCGTGAATTTCTCTCGAATCAAAGTCTCTCTGTTTCTATCTGTCTCTGTCTCTGTGTCTCTGTCTGTCTGTCTCTGTCATTCTGTGTGTGTGTCTGTGTTTGTGTCTGTGTCTGGGTGTCTTTTGTCTGTGTCTCTCTATCTCTATCTCTATCTGTCTGTCTCTTTCTCTTCCACTCTCTCCCACGGTCCCACCCTCCATTTATGGTGACTGGGAGTAGTAAATGACTGAGATAGGAGGAGGGGGAGTAAAGTGGGGTCACTGGATGGTGAAACGATATTTGGGCTGAGCGTTTACGGCGTTGGTATGGACTTCGTTGTATCACTGTCGGTTGAATTAACTGTGGCTTACTGTGGCCCACCAAACCACACCAGTGTATGATTTCCGTAGACATCGACTCTGCTAATGTGCGCATTGTACTCGACAGTATACACACATGCACGCGTACTTTGAGACGTTCCTAACTGTATTTAGCGTCTTGCTGGCTTATGCCCTGTCGTCTTATACGGTTCAATGCTGTTAGACTTCAGTTAAGGAGACCGATGGTTACCCAATAGTATAGTGGTTAGCGTGCTGGACTGTCAAACGAAAGGTCGGTGGTTCAAATCCCAGCCAGGAGCTGTTGTTCTTTCCATTTTATTCTTTCTGTTCATCTTCTTCTTTCTCTTGTTCTTGTTATTCTTATTCCACTTGTTCTTGTTCTTCCCCGTGTTCATCTTCTACTTCCTCGTCCTCTTCTACTTCGTCGTTCTCTTCTACTTCCTCGTTCTCTTTCTCGTCCTCGTACTCATCCTGGTACTGCCATTCCTAAGCCATGATAAAGGAGGAGGGCGACGATATTTATCTTTGTTCTCACACAGTGTCGTTAAGCTGTAACTAACCGACCAAATCATTACCCGTGTTGCAGACGGAGTCAGCGTTTGAACGAACATTAGATATATATAGTGTCTGAAAGAAACGATTTCAAGGTGTCTAAATGCTGGACATAGGGAGAGGCGACGATAATCATCTTTCCTATGAAACAGCCCGGTTGGACTGTAACTAACCAACGGAAGCCTAATTTTCGTGTGTATGATATCGATTAGTCAGTTAGTTGTTATCTAACGACGCTGTTTCATAGCAAAGATGATTAGCGCTGAATTTTCATTCCAATAACATTTAAACACCTTTCAATCGCTTCTTTCATACACTATATAGTTATAATTTTCGTTGAATCTCTCGGTTAACAATAACTGGTTGGTGAGTTGGAGATTAACGACACTGGATCATAACAAAGATGAATAACGTCGCTCTCTTCCTTTCACACAGTGGTCTAGCTAGGTATGTTTTTACGTGCTGCGTGCTGCGATGCTGTAATCTGAAGAGGGCTTGTAGTTGGACTTATGGGTCAATCTCCGAAGGCATGAAATCTTCGAAAATCACGGAATCAATTTACTCGATTCTACTTTCTTATTTAAACAGATTCACAACGTAACTTTTTAGGCTTAAATAAAGCGCATTATAAACAATATGACAGAATGTGACAGCAGTGCGTGTGCGCACCTCACGCACCCTTGTATTGCTACGCCACTGTTTCTCCAGGCTTGAAACTGGCACTGACAGAGTATGGGCAGTGGCGGAGTTTTTGTAGCGATAAAAGAAACTGTTAAGGAAGACGGCGATGCTAGTCATCTTTGTTCTTACGTAGCATAGTTAAACGGGAATTGGTCAACCATTTTGTTGAACAGTTTAGCTAGTGGCTGAATTCAGCTGGATCTCCCCGAATCTGGGATACACCACCTAAAAGTAGAGACTCGTGAACTAAATGTGTTTTTGTTAAGGTAAAATAATCGAACACAAGCATCTTCTTTCACACATTTTGTGTTTTGTCAGAATAGCGAATAACTAACTGGTAGCCTATCGCTCAATGATACACAGGTTCTCGATGACTAAAATCTGAAAAATGTGCTTTTTGATGAAGTGAACTAAAATTTTGGTGGCGTAACAGTCGCCTATTTATAATACTTTAGCACAATACATACGGGTGTCATAAAAAGATAATTTATAACTTATTATGATTGAATAATGTGAAATTTCAATGCCAGACGTTAATACTTGAATCACAGGCGGAATTGTATTGAGGGATGCTTAACTGTGTATTAAAAATTATTAAAACATACGTGAATGTTTCCTTGTATACGCTTCAATGTGTGTGTGTGTGTGTGTGTGTTTATATGTGTATGTGAGTGTATTTGTGTGAATAAATTGTTCACAGTGTGTAAGTAAGTAACAAGTAAGAATATTCTTTATTTGGACTGTCTTAGTGAACGCGCAGAACAGACTTTGTGATGAAATAAAGTTAGATGCCCATGTCTGGTCGTTATGTAGCTCCTTTCTTCACGAACTTCTGAAAGCTATGAAAAAGCGGCCATATCTGAATAGTTTATTGTATTGTATTGTATTGTATTTGAACACTTGTTATAGCGCCCCTACCAGATTATACAGGTTAACAATGAAGAATCTTAGTTCGAATCATTACTACACGGTAATACAACTGAAACGCTATGAATAAAGGTTCTTTAGTGGCGAACAGATGTTGTAACCGTTTGACACCAATGCTATTACATTATTGTTATCCTGGGTGTCACAGTCTCTCGGATAGCTAAGGATTTGAGGAACATGTCCAGCGCATATGTTGTCGGGCGCGGCAATCCCTATTATGCAGTAAGCTTACACACTATGTATAATTTTATAACATTTTACTGTCCTGATCAGTTCAATAGATGATGTATGTTTATACCATGTCTGTGCACCAACATGCGAATAGCAATTGATCAATTAAAGAATATTGTTATCGTATCTTATCTTATTACCGGCGACGTATTTTAAACACCTTTTAAACGTCACCCACCGAAGCTATATATTTAGCAAACACGCTCATTATATAACTTTCTTAATGGTCATACCCAGGATAATCGATTTTATTATTCATCAACTTCTTGTGACTTAAATCAACCTATATTGGTTTACTTAGTTAGGGTGAGGAAAGATGAAAGGATGGGCCAATAAATGATGGGGTCAAAGAAATTTTATTTTATTCTCCATAAAATCTGTTGGCTCCACAACCTGGAACATGCTTCCTTCTCACATGCTTCTCGCCCTCACCTGCGGCACTTTAAAAAAATGTGGCATGCCCCCCTAATTAATGGAACTTAGCTAACCCACACTGCCTGATTTTTTTCACTGTTAGTTAAGGTTTCTTTCTTTTTATTTTATAGTGTTTGGAATAATTTACTTTGTACTATGTATTGTATTGTTAGCTGTGCTGTATGAGACTTGATGTTGCTGTTGTCAGGGCTGTGCTGTAGAGAGTGACATGGGGAATTTCCCCGCGGGGAACCGCGGTAACCGCGGTAAATCCCGCGGTAATGGGGACAACAATTGCGGTAAGACCGCGGTAATGGGACAACAATTGCGGCAATACCGCGGTAATGGGGTTTACCCTCGCGGTAATACCGCGGTTATGGGGAATGAGCCGGCAAGAAACCCGGGTGATGTTAAGAACTTGAGAACTGAAAAGGAGATTTTTTATTTCCTGAAGCCTTCTTGTCAGAAATAGTCAGGACTTGGTTAATGCAAACTGTCGGTAAGATAATAACAGACTATTGCAGTCTGCAATACAAATAGATTTGTAAGTTAAAAAATGTTATTTTTTAAATTTGAATTGGTGTAAACTTTTGCGGGGAATGTGATGTCGTCCTGCGGGGATGGGGTGGGGATGGGGAGAAAGCCTGCGGGGATGGGGTGGGGATGGGGACAAACCCTGCGGGGATGGGGCGGGGGATGGGGAAGACTTACTTGTTGCGGGGTGGGGATGGGGACGAGATTGCCTCCCCATGTCACTCTCTACTGTGCTGTCACTAATTTATCAATCAATCAATCAATCAATTTATTGATCCCAGAAACAAAACAAAATTAACAGCATGAAACTACAGTATATAAAGTTCACAAACAATTATTGCAGAAGTTTATCTATGAAGAGATGGTATGAGGGAGCAAAGGGCACACCCGAAGGGACAAGTCCCGCTGAATAGGGGCCTAATTGCTTTAACTATATAGCAAAACTTGCAAGTTATTTTCTAGGACTAAGTGGACGGCAGGGGAATTCCATCCCTACTAAACAAAATCAAAGAAATTAAACAGAAACAACCAAAAATCAAATGCTAATAAAACTAAGCACCGTTATGAGAACATAAGAACAACAAGGCACTGCCAAGACACAGAGCATTAAGTATAACAAGCATTACAACCTTATAATTGTATCAGGCAGTACACTTTAAATTGGATAACGGGCAATCAATAGAATGAGATATAGCACAAAGAGCTACATAATAATACTCATTGCGTGTGCACGGATCAAGTGTTTAAAATGAACGAGGCTCTTAGCCTCACGAATGACCAAAGGAAGGTTATTCCAAACGAGAGGACCTTGGTATTTGATTGAGAACTTACGTGAGTTTGTTCTTGCGAAGATGCATGAGTATTCTCTATTGCTTCTAGTGTCATTGATAGGTATAATTGGGCTGAAATAGGAGAGAAAAGCAGGAGGGAGGATATTTCTGCCATACTGGTACATAAACACACCAGTTTGAATAAACTTAATTTGAGAAAGATTTAAAAGATTAAATTTCAGATACAGAGGTCTGGTATGGGAATTAGCAGCAGATCTTGTGATTAGTCTTATGGCCTTTTTCTGAATGACCCTTAGATTCATCAGGTGGGCGTCGTAAGTTGAAGTCCAGATGAAGTTGCAGTAAGTCAAGTAAGGATATATAAGGGTAAAGTATAAGTTGTTAAGTATGTGGGGAGGAAGAAGGTAGGATATTCTACGAATAATGCCAATGTTTTTTGAAATTTTCTTAGTGATTTCTAGTATGTGTGTATTCCATTTAAGGTGTTGGTCAATGTGGACCCCAAGAAACTTTGAGGAAGCGACTTGTGGAATTATTATGTTGTCTATTTTTAGCACGCTATCAGAGGGTGGAATAATCTTTCTATTGGATCTGAAAATAATAAAGTTCGTTTTAGAAATATTTAGGGAGAGTTTGTTAGCTTTGAACCAATCATTAGCCATTGCTAGTTCTTCGTTTGCTATTTTGATTAGTTCTTCGTAGGAGGCATGTGAAAGAAAAGCATTAGAATCGTCAGCGAATAGAATATAATGAAGGAGAGTCGAGGAGTTAGGAAGATCATTAATGTATATTAAGAATAAGAGAGGTCCGAGAATAGAACCCTGAGGAACACCAAACATAATAAGTTGGAAGCTGGATAATTTACCATTGCATGAAACTTGTTGATAACGGTTAGTTAAGTAACTTTTGAACCAGTCTAATGCATTGCCTCTGACCCCATAATGTTCCAGTTTAGAGAGTAAGATTTTGTGGTCGACAGTGTCAAAGGCCTTAGCAAGGTCCAGAAAAATACCAATAGAGATTTCATTGTTATCCATGGCTTGTGTTATTTTATCTTGTATGTCCAATAGGGACATAAAGGTCGAGTGGCCAGGTTGGAAGCCATGTTGAAAAGGATGAAGAATTTTTTAGTATTTATAAAGGAGAACAGACGGTCATACATGACCCTTTCAAATAATTTAGAAAAAAAGGGCAAGATAGAGATTGGTCTAAAATTGGAGACTACACTTTTATTTCCCTGCTTATGAATAGGCAGCACCTTAGCTAACTTGATGTTTGAGGGGACCTCACCATTTCTAAGTGAGCAGTTAATTATATCACTCAGTGGAACTGCGATAAGTTCCATGAGGGGAGAGATTAAATAAGGATTGATGTCGTCAGGGCCAGTACTATGGGTAACTTTCAAGGTTTTATTTATGGTTAGTAACTCTTGAGGGCAAGTAGGTAGGATAACAAAGGAGTTCAATGATGAGGATGGCATATAGTCTTGGAATAATTTCTTTGAGGGGGTATTTTTAGCGCAAGTGAATTTGGTAGATTCGTAAAGTAGGAGTTAAATTGATCAGCCATTAGTTCAGGATCTTTTATTGTATTACCATTGATATTGATTTCTTTTATAAATGAGTCAGAGTTATCAGATTTGACTATCGACTTGATTATCTGCCAGGTTTTTTTTACATCGTTACAGCATTTTGTAAATTCATTAGCGTAGAAGTCTTGTTCAATTTTGGTAAGAATTATTTTATATTTATTACGATAGGTGGTAAAGATGGCCTTATTTTCAGGAGTAGGGTTTTAATATATTTGATGTACAGTTTTTCTTTCTTTTTAATGGAATTATGCAAGCCTTGTGTCATCCATGGATGTTGAAAAGTGTTCTTTTTGGAGGTCTTCTTTACTTTTAATGGAAATGCTTGGTCGTAGTTAAGTTTAATTATATTTATGAATGAGGTGTAAGCTAGGTTTGTTTCTTCTTGATCACATAGCAGTTTTACAGATGACCAGTCAGCATCAGCCAATAGCCTTTTAAAATTAGAGATGGTATCCTGGTTAACAGTCCTTGACATCTCGATGGTTCTTGGAGTACATTGGGTATTTAAGTCATTCTGAATCCAAGTAATAATAGGTAAATGGTCGGAAATATCAGATATTATTATCGCCGAATTGATAACACAGTCTGCAGAGTTGGTAAAAGTGTTGTCGATTAGGGTAGCAGTGGTAGGAGTAATCCTAGTTGGTTGAAGAATCATAGGCAGGAAGTGATGAGAAGTCATACAGTTGATAAAGTCATTAGTAGGGGTGTGGGTTTCAGAAGCGAGCAAATCAACATTGAAGTCACCAGTTAGGAATAATTTCTTATTACAGTTTTTATTAGCTGTTAGTGTGTCTATTAGTGATTCAATTTCAGTATTGAAGGTGTCCAGATTTGTGGCTGGTGGTCTGTAGATAACACCAACTAAGATATCCAAGCCTTTACGTAGAGAAATGTTAATAAAAAGACTTTCAAATGAATTAGAAGCCACAGAAATATCAGTAGTATTGTAGCTAATGTGGTCTCTAACAAAAAAACCTACTCCTCCCCCTCTACCCTCGCTCCTGTTTCTGTATATGAAAGTATAGTCTGGAATGTAAATTGAGTCAGCCGTGTTATCAGATAGCCAAGTTTCAGTTAGTCTACAGCAAGAACAGAAGTGGGTAGTTCTTGTAGGAGAATTTGGATTTCATTTAACTTAGAGATAATACTGCGACAGTTCAGATGCATAATTGTGAACGAGTGAGAGGCATTTAGAAATTTGTGGGAAAGTTGAGAGGGAGCCGGGTATGCACAATCTTTTATGTAGTCTGAAAGATAGTTGGGGTCAGGGTCGAGATCTTTGTTGTTCAAGAGAGGTTTATTAGAGTCGTCACTTTCAATTAGCTGCAGTCTGATGGGTTTATGGAGTTTAGGTGCATTAGAGTCAATGGAGCTATGAGGTAGGTCAGCATCAGTTGTATCTATATTTAGTGAGCATTGTTTACATATCCTGGAGTCTAAGGACAAAATCGTAGTATTGCAGATACAGTTAGCATGACAACTCAATCCACACAGGGTACAGGTGCAAGCCTCATCCAGGTCATCCACCAGACCCGCGCACACGCAACAATAACTAAAAACGGCATCTTGCCGAGAACTATTCATCACCAGTAGGGATGAAGAAAGCAAACAAGGGCATTAGCCAGGCTAAAAATCGACTAAAAATTTAGACTTTTGAAATGTTATTATAGGTGTCCATAGTTAGCGGGATCTTGGCTCCTCTTGCGGCCAATCTTGTTATTACATGTTGGAATGTTCTATGATTTGATATGGCTTCAACAAAAAAGTTTTGATTGATTGATCGATTGAGAAGTGCGAGAGTACTTGGAACGTTCTTTATTACTTAGGTGTCCTAAAATGTTTGCCCAGTGATGTTCAATGGTTGATTTGAGAGGGTGAAATTGATATAACTATTTTATTCATATTTATAGAGATGGCTCAAAGGCACGTGACATTGTTACTGCTTCATTTACAGGACCAAGTTTAGCTATAGACCAGAAGTATAGAATATGCACGAGGAACCTAATAAATATGAAAACCAGGTTAAATTCCTAGTAGTGATTTTCGATAGTAAACGATCATGGGACCAATAATTTAATAATATATCGCGAACTCCATTTATATATATAGCAGCCTATGGTACGTTTTAAAGGTATCCAAATAGACGCCAACACGCATTGTCATTACAAAGATGATTATCGTCGCTCTCCTCCCGTATCCAATCTTCAGACTGGCACTCCCCAGATGCACAATTCACAGATTCATAGATAATTATCGGCGATAATTAATAATGATAATTAATAAACAACTGATGACAAATGAAAATGAAATTAATAATAGGTAATAATAATGATAAATAGTAATGAAAATTATTATGGATAATGGGATCACAAATAGTTATTTATTTATTTATTACCGTTCCCCGGATTCCTTTTTCTTCTTACCTTGCATTGGTTAAATATTCCCCTAATTTAAATGATTTTCGATCGAAATCTCGCCGTATTAGGCAGATTTACGCAGAAAAACAAATATATAGAGTGATTATATGCGTTTTAAAGGTGTCGATGGAGACGTCGACAAGGTTCTTTTATAAAGCTAACTTTACCGCACACAGAGTATTAGTAATAGTATTCGATATTTAGCGACGTCCTATTGCTTCCTGGGCCGTTGCCGTCGCCCTCCTCTTTCACACAGGCGGGTCTGGCACCATCCGAAAAGGGCATTGGCGGAGTTTGATAAGTATTTATTAGGCCTATGCTGTAATGCGTCATCATCATCATCATCAGGATCCATGGGCCGAAAGCCCGTAGGTGTCCAATGCAAATTTCGTCATCTGTTTCCATAATCCTCTGTCTTGCGCCAATACACTCAAACTGTGTAGGTCTTGTTTGCACCAATCCCTGATGTCATCAATCCATTCCCTGTTAGGTCTTCCTCTTCATCATCTGTAATGTGTAGGAATCTCATAACTCCATCTGTTGCAGGCTTGGGGCTGATTCTACTCCATTTAACGCACTATTATAATCAGTTAGTAGTAGTAGTTTTACTGCATACAACGACACTGTGATAACAAAGATCATTAGGTATTGGTGAGAGACAACATACATAACATAGCTTTTGCAAATATATTATAGTAGGAATGGATGCGTTTTAAAGGTGTCGATAAGTAGACGTCAACACGCTCATTGTAGCAATCAATTTTCGTTTATGTAAAAAATAAGCTGACAAGTACGCAAATAATACATTGACAAACAAGGTCGTATTGGATGTTTAAAGATTAGATTAAGGCATGTTTAGCTCAAATTAAAACTATAGACATGTCATACATATTGGACCATTAGTGTTATGACTGAGGGAAGAGAATCAATTATTAGTATGTTATTTATAGCAAACAGTGTTTAACGACATCATTAGGGTGACAGGACCATTGGCATCCACCTTGCTTCACCTTATTAATCAACTTGAAGCTGCTGTTATAAATGGTGATCGTCTAAAATCATAGAACTCCTAAAATTAAACTTAGACTTAAGCTGTAATCTTTGGAATAATAATAAAGTATAGATCCCCTTGTTCATCACTGCAGTACCACAGCACCCAAGCTAGTTGCAAAAGTCAGATGATGTAGGCCTATGTGAGTAAGTCTACCGAAGGGCGCTAAATAAATTCTGGAATGAATGATTATGCCTAACGCTGTCAGAGGCACAGTAACCAATTTGTTAGAGCGCTCTCTTTAGACACCTTTTAAACAGTATACAACATTCTATATAGTTTTAGGACACGCCGTTCGGATTACTTGTTTGACAGTCACTTTGCGAATTATTGTGATAACTGTTCAGAATAATGTCTCCCGACGTCAACGGCCTTTGTTAAACCATGGATCTCCCGAATAACTTAATCTGAAGGTCATGGGTTCGTGTCGCATAGCTAATGTAAAATTAATAATAGGTAATAATAATAAAATAATAGTAATTAAATTATTATGGCAGTGGATGAAGGGATGTCGACGAGTTACTCTTCTAAAACAAACTTTACCGCACACAAAGTATTAGTAATAGTATCTTGCCGATGACGTCGCCCACCTCTTTCATCCAGGCGGGTCTGGCACCACTCGGAATGCGCATTGGCGGAGTTTGATAAAGTATTTATGCTGCAAAGAGAAGGAGTCTCATAACTCCATCTTTTTGCAGACTTGGGACAGGTTCTATTCCATTCTACGCACTATAAACAGTAGTCGTTTCAGTCTAACGACTGAGATCCTGAGTGGCCGAGTGGGTTGGTGCCTGCTCGTCACGCCGGCGCCCCGGGTTCGCTTCCCGGTCGGGTCGGTTTATCAGAGATTAATTTCTCGGATCTTTACTGCGGGTGGCTCGGTCGCAATTTAAACGTGGAGTACGAGGTTGCTTTCTGCCTCCGACACTAATCATCTTCGATATGAAAAAGTATACATTGACAAACATAGGTCGTATTGTATGTCTAAAGATAAGATTAAGGCAATGTTCATATACAAATAAAAACTATAGGCATGTTATACATATTGAACCATTAGTGTTATAATTGTATTGTTATAATTGTTTTGTCATAATTCCTTCGTGAACTACACTGGCTTCCCATACAAGCCCGCAAAACATTTCAAAATCTGTCTTCTGATGTACCGAGTCCACACAAATTCATCTCCTTCTTATGTGTCCTCACTTGTTACACCCTGTTCATCTCTTCAATTCAGAAGAGGACTACGATCTTCATCTCATATCTGACTTTGTTGTCACCCGATCACTTTAGAAATTTGGAAACCGTGCATTTGCACTATAGCGGAATGGAATAAACTACCGGTTTTATTCGCAAATATTCAACTTTATCGCTCTTCAAAATTAACCTTAAGACTTATTTGTTCAAGATTTATTATGATTAGACTTTTTCCTGTTACGCGCTTTTGTTCAAGATTCCATATTTTGTTTAGGCGCGTATAAAGGACAGTTTAATAATAATAATAATAATAATAATAATAATAATAATAATAATAATAATAATAATAATAATAATAATAATAATAATAATAATAATAATAGTAATATAATAATAATAATAATAATAATAATAATAATAATAATAATAATAATAATAATAATAATAATAATAATAATAATAATAATAATAATAATAATAATAATAATAATAATAATAATAATAATAATAATAATAATAATAATAATAATAATAATAATAATAATTGAGGGAGGAGAATCAACAGATTAGTGTATTGACCTTGGAAGAAGATTTAACGACATCATGTTGGTGACAGGGCCATTGGCATCGACCTTAATTCACCTTATTAATTAACTTAAGCCCACTCTTATAAATTCTGATTATCTAAATGTATAAAACTCTTTAAATTAAACATTACTTCAGCATTTAACTTTAGAATAATAAAAAAGGAAAGGGCCCCTTTGTTTGACACGGCAGCATCAAAGCACCCAAGCTATTACGAAACGCCAGAGTATCTCACTGAGCAGATCTCTCTTGGAAGGGGCGCTATATAAATTCCCGGAATGAATGATTATGCCTAACGCTGACAAAGGCACGGTAACCAATTACAGCGCTCGCTGTAGACACCTTTAAAACAGTCTACATAATTGCTATATAGGGGTAGGACACGCCACCCGAATTACAATCATATTCAAATCTGAGCAAAAAGTAGTCTTGTATGTATTATGCTATAAGAATGGTGAGAACTGTTCAGAATAATGTTTGCCGACATCTAAATGTATAAAACGCTGACAAAGGCGCCTTTGTTAAACTGTGGAACCCAGAAAAGGGTCTGGAACCGAGAATAACTTATAATAGGAACGATGAGAGTAAATCGAAATAATTTCTGCCGACGTCAACGGCCTTTATCACCGTAAGATGTCGTTAAACTCTGGCTCCATAATCGTCCAATTCTGCCATCAAACATCAATCGATGGCGCTGAGCAATTTTGTGAGTGAAGGACTTGCTCAATGTCCCCAAACCGTAACCGTTTCACAAGAGGAAGTTATAATCCGAAGCCAAACGCTTTCACCAACCAGGAGTTTTATTACACGAAAAGCAGAGTTAACACCTATATAATATCGGCTTATGGATCTGTGAGAGTAGGCCTAAGGTTGAAGTAAGAAGAAAGATCAGCAACAAAATTAACTGAGAGCGCTCTAACCAAATCGGTTATCGTGCCAAAACTGCCCACAATATACTATCCTTCTAGGGATCGACTATAAAATACATCCGGAGATATGACCCACGTTGGACCTACTCGCTCCTGATCTGCTTTAGCCACAATCATCCTCTGACCCTTCCTGGGGCTCTGATGCTGCTGGGTAGATCAAAGGGTCACTAAATATTTTCTCATTATTCCATAGTTTAACGTTCACGTTTAAGTTTAGGCGTCTTGATACATCTTAGGTAATCAGAATTGATTGCAGCGAGTTTAAGTTGCTTATAAAGTTGAAGTAAGTCAACGGCCATGGGGCCACACGATGTTGTTAAACACTATTTACTAGCGCTAACTGCTTATCTGCGTGTTGACGTCTACTTGGACACCTTTAAAACGTATCCATTCGCTCTTTATGTATTTGTAAAGTTATAGGCTATCTGTTTCAACGGGGTCGACTATTTGCAATGTTCAACGGCCATAGAAGCCATAAGACGTCGTTAAACTCTGGAAAAGAAGAAGCTATCTGTGTCATTAATCGAGAGTATATCAGCTTGAACGAATGTCCGGCAATTTTCATATTGATTCGTCCCAATTATTTGCAATTAAATACTACTGTACAAGATCTTATTCAAGCTCCAATCCTTAAGTCACAAATGAAACGCTACCTACAGTCTTCACAGATTTAATTGTTTGTGTAATCAATCATTAGCTGTTCAAACAACTCTGCTAGGCAAAGTCATTCAACAAAGACTCTGTGGTGGTGGTGGTGGTAGTGGTTTTGTTGCTTGTTTTGTGTTGCCAGTCAGTAAAATTAATAGTTTCAAACAATCAATCAGTCAATAGTCTGTAGTCGTGCCAGTCCCAAGGCTGGATAATGGTTGAGGGCGACTCTAATCATCATTGTTATGACACAGTTTCGTTAAACAGAAGCTAATCAACCAATATTTGTGTCTTGGGAAGATCACCTCTCTCATAGATCCAGAGCATACGAACGATGGGGCAACTGAAGAAATGGGGTATGCCTTGCGCATCCTCGTGGCGCATGGTCTTTCAGGCCCTATGCTATACGACGTGGTTCGTGCTACAACGGTGGCCCGAATGCTCTATGCTGCTCCGGCTTGGTGGGGGTTTGCAGGGCACCAAGAAAAGAACCGCCTTCAGTCGGCGATGCGACGTCTTATTCGTCTGCGGTACCTGCCAGAGGACAGTCCATCGTTTGAGCATCTTTGCGACACTGCTGACTCACGCCTCTTCTCTGCGGTCCTAGGAAACCCGGGCATGTTCTTCATGGACTATTCCCCCCCAAAAAGCTCCTCCTACACCCTGCGCCCGAGATTACATGACCGTTTTATTCCACAAGCGGACAATCTCTCACGCAGATCGTTTATAATAAGAATGTTATACTCTGTATAAATGTATGTACACCAAAGTGTGGATATGCAATTGGTTGAATAAAGAATATACTTACTTTCCTTTTTTATTCATCTAGTTTAACTTACGGAAATCTTGTTTGTTTGTTTGAGCCACAGGCTAAAAAGTCAAATCTTGCGACGACTAATTCGATCACTTACAATCATTCAATCGTCCTGAAACTTGGCAGATAGACTCGCCCTCGCAGACACTTCATTCTATAAAAATTTCAGCTCCCCCCAAAAAAAGGCAAGCTTATAGAATCGGGGACTCAACTTTTCGAATCGGGGAATCCCCTTTTCCGATACGCAGCGTTGTCATTGGCCGCAACAAAACGGGCGCGCTGCCTGATTAAACGCACGCTATGTCGTAAAATGAACGCGTACTATATATTTGTAGAGGTCACTGCTTCGTAAGACGCATTATAGGATACTAGATGGATATAGTAAAAAAACTTTGTTTTTACGGGCTGTATTTTATTACTTAATAACAGTGAAGCCTTTGACGTCCACGGTGAGTGAGTGAGTCCTCAGTTTAACGGCAGCTTATGACAACAGAGGCCGTTTCCGCCGACAAAGATTAGTTTTGGCATATTACAGCTTTGTCGAGATGTAACTAGCGATTGAACGAACATTACAACTATATGGTGTCTGGAGGAACCGATTAAAAGGTGTGTAAAACGTTGGCTAAAGGCGGAGGACGCTAATCATCTATATATATAATCCAAAGTCAGTTTTTTGTGTCCTTCCGTATGTTTGTCCATCCGGCTAAAGGCTCCGAAACGGAACGCTTTAGCGATTTAAAAATTTTTCAAAACATTATTACGCCACGTCTTGATCAACGCGACTATTTTCAGCTCGCAATTTTATTTAAACGCCGATATATGGACATTTTAAATTTACAACTTTTTCGACGAGGCTATCTTATAATAGCAGCCGTAGTAACTATGGCCATTTGTTCACGTCACGAAGGCTTAAATTAATATGCAATCTTACGTCACGCGGAGGATCTAGGTCAACGCTCTGATTCGCAACCAATCACGATGACCGTTGATTTCAAATCAGAAGTGGTCACGCCCACGGCTGAATTTATAGGTCATCGGACTTAAAAATTCGCCAATGAATGCACAACTTTAGGGATACGAAATTTTTAACGAACGTTTTCATTTGAATTTCTATAGATCTCAACCCAACTTTATTTCAACTCAAAATTTACTTTAAATTCCGATATTTGGACATTTTAAGTTTCGACGTGGTCATAGTCTGTTTCAACGCCATTGAAATCTAGGAGTATATGTTGCGTAGAGTTGCTTTTTTACAATTTCAAGCCAGCGCGTAAATTCGCCAGAGGGATACCCGAAAAATGTGCACATCGTTAAATTCAAATTCACGGGCGCTGACGAAGATGTCGTTAAATTCAAATACACAGGCGCTGAGGAAAACCCGGGCGAACGCCGGGTAAAAACTGCTAGTCTTTCTTATAAAACGGTGTCGTTAAACAGCAAATCACCAACTGTCAGTGGCGTCACTAGGTTGGTGCCACCCAATGCGGTAACTTATGGTGTTACCCCATGGACGTTCTCATTACTAGACCATACAAAGTAATGTTTTATGTAGCCTAGTAATATTACTCGTAATTCCTGCATATAACAAAATGTAATGGTAGGCCTAATAAACATGCGCCATCGGTTGATGCCTTGTGCATTAGACACCTGCGCAATAGAAGTTGCTAATTAATTACATAATAGTAGTGACATAAACAACTAGCAAAATTAAAATTATAAATGCATATTTTTTATTTTATTTCTTATTTTAATCCTTTACCATCAGATCAGCAGTTAAGTGATAAAAATCAAAATAGAAAACGTTAATATAATGTTTGGACTAGGAGGGCAATGAAAGAACCTGCAACTTTTACAAGCCTCAGTACAAAATGATATTCAAGGAATACAGAAAATAATAGGCTTATAATAAGTTAATAACTACAGTATTATAATGTCAAATGGCAAATATCATGTAAATATAGTTGTTTGCTTAAATGTAGATCATATTAATACTTACAGCAAAAATGTTTTGAAAATCTTTCTACCTTGAAATTACAACACGTCGTCAAGAAACATTTTTTTTATTCCCCCCTTCTTTTCCTTTTATTACTAATCATTATTAAAAACGTTATTGGTATAGGTGCAAAATGCAAGTTGCCATAATTTTGCAGCTAAAATGCCAGAAAATTGGATTAAATCAGAGATTATAAAAAACACCAAACAAAAACAATGAAAGCATAGAGCTGTAATATGCCAAAAATAATCTTTGTCGGCGGCAACGGCCTATGTTGTCATACGCTGCCGTTAAACTCTGGATCCATCCAACAATAATTAAAGCAACAGCACATGCTTGGAGCACGTGCAGACGAAAGTTACGAAACCGCGTGATTGGAAGCGTTATTGTTTATTGGGTAATAATGATGGCACTGACCTGAGTGCATTAGTAGTTTAAAAAAAGTAAATAAGCATAGAGATTCAGCTTTAGGTAAATTGATACAGCACATGAGAGCTAAGCTTACGAAAAATATTTTTGTTGTTATATGTTATTGATAATTTACTAATAATAATTTCTGCTGAAACTCTGCACACAAATTTTTGGGACAGTCATTTCGTCATTTTGGCGTTACCCCTCTGAAAGTGTCCTCCGGTGCGGAACGCGCCCCTCTCTCCTCCCGTATAGTGACACCACTGATCACCAATCCTGTATTATGCCATCCGAAACAGAATGTACGCTTGTTATTGATCATCTGCTAATGGCCTTAAAGTGGCGGGAAAACATATTAAATTTGTATATGGGGAAGGGGAGGAAGGAGAGTGTAGGAAGAAGTAAGGGAGGAGGGGATTGGTTGCCACCACTTTTTGTAGCAAAGTTACACCCCTGCTAACTGAGACCATGGTCCCCATAACCGTGAGCTTCCTATGTTTGACAACCTGACTCAGAAATGCTTCCTTGCCCGGATGCTTTAAAAATAAACAATGTTTTCAATAAATCAGTCTGTTTAATATCTTAATTTTCCCTCTATGTATGTATGTATGTATGTATACATGTATGTATGTATGTATGTATGTATGTATTTATGTATGTATGTATGTATGTATGTATGTATGTATGTATGTATGTATGTATGTATGTATGTATGTATGTATGTATGTATGTATGTATGAGCACTTGTTATAGCGCTCCTTCAAGATTTCTACTCAGAGGCGCTCCCGACTACAGCAAGGACACTGAATTGGAGTTTCACGCCGAAGCCCATGAGCAATTGCAAGTGAAGGACTTGCCCAGGGTACCTACTCTATGACTAGGTCTAACTCTTCCTCCCCTAGATTTCCCTGATTTAAAATAACTTCTCCCATTCAATTCTTTGCTTGTATATATAAATTGGTTTGTTTTTGTTTGAATGCATTAATCTTGCCATGTACATCGTACAGTGCTGTACGTTTGCTAGTGCTTCTCAATAAAGAATATTCTTACTTAGTTACTTACTTAGTATAAAAGAAACTATGAATAGTAGTGTGATTGCTGTACTGTATTCGTTCTTATTATCAATATATACCAACGTACGAACAGTCTCTAAAACACCTCTTTTAAGTTTCATATTTTTCCTATAAATTGAAGCAACTAAAACGTAAATTTTAACTGAAGCTCGTCTACAGATATTATTATATTCGTTTATTGGCATACAAAAAGACAGCTGACACACCGCAACTGATTACAGCTAGTTCAAAATAATAATAAAGATAGAATCAAATTATAAAATTAATGTTAAATTAAGAAGAAGGTTCAAAAGTTGGAAATCGAATTCGAGTGAGTCACCAACTAGTACCATAGTTTACAGTAACTGACATCATGTGGCATCTAGAGCAGTTGACATCTCGTAAAGTTTTTTTATTTTTCACTTCTTTGTCTTTAGGCGTTTCTGCTCATCTCTTTCTGGCGTTGGTTGATGCTATATGTAGGTCGTTCGTGCTGTGTTTTCTGCCGCTTTCGTTTCTTTGATGTTTTCAGGTCGTTTCAGAGACTAATGTTTCTGTGATGCTTCTGGTTGTTTACAGGTTCTTTACCAGGTCGATGTCTGCTCTGCTCGCGTGAATGCCGTTTTCATTGTTTTGGTTTTCAAGTTCTGTTCTGTTAGTAGTTAAGATTGTTTCAATTGCATAACATGTAAATGTACAGCGCAGTGCGTTTGTCAGGCGCTTGATTAAAGAAAAGATATTATTATTATTATTATAGTTTCTCGTTCGTTCTTTTCCTCTACTTGTTATCCTTCTCATCTGCTCGTTCCCTCATGACGTTTCTCTTTCCCCGGGGCTTCTACACTGACAGCATCTCTGAATAGTCCATACTGCGAGCGGCGCTTTATAAATGTTTAGATACAATACAATACAATACATTTTTTATTTCTCCACAGTTTAACGTCGTCTTATGACATCAAAGGCCGTTGACGACAACACAGAAAATATAAAATACAATCAGAACCAGAAACCCATAGCATCCGAACGACACCACGAAAGGTGTCAAACGGAGCTTTACAATTTCACAAATATTCAATATTTTGCAACATATAAAGTAGTTCATCTCATACTGTCTGCGATTATTATGTACTGTCAAATTTCATTAACTAACAAAGCATACATGTATTATAATTAATTAAGGTATTCCTTTAAACTGTTCATGTACATTAACCATACCATACCATTATGCAATATTGAAAAACTAAAGTTGAATGATAGCAATATTGTAACATGCATATTCACTAACCAACAAGTAATGTTTATAATTTTCCAACATTAGCTTCTTATTATTATGACATAACATATTTTAAACAAAAATCAACAGTTGAAAAGAAGTTGTCTATGGATATTTCAGTAACCAGTACAATATAATAGTCTTCTAGAAAGCAAATATTTATGCGGATGGTTTAACGACATCTTGTGGAGTTGTGGTAAAATCGGCTTCTGAGTGAAGACGTTTATTTGATGCGCGCGCTATACCTATATAGCAATGATTGAGGATGTTTAAAAGGTGTCTAAAGAGTAAGTTAGTGAGTAAGTAAGTACGTGCTTTATTGAACCGTCTGCAAACGCACTACTGGAACATCGGATAGGAACAAAATAAGAGTATTAAATCACAAAATCACAGAAATCACAAAAAATCATAATATGCAATAAAACAGACATCTATGGATCTGTGAGAGTAGGCCTAAGGTTGAAGTAAGAAGAAAGATCAGCAACAAAATTAACTGAGAGCGCTCTAACCAAATCGGTTATCGTGCCAAAACTGCCCACAATATACTATCCTTCTAGGGATCGACTATAAAATACATCCGGAGATATGACCCACGTTGGACCTACTCGCTCCTGATCTGCTTTAGCCACAATCATCCTCTGACCCTTCCTGGGGCTCTGATGCTGCTGGGTAGATCAAAGGGTCACTAAATATTTTCTCATTATTCCATAGTTTAACGTTCACGTTTAAGTTTAGGCGTCTTGATACATCTTAGGTAATCAGAATTGATTGCAGCGAGTTTAAGTTGCTTATAAAGTTGAAGTAAGTCAACGGCCATGGGGCCACACGATGTTGTTAAACACTATTTACTAGCGCTAACTGCTTATCTGCGTGTTGACGTCTACTTGGACACCTTTAAAACGTATCCATTCGCTCTTTATGTATTTGTAAAGTTATAGGCTATCTGTTTCAACGGGGTCGACTATTTGCAATGTTCAACGGCCATAGAAGCCATAAGACGTCGTTAAACTCTGGAAAAGAAGAAGCTATCTGTGTCATTAATCGAGAGTATATCAGCTTGAACGAATGTCCGGCAATTTTCATATTGATTCGTCCCAATTATTTGCAATTAAATACTACTGTACAAGATCTTATTCAAGCTCCAATCCTTAAGTCACAAATGAAACGCTACCTACAGTCTTCACAGATTTAATTGTTTGTGTAATCAATCATTAGCTGTTCAAACAACTCTGCTAGGCAAAGTCATTCAACAAAGACTCTGTGGTGGTGGTGGTGGTAGTGGTTTTGTTGCTTGTTTTGTGTTGCCAGTCAGTAAAATTAATAGTTTCAAACAATCAATCAGTCAATAGTCTGTAGTCGTGCCAGTCCCAAGGCTGGATAATGGTTGAGGGCGACTCTAATCATCATTGTTATGACACAGTTTCGTTAAACAGAAGCTAATCAACCAATATTTGTGTCTTGGGAAGATCACCTCTCTCATAGATCCAGAGCATACGAACGATGGGGCAACTGAAGAAATGGGGTATGCCTTGCGCATCCTCGTGGCGCATGGTCTTTCAGGCCCTATGCTATACGACGTGGTTCGTGCAACAACGGTGGCCCGAATGCTCTATGCTGCTCCGGCTTGGTGGGGGTTTGCAGGGCACCAAGAAAAGAACCGCCTTCAGTCGGCGATGCGACGTCTTATTCGTCTGCGGTACCTGCCAGAGGACAGTCCATCGTTTGAGCATCTTTGCGACACTGCTGACTCACGCCTCTTCTCTGCGGTCCTAGGAAACCCGGGCATGTTCTTCATGGACTATTCCCCCCAAAAAGCCGCTCCCCTACACCCTGCGCCCGAGATTACATGACCGTTTTATTCCACAAGCGGACAATCTCTCACGCAGATCGTTTATAATAAGAATGTTATACTCTGTATAAATGTATGTACACCAAAGTGTGGATATGCAATTGGTTGAATAAAGAATATACTTACTTTCCTTTTTTATTCATCTAGTTTAACTTACGGAAATCTTGTTTGTTTGTTTGAGCCACAGGCTAAAAAGTCAAATCTTGCGACGACTAATTCGATCACTTACAATCATTCAATCGTCCTG
Organism: Aporrectodea caliginosa; assembly: GCA_020284085.1. NCBI lineage: Eukaryota > Metazoa > Annelida > Clitellata > Crassiclitellata > Lumbricidae > Aporrectodea > Aporrectodea caliginosa. The sequence continues at coordinate 317,627 of JACEVL010000639.1, forward strand.
AAACTTGGCAGATAGACTCGCCCTCGCAGACACTTCATTCTATAAAAATTTCAGCTCCCCCAAAAGGCAAGCTTATAGAATCGGGGACTCAACTTTTCGAATCGGGGAATCCCCTTTTCCGATACGCAGCGTTGTCATTGGCCGCAACAAAAACGGGCGCGCTGCCTGATTAAACGCACGCTATGTCGTAAAATGAACGCGTACTATATATTTGTAGAGGTCACTGCTTCGTAAGACGCATTATAGGATACTAGATGGATATAGTAAAAAAACTTTGTTTTTACGGGCTGTATTTTATTACTTAATAACAGTGAAGCCTTTGACGTCCACGGTGAGTGAGTGAGTCCTCAGTTTAACGGCAGCTTATGACAACAGAGGCCGTTTCCGCCGACAAAGATTAGTTTTGGCATATTACAGCTTTGTCGAGATGTAACTAGCGATTGAACGAACATTACAACTATATGGTGTCTGGAGGAACCGATTAAAAGGTGTGTAAAACGTTGGCTAAAGGCGGAGGACGCTAATCATCTATATATATAATCCAAAGTCAGTTTTTTGTGTCCTTCCGTATGTTTGTCCATCCGGCTAAAGGCTCCGAAACGGAACGCTTTAGCGATTTAAAAATTTTTCAAAACATTATTACGCCACGTCTTGATCAACGCGACTATTTTCAGCTCGCAATTTTATTTAAACGCCGATATATGGACATTTTAAATTTACAACTTTTTCGACGAGGCTATCTTATAATAGCAGCCGTAGTAACTATGGCCATTTGTTCACGTCACGAAGGCTTAAATTAATATGCAATCTTACGTCACGCGGAGGGTCTAGGTCAACGCTCTGATTCGCAACCAATCACGATGACCGTTGATTTCAAATCAGAAGTGGTCACGCCCACGGCTGAATTTATAGGTCATCGGACTTAAAAATTCGCCAATGAATGCACAACT